>OZ005662.1:63919025-64519025 GCA_963930645.1 Salticus scenicus | reverse complement strand
ACGCGCACTTTTTTATTTCCTAATTCAAAAAAACTTTTTCGATATCGCTTGTAACGATACTGATTATTATTAATTTTCTTTTCTTTTTCTTTCAATAATAATAATAATAATAATAAAGATTTTGATGAAATTCTGGCAAAAGCAGAATTTAGTTTAGGACGGAGGACTATTAGTTTTTTTTTTTTTCTTTTCTTTTCTTTTTTCTTTTTTCAAATTATAACATCGCTTTCAAATTATTCAATTATATTTTCGATAAATTTTAGATTTCGACAAATGACCAACTATCGAAAACGACACCGAAAAAATCCCAGATTGAGACTAATAGGCCCTCAGTCCTAAAAAATGTATAAAAAGAAAAAAAAAAAAGTTCAAATAAGAAAATGCAGACAGATTTTCGGTATCGTTAGAAGGGATAATATGCTTCTATGTATCTGAAGAGAACCGGATTTTACGGACGGTTTATCAGCCAATAAAATGGAATTTATTGTGATGAATTCGCATTGCTAGGAAATTGAGAAAAGAATGCGGCAAAAGGAATTCAAATAGGCGTAAACTAAATGCAAAAATTTGAACAATATAGCAGAGTGAGTACAGCTAAGTCGAAATCAGCAGCATTTTAAAGACTCTTATAAATATAAAAAATTTAAAATATATAAATCGAGCTTATGTGTAGATTACTGAAAACTGTTTTGGCTGTATAAAAGTTGGAAATAAGGTTGCTTTCCCAACAACGCTTTAAAATATCCGGTTTGTTACTTTCTTGTTAATTTTAAACGTAACTTGTATATATGTATATATACTAGTTTGCTGTAGGGCGACTAAGGCGCCCGTTGAAAAAAAATTGTTTCATTTTACTTATTTCTCACTTTAAATAATTCATTTGCTAGCAAGCCTGTGCGAAATTTTCTCACTTAGTTTATCTCTTCGTTACCTTTAAAATTATTATTTTATAGATGTCATTTTTTTAATATGCATGAGCAAATTTATTTTTATTTTTATTTTATTAGGACTGAGGGCTTATTAGTCTCAATCTGGGAGTTTTGCGTTGTCGATTTCGATAGTTGGACATTTGTCGAAATCTAAAATTTATCGAAAATATAATTGAATAATTTGAAAGCGATGTTATAATTTGAAAGAAAAAAAAAAAAACTAATAGTCCTCTGTCCTAAACTAAATTCTGCTTTTGCCAGAATTTCATCAAAATCTTTTTATTATTATTATTATTAAGAGAAAAAGATAAGAAAATTAATAATAATCAGTATCGTTACAAGCGATATCGAAAAAGTTTTTTTTTAATAATTTTGAATTAGGAAATAAAAAGTGCGCGTGAAGTAATATGAAATAAAAATAAGTAAAAAAAGGAATTTAATGATTTAATGTTTTTGTTTTTCGCCGGGCTGCTCATGCATATAAAAAATGCGTATTAAAACGAGTCGAAGAAGGAAGCGAAATAAGTATTGAGTTATATTACGATAAATACGATATATAATATGATACGATATATTAGACCTATCGTCCAGGGTTAGTAGGCATTTTCGTTGAAAGAAATAGTTTGTTCGTTCGGTGCAACTTGCACATTAGTCCCTTGAGGTACAACTTTCACATTAGTCCTTGAGGTACAACTTTCACTTTAGTCCCGTCAGGTACAACTTTGACATTAGTCCCCTTTAAATATAGTGACCAGCGAAGCTGGCAAAGCATTCGTTTATTCACTATCTCAATTGATTTTTTTTTTTTTTTTTTCAAATTAAATTTTATTTTATTTATTTATTTATTTTTACGGGAAAGCATATTTCATTTTATGCTGAATGAAAAAAAAAAAAAAAAAAAAAAATGCAACAATTAAAAATTTAAATGTATTTTAAAGCTTTTATTTTCATATTTAATTAATTTTAAAAAATGTAATTATATATTCGTTACAAATAATGTACCAAATGAAAGGGGCAATTTTTCTGAATAAGTCTGTTTAAACAGCTTATCGATCGGACAATTAGATTTTTTTTAATTAACTTAAGTATGAAAATTAGGAGACTGAGTCCAAGGAAATCTCTTAAGGCCTATCTCTTAAGCCTAAAATGTGACAAAATCAGTGACGGATGAGGGTAACTATATATGCTGATGTTGTTGTTGTTTAACGAAATTTAAAACTACATATAGTTTACACTGGCTGCATTATTGCACTGGTTGCATTAAACGCAGTCTTCAATTCCATATAAAAGAACATATCAGTCACGTTCGAAAGAAAAAAGAAACAAAAAACCGGAAAACCGGCCCCTTGTTATCATTTCTTACAGTAAGCTTAGATACTCGATATATGGACAACAAGAAGTTTTCTTCAAAGACGGCAAAAATGTCGTCAAAGTTTTTTTAACTCGCCAGCATTCAGCTGGCGCTAAATTCACCATCAAGGCCAATTCTGCTGTGAAGAAGCTTTTTAAAGGGTTTTTACAGGAAAATGAGCTATTTTAAGGTGAAAATAACTTAGATATCGCTAAAATAATTTGCATACCTAAATCTATACTTGAACTCAATTTTTTCGGACTTTTTAAAAATTACGAGAATTTTTAAAATGATGTCAATTACCACTTAACGTTACCGCCTGTGTCCTATTGTTGGAATTTTTTACATTCAATTTACACATTCTTTTTCTACTTTTTTTTTTTCTTTTCCTTTTATGTTTCAATTTCTGGTTCAATTTCACAACAGTAAACATTTCTATTTGTGAATAAAAAAAATGAAAGGCCCGTCATGAAATTTGTCGCTTTCAGGATATGTTATTTCTAACTCTATTTCTTTTACAAAGCTTTCAATGCAATATATATATATATATATATATATATATATATATATATATATATATGGATATGAAAAGATAGAGAATGCAAAATAAACAGACGAATTCTTATCGATAATTATTTTAATTCTGTTTACAAATTATATTTTTTTTCCACTTTTTTTAAAATAGAATAAAAAAGAAATGAAAAAAAATATATATATATATATTATTAGCATTTTAAGCTTAAAAAAAAAAAAAAAAAGGGTTATAAAGCAGTTCAGGCGTTTTTTTTTTTTTTTTTTTTTTTTTATTATTAAATTTATATTTTTAAAAAATCAAAATTAACATAAGCTACATATTTATTTCTTTTACGTTTAATACTTAAAAGTAGAAATGTAGTTTGAAAATATTTTTTAAACTATGATTTAATTACTCCAATAAATAAATGAAACTTTTCAGTAAGGTAGTTAGTTCATCGTGTTTTTTTTTTTTTTTTTTTTTTTTTTTTTTTTTTTTTTTTTAATACTTTAGTTTAACAACAACAACAACAAAAATAAATAAATAAATAAAATAACAAAAACTTTTTATATACCATGCTTCTAAATTTTTCGAAAAATCATTAATAAAATACGCGAGGATAAAAAATAATATTTAAGTAATATTTAAGCACGCGGACTCACTTCAGTAAAATAACAATAATAGTGAAAAAAAAAAGTTGGTTTTAAAAATGAAATATTTCTTCTTTTAGAACAACGTATATTAGCATCGTGACAAAAACGATATTAACACTTATCAATGTGTATATAATTTTTAAATTATAATGACGTCAATTTTTGTGAGATGCATAAATTAACTTTTTATAATTTTTTAACGTTCACGTTGAATTAAATGTATTTATTTTTATGTCGAAAGGAAATGAACCCGTATTTTTTATTTATATATATATATATATATATATATATATATATATAGAAAACAATTGACAGGAAAATATATAAAAATATAAGTTTTACTGATATGAAAAACCAATAGGAGAATTACAAACCAATGCGCAAGATTGCAGCGAAAGGAAATGCAAAACTTTGATATAGTAATATATAAATGCAGAAATATATAAACAAATGAATGAAGTTAAATGTAGAAAAATATATACACAAATGAATGAAATTATACCCCAAAAAACACTGAGATCTTCATCAGGGAGGCCCCTCAGTGTAGGGGTGAATGAGAAGTTTCTGAAAGGACAGTAGCTATAAGCTAATAACTATCCTTAGCCCCCAACTTCTCACCAAACAGAAAACCACCAATAACTGGAGAGAAATCAAACATGCATATAAAGTATAAAACTACTAAAAATATTTTATAAAATTATCAAATTGTAAAAGTTACAAAATTACATCAATTCATTTAAAAATATATACAATACAAAAGAGAATTACCGAAGGTAAACGAGAAAGTATAAAAAGAAATAAAAATTACAACCTTTAAACTGGAACACAAACTATCTTCGGCCAACGGGGCTACTCGTTGGTACTTCAATATCGCCCTTAAATGAGGAAGTAGAACCAACCGAGACAGGAAAACTCTGAAAAGTCACAGTTAAAAATTGTGACGGGAAACAGTTAATTTGCAAGGTACTTTTTAGGTCTTCAAGAGCATATTTTAAATCTTCTTCATTATTGCAAATAGAATGAATTCTTTTAAGCTGTGCGAACATAATATTTTTTAAAACTTTTCTACTCATATTTGAAAACCAATTAGTAAGACTATTAACTTTAAAATTAAAATCCTTTCTTTTATCATATAATCCAATTAGCCATTTATTTTCATTTCTCTTTATATTTAAATCTAGGAAAGAAATTTTATCGGTATCTGTACGGTTCAAAACCAATTCCTTAGGATATATATTTTTTAGTGATATTTTCGAAACAATTACAGTTAAAAACAATTAAATCATCTATATATCTAAAGAAAGTAATATTTATAAAAAAATTTTCGAAAAAATATAAAAATAAATTTGCGAAAGCACTCGAAAAACTCGTTCCCTTTTTACAGCGGAGGGGGATCCCAATGGGAACGAGTTTTTCGAGTGCTTTCGCAAATTTATTTTTATATTTTTTCGAAAAAAAAATTATAAATATTACTTTCTTTAGATATATAGATTATTTAATTGTTTTTAACTGTAATTGTTTCGAAAATATCACTAAAAAAATATATCCTAAGGAATTGGTTTTGAACCGTACAGATACCGATAAAATTTCTTTCCTAGATTTAAATATAAAGAGAAATGAAAATAAATGGCTAATTGGATTATATGATAAAAGAAAGGATTTTAATTTTAAAGTTAATAGTCTTACTAATTGGTTTTCAAATATGAGTAGAAAAGTTTTAAAAAATATTATGTTCGCACAGCTTAAAAGAATTCATTCTATTTGCAATAATGAAGAAGATTTAAAATATGCTCTTGAAGACCTAAAAAGTACCTTGCAAATTAACTGTTTCCCGTCACAATTTTTAACTGTGACTTTTCAGAGTTTTCCTGTCTCGGTTGGTTCTACTTCTTCATTTAAGGGCGATATTGAAGTACCAACGAGTAGCCCCGTTGGCCGAAGATAGTTTGTGTTCCAGTTTAAAGGTTGTAATTTTTATTTCTTTTTATACTTTCTCGTTTACCTTCGGTAATTCTCTTTTGTATTGTATATATTTTTAAATGAATTGATGTAATTTTGTAACTTTTACAATTTGATAATTTTATAAAATATTTTTAGTAGTTTTATACTTTATATGTATGTTTGATTTCTCTCCAGTTATTGGTGGTTTTCTATTTGGTGAGAAGTTGGGGGCTAAGGATAGTTATTAGCTTATAGCTACTGTCCTTTCAGAAACTTCTCATTCACCCCTACACTGAGGGGCCTCCCTGATGAAGATCTCAGTGTTTTTCGGGGTATAATTTCATTCATTTGTGTATATATTTTTCTACATTTAACTTCATTCATTTGTTTATATATTTCTGCATTTATATATATATATATATATATATATATATATATATATATTGGCAACAGTTAAATTATAGCTAATATTTTAAACGCTATTTTATTGCTATTAGGAGCTTATTATTTTCATATTTTAATTAATTAAAAGAAAACTATTCGAAAATTCAAAAATCTGACTTCGAAGTATTGTGTTGTCACCGAGTTCCGAGCTACTGTGAAAGTTTCAAATGTCTAGCTAGTAGGGAAGTTAGTTAAAAATAGGTTGCAGGATTTGCACCGGACAAACAAACAAACAAGAATCGGAGTTAATAAAAACACGGTAAAATATATCTTTTTGAATAATATAAATTTATCTTCATCATTAAGGTAACATTATTAAGAAACAGTATTTTTTTTTTTTTTTTTTTTTTTTTTTCTGTACAAAAATATGTTTTTTCAATTTTATATTTTGTATTCTCATTAAAAGGAAAATTAAATTTGGGCTCCTTGACAACTTAAACTTTAGACCAGTGATTTCACAGTCACAACCTAAATTTGCAACCTTTCATGGATGTACTAAACTCTTTATTTCCTTTTGTAAATTAAATAATAATAATAATAATATTATTATTATTATTATTTGTCATTTGAAAAGAATTTTTATTATTATCCTAATACTTTTGATACTTTATTTTACAATAAATTAATTAATACTTTAAATTCTTTGTGTTTGATAAAAGAAAAATGAAATCTGTAATAATATCACTGTGCTTTTTTGTTCTTCAAATAATAAAGGTATTACTTTAAATATTTTAATGCAGATTTGATGCAATGACAGGGAATTTAAATTTACCTAATACTAGAACGTTAATTATTTATTTTATTTATTTTATTTAGGGTAGTTGCTCCAGTGATTGGCATGCTCCAGTAATTGAAATCTATCCCGAAATAATTAATAAATAAGAAAAATAATAAAATCATATATTTTAGATAAAAGAATTTTAACATTTTATGTCAAACACTGGAGCATAGGGTGCTAATAACTGGTAAAATGAATAATTAGCAGTGTCAAAGACTGGAACATAGGGTGCAAATTACTGATAAAGGGAAAAAACTGGCAGTGTCAATTACTGGAACATTGAGTGGATGTCAAATAAAAATTCATAATATATATATATATATATATATATATATATATATATATATATATATATATATAATAATTGTTATCAAATGTATATATTTTAACATATATGATTTTTTTTTTTTAAGTATATTATTTTCTTCATATGTAGAGTTTTAAAATAAGTCTGTTGATTTAAAAAAAAAAAAAAAATTACGATATTTTTTCATCCACATTTTGTAAAATCTCTAATTTAACATATAATGTTAAAATACTGTTATATGTCAAATTTGTTTTTACAAGAGTATAAAAAATAACGAGAAAAATCAACTGTAGTAAACACGAAATTAAAATATTTTGGTTTTCATAAGCGTTTAAGGCATGAAATTTTTTATTTTAAATTTAAAAGAAAATATGCAAAATTTCCAGTTTTTTTTTTTTTTTTTTTTTTTTTTTTTTTAATATGTGTGTGTACGTGCGTGTGGTGAATAAAAATGTAATTATCATTATTGTAATTTATTTCCATTTAAATACTCTAACTAACACGCAAACAATATTTATTACTAAGGTGTTCGCATTCTTGTTTTGATATTTGAGTAATTGTTTCAGGTTTTAAAAAATTAAAATTAAAATAGTTTTTTTTTTTTTTTTTTTACATAAGCGTTTTAGGTAACAAAAGATTAATTTTGCATGTAAAATAAGTAAATAAATAAAATTTACTTTTTTTTTTTTTTTTTTTTTTTTTTTTTTGTCCCGTGGCGCATAAGAATATCATTATTATTTTATTTCATCCTTTTCTTCAGTTTGTGTTAACTGTTTTACATGTGGTTACAATGCTTCTTTCTCGTTTTCTCTTTGGTTTCCATGAAGATTTTATTTAATCTTTGTTTTAATTTAATATTTCACTTAATTTCTAATTCTATAAGGTTCTGCTGCTTCGATCTGGGCTTGAAATGATATAAATTGCTATGATTGGCAATATTGTTTTACGAAATCGATGCAGCTTCCACAGCTTTATGAAGTACTCGCCTCCTGATGAGTATAGTTCTAATTATAAGCATTTATATCCAATGAATTCTGTGGTTAATTATTTGTTTTCTCTGTCATTAGTTTAATGGTCCTTTTTTATTATCATTCATGTCGGCGTAAGTATTTGAAGTTATTATTGTAACTCATTGGTTCTTAATCTATATCGCAACTTTTTGTGTCAGTCTTTCCTCTATGATAAATTCAGTTCTATATTTTTGTGTGTTGTTATTGTTTTAGTTCTATTAATTGCTAAATTTTAAGGTTAAATTTCATTACGTTATCTATCATTTATATATATATATATATATATATATATATTGCTTCCATTTAAATACTCTAATATGTAAACAATATTTGTAAATAAAGTAGTTTTCTTATGTTCTTGTCTTATATACCATTATTAGTTTCTGGTGTTCAAACATAGAATTGAAATCATAATATTAATAATAATAATAATATTTTCACGTGCTTCTAACAGAAAGTTTTAAGGGAGAAATTTTAATTTCTATTTTCTATTGTTTATTTACTTAATTTAAATACTCTAAGACATAAATAGAATTTATCATTTACGTAACTTTTATGTTCTGCTTTTATAGGGTACTGAGACAAATTATTTTTCTGTGAGAATAAGAAAGCTACAGCTTCGTTTCGTCACGACAGGTATCGATTTCGACCAAGCGTGGCGCTGCTTTCTCCTGTCCGCTACTGATACGGAAACGAAAGTTACTCTTACAATATCAGCTGCTCTAGCAAAGTCCAATCACGTATATCCGCAGCTGAAATTCAGTGAGCGCGTGCCATTTGACTGGATATCGTGTGAAAAAGATTTGGTGGATTTTTCAAGAGTTGTTATTTATATTTGAAAATCGAAAAGTCTGATTTTATGAAGATAAAATGAATTTATTGCGTTGTTTGAGTTGAGAGTGAAGTTGGAAAGGCAGCGTATATATTTTTTTGGATTTCTTTTTCTATGTGAGGGTAAAGTTATGAAAAATAGTTGTATATTATTAATATTATTTCACAACTTTTCGTTGAGCTATTTCGTGAAATAATTTAAAAATATTTTTTTTATTAAAAACAAATATATTTTTTTTAAATTTCGAAATAAAATTTTGAATGCGAAAGGTTTTCATAATTGCAAACTTTTAGCTAAAAATAAATAAATAAATGTTTTTTGAATTTAAAGAAAAATTATCATTTGAAATCTTTTAAATAAAATATTTTACCAATCGACTTCAAAAAGTTTGGTTTCTTTTTCATTTTATTTGAAATGTAAAGAAGTATTATTCAAAATATTACGTGAGATTGCGAATAAATTTACAAAAAATAAGTCATTTATTTCAAACGTTCCGAGTCACTTTCAATTTTTAAGAAAAATTAAAAACGTTACAAACTTTTTTTCGTTCTATAAAAAACTATTTAAATTAAAATTTTTTAGTGTTGAGGAAAAAAAAAACATATCGGATTACATTTTTTCGTACCATTAGATGTCTGAATGTCTAAAGAATAATCTTATTTAAATACTATTAGCTATGACTGTGACTAAATACACAAAATAAAATAAATTCTTGTCATTTTTACGAAAAAAATAAATTAGGTTGTTTTCTTTTACATATTATAGCAATTCAACAAATGAAGAATCTCTAATTTGTATACCCCGTCTAATGAAGTTTGGATGTATTTTCCTGTTTTCTAGTGTTGGACATGTTGTGAATTTTTAAGGAATATAACATAAGTTGTGTAAAAGAATTTACATTGTGCAATCGTGGCTAGCACTACTGTACTTATTGAAAGAACTGCTCAGTCAGAGCAGACAAAAAGACCTCGTGAAATAGAAAAAACTCCAGAAAATTCACCAACACATGCTACCACCGAGCAAAGTGGGATTATCAACAAATGCGGCGCCTTTGGAAGGTAAGTTGTAAACCTATGCTTTAATTGTCGTCAGTCAAAATTCTGATTTAAATTGTTTAAACTTTTTAAAATCCGTATTTATATTAGAACATTATACCAAATCTATCTTTATAATGAATAGCAAAAAATATTAATAACACAGGTCGACATGTGAAATTTTGATTTTATAATTTTGGCTGATCTTTATGTTTTTTGGTGTGCTGAAACCGAAAATGAAGCCAGTTTTTCTCCATCACTTATAGATTTTTGTCAATACAGGGTGCCTATCTATACAATTTCTTCCATTACTCTTCCACCAATATAATTATATGGTAAGTTTTATAGTATGTTTCCATGATTAATTAATCATAGATACCTATTGCTGTAATTGTGAAGAACTAGTGCGACTTAAAACCGCACCAACCAACCTCTTGTTATGATGGTATATGTAAGACATCGTGTCGGTAAACACCCTGTATTCACAAAAATCTATACGTGATAGAGAAAAATGGGCTGCATTTTCGGTTTCAGCATATCAAAAAACATAAAGATCAGCTGAAATCATCAAATCAAATTTTTGTCAACTTCATTTTTGTAGGCCTGTGGAATATGTGTGCACCTGTGAAAATTACTCGTAATATATTGCATTATTTAATTCTTGTATATATTATTCCATATAAATGCATCAATATATTGTTATTGTCTTTTTCTCTTTTATATTGTTGCTTGGTGTAAAACACTCGTGTTTTCATAACACACTTACTTCTTATTTCCCCTATACATCAAGATATGTAACATTCCTTAGGTGTTACTTTTAGAAAGTAAAATACTTAAAAATCTTAACGAAGAAACAAGTTAGTAAGCAAATACCATAAATGGCAACGTGTGTTACTGCTTTTAAGCCGCACTCGGGCCTACTTATTACGCCTAATGAAGTGTCGAGTAATGTTTTGATTTGAAAAACTCTTTGCAATACTGTTTGGAGTTTTTGCAGTTTGTAATATTTGTTTGCAAATTTTTTTATTCATTACTTTTCACTGGATTTTAGGTGCATTTTATTACATTTAAAAATCTTTTTTCAGTAAATTCGTTGCAGAAATTAGATATGTATCTAATTTTGGTTCAACACATATAAGAATATATTCAACTTCTTTCCTTTACTAAAATGCATGGTTATAATTAGTTGCTGGTAAATTAATCAAACAAGTAATACGAATGACACAGTGACGCAATTATTGCACCGCCATTTTTATATAGTAGCCTTGTATAAAAAAAATTCTGCAAATCATATAAGGAAAAATTACCATTTGTAAATAGTTGGGCTAAAGCTTCGTCAGCGCCAACACTGAAGTAATCGGCCATAAATGACATTTTACATTAGAGATTTACTATACTGTTTAACTCTTCAATTTCCAGAATTACCGGTAGGTGACAGATGTTTAACATTTTTTTCCAACTAAATAATTAAATTCTTGCATATAATTTATTTCCATATGAAATCAATACGGTAATGATTGATATATATTTGTTGGCAACGCTGTGCTTATATCGTGTGATATCGTGTTTTAACTTCTGTAAATATTATAAATTGAGAACATTATATCCAAGTCATTAAATATAATCTTTTTCATTATTGTATATAATAAATGAATATATAAGCTATAAATTAATTGCATATTTGCAAAGAAACAACTCAAATATTGAATAATAAAAATAAAAAATAAATACGATAATATAAATTTTGTAATACAAAATAGATTTCTTTAGCCTAAATATTGCATTAAAAAAAAAAAAAAAAAAAAAAAAAAAAAAGCACCACAAAATGAGGTTTTTTTTTTTTTTTTTTACTTTTTTTAATCATAGTCTTAACAATTCTCCACATTACGCACTTATACACTAGTCACGTGGTACAATAGAAAGAGCTTTGAATAAGCGAAAAACAATATTTGAATTAAATAGAAAATGTAAGAGACTAGGAAATCCTGGTCGAAACTTTGGAATAAAGTAGATTTTTTCGTTTATTTCCAGAGCTACAAAAATAAACCCTAAAAAGGCTTAAACAGGGATTTAATCTAATTTTTTATTTTATTTATTTATCTATTTTTAGTTGACAACTTTGTAATATAAGCAATATCATTGCCCATTTATTGATTGTAATACTTATAATGCTTAAAACACGCCTTTTATGAAAAATAAATAAATAAATAAATAAATATGAATTATTGCATTTTGAATTAAGGAAAATTAAATGCATATATATTTTTATTGTATTTTATAGCAGTGTAAAAATATTAAAATTAATGGTATTTTCTCTTTAACAGAATTTTAGTAAGGAATTATGTACATCGTTTGACAATTTAGAATACGCGTTATTTTCTGTAAGATATATTTTCAGTGCCTTTTACGGAAGGTAAAAAACACAAAAACGTTGGGAAAAAAAGAAAAAACCTATTTTAACATTAGATGTTGAATTATCTGCTATTAAACCATTTTCAATAAAATCAATAATTATGCTATTGTAATATTTCTAGAACAATTGGATAATTATTTTATGATGACAATCTT
The DNA here is from genome assembly GCA_963930645.1 of Salticus scenicus. Taxonomy (NCBI): domain Eukaryota; kingdom Metazoa; phylum Arthropoda; class Arachnida; order Araneae; family Salticidae; genus Salticus; species Salticus scenicus. The sequence goes on along the minus strand of OZ005662.1, from coordinate 64,506,664 downwards.
AAAATTTTGCAACTATTTGAACATTAGAGAGAGTTATTTACATTGAACTTTGATCATTGTAATCATATTTATAAATATAATTTCTAAATTTGTATTATAAAAATTGCAAAAGATAAAAAAAATTGAAAGTTTTACAGACTCACTGCTATATTAACAAATATATCTATTTTTTTTTTTTTTTTTTTAATAAAATCACACAATCAACTGTGGAAGAAAATCATATTTATTGAAATTTTATTTTTCCGACTGAGTGAAAATAATGCCTGGACCGGTAGAGCCTTGACTTTGTAAGTCTTGACCTTGGTAGAGCGTTGACCTTGTAAGTCAAAGATCCGGGGTTCGAGTCCCGGTCCAGGCATTATTTTCACTCAGTCGGAAAAATTAAATTTCAATAAATATATCTATATTTTATATTAAACCCATTAGGCGCCAAATCTTCCGCGCTGCGTGAAAAAAATTATAAGATTTTTTTTTTTTTTTTTTTTTTTTTTTATCTTCAAGTAATTAAGATAAACATATATATTTTATTTTTTACATTAAATATTGAAGTTCGTTGGTAATTTTTTCAAAAAATTTGTAATGAACTTCTTCTTCTTCTTCTTTTTTTTTTTATTTTTTTTACAGGGGTTTAAAACAATGAATCTCAAATAAAGCAGTTCTTTTCTTAAATTATAACAAACAAGGATCAGGAAAACTAATTTAAATGTTTTTGCAGTTTCTCAACACCAATTCCAGCCCGCTTACGCGTCAAGTCTCTCATTTTGGCACCATGTCATATCGTCTAACGAAAAATATATATCTTATACTATTAAGTGAGCAATATTTGGATATATATATATGTATATTTCACTGTTCTCGAAAACGGTAGCTCGGACAGTCACGTGATTTAACACAAAGGTGCCCTCCGTAGGGTCATTGTGCACATCGAAGTCAGATTTTCGAATTTCTGATTAGTTTTCTTTTAATTAATAAAAATACGAAAATAAAACTTCCCATCTATATAATGACGCAGAATGGAGAATCTTAGGAAAGATTTGATTGCTTTGTTTGATTTTCATTGATTTGAGTGTATTTTACATTGAACTACAGCTATTGTATGATGAATTACGAGAGATTTGATTGGTTTATTTCATTTTCATTGATTTGTGTGTATTTTATATTGAACTAGAGCTACGTTATGAGGAATTACGAGAGATTTGATTGGTTTACTTGATTTTCATTGATTTGTGTGCATTTTATATTGAACTAGAGCTACGTTATGAGGAATTACGAGAGATTTGATTGGTTTATTTGATTTTCATTGGTTTGAGAGTATTGTACGTTGAACTAGAGCTATGTTATGAGGAGTTACAAGAGATTTGATTGGTTTATTTGATTTTAAATGATTTGAGTGTATTTTACGTTGAACTAGAGCTATGTTTAGGTTTTATTTTAAAATATTTGAATTTTTAATATTTTAATATTATGTGATTTTTACAGAGAACAAATTACGATTGGCACCGCAGGCTTCCGAGAGCACGTTTTTTGGTAAAAACTTTCATGGGTCTCTGGCCAGCTAGCTGGTGAAGCCAGCTAGTATATTTTAATTATTTCAACTACATATGATAAGAAATTCACATTGAAACCCAAAACATACGGAAATTCAAAAATTTTCTCAGTGGGGTTCATATAGCGGCGTTTAATAGGTTAACTGACATTTTTTTAACACTTTTATTCGCAGTGATACCAACGTGTTAACATTGGTAAGACGTTCATTATTTTTTGGTAATATCAATTTCAAATTTTTTTAAGACAGCTATATAAAAATACTGGTTCCAGAGTGCTCCACTCCTGATCTTTATACCGCTAAAAAGTTTTACAGTAGAACTTGGATAATTCGAAGTTGAAGGGACCAGAGAAAAATTCAAAATATTCAAAAATTCGAATTACATATACTGTTTTGTCAAAAAGAAGAGATAAATTAAAAAATTAAAAATGTACGATTAAAGTTTTAACACATAAACTTTATATCAAAGAATACTACTCCATTCCTCCCCCCCCCCTCTCCCTCTCAATTAAATCAATATTTTTTGGAGCTTAATTATTCAACCCCTTTTAAAAGATAGTCAGATATTTTTGATTGCTTCTCTAAATACAATCTTTGTGTCATAGCATATGACTTCAAAATATCAATTGATACAAAAATAGAATCTTCTACATTTGACATCACTTTCAATAAAAAAAACCCCTCGAAGTTCATGTATATGGACCCTATCTTCTGATGCACTACGTAGGGGCTTCTCTTGTATGTTCTTATCCTTCTTTTGAAAGACTGTAAAAAAAAAAAAAAAAAAAAAAAAAAAGCACTTTAGCTGAGAAAAATCTCGGGAACAAATTTTACTGTAATATTTTAAAGGTAATCGTATGAAAAATTCGAATTAGCCAAAATAGAATTCGAATTATCCATGATTTTTTAACATTATTTTAATGCAAAATTCAAGGAAACGAGTGAAAAATTCGAATTATCCAGAGTTTCGAATTAAACAAGTTCGAATTATTCAAGTTTCACTGTATATGAAAGTTATAGGAATGCCCGCTGCGAATGTGTTAAAGGATTAAACACAATTGCGCATATTGATTTTTAAATAATGTAACCATTTGGAGGAACACCTAAAAGGGAGTTACTTATTATAAACTCATGAAAACTGCTTGAAAGTCATTGTGAAGTAATAATACGAGATTTCCTTCACTTACTAGTTCCCCTCTACTGGGGATCTAAATTGTGATGGAATGCCTCCGGCACACATTTGGGGTTCAATCACGGACTGTCGCCTACAGCTCACTAAGTAACTCTAGGGGACGTTAATCAACTTAATCCAACGGTCATTTAATAACATAATTATATACCGGAAAGATTAAAAAAAATATTTTATAGATTTTTCTTCTCTTTATTAAAAAAAAAAAAAAAAAAAAAAAAAAAAAAAAAAAAACTTTGCGAAATTTTTCAGTGAATTGAATTATAGTGTCTATTTCTTTTTTTAAACCTATCTGATTGGATTGTTGATTATCATCGCCAACTATCATAGCTATTATCACTATTATTAAAGTATATAGGTATGTACACCCCGCGACAAAAAGATAGGTACAAAGAGTTTTTTCTTTGATTTTTCATAAAATAACATTATCTAAATTGTGCTTATCATTTATTATTATCGTAAAATAACACTATTCCCGGACTAATTTTTGTTTTAAAACAAATTTAGAAAAATTTTAAGACTAAATTTTTTCTAATTTAACACAACACACCGCGACAAAAAGATAAGAACAGAGATTTTTTTTTTTTTTTTTTTTTTTTTTTTAATATGATTATTTTGAATATGAATATTTTGAACATGATTCAAATATTTAATGTGTTTGATATGATAATATTTTGTTATGATAATAAATGACCTGCACAATATAGATAATGTTATTTTATGAAAAAAAAAAAAAAAAAACCTTTGTTCCTATCTTTTTGTCGCGGAGTGTAGTCTTAAATTAGAAAAATTTTAGTCTTAAAACTATTCTGAATTAGTCTTAAAAGAAAAGTTTGTCCAGGAATAGTGTTATTTTATGATAATAATAAATGATAAGCACAATTTAGATAATGTTATTTTATGAAAAATCAAAGAAAAAACCCTTTGTACTTATCTTTTTGTGGCGGGGTGTATATATATAATATATATATAATATATATATATATATATATATATATATATATACATAGATATATATACATGTATATATATATATATATATATATATATATATATATATATATACATATATGTACATACTTGTATGTATTTATATGTATTTATACATATATGTACAGTCGGTAACAAAAGTGTCCTAACAAAAGCAAAAATTCCTATATAAAAAAAGTACGCTTAACACAGTTTTGCTAAAAAAATTCTTGTCGAATACTGTACTTAGACTGACTAAGAACAAGATTAGTCAAGGATTTATTCAACTAAACAGTATTAAGTGTACTATTTTAATATAGGAATTTTCGCTAGTGCTCGGACACTTTTGTTAACGACTATATCTTTATATATATATTTCTTTTGTGCGTGTGTATGTCACTGAACTCCTCCTAAACGGCTAGACCGAGTTTAAGGAAATTTTTTGTGTGTCTTCAGGTGGATTCGAGAATGGTTTAGATTTACAATTCAGTCCAATTTAAATTGCTTATTTAATTAATTTATCCCTTATAAATTGTTGTTGATTTTGGAATGTTTCACATTGGATCCGGCAGACTGCGCTACGATCGTAGTATCGAATATTCAATAATACGCAAGCGAAGTGATGACGTCACTGGCCGTGCGTGGATACAAGAAAAATATTTCCTATGTTAATCGCCCATTGGATTTTTTGTAAAAAATTACTAAAAATCGAGGAAAATTATTTCCCGATTTTAATCCCCATATTTGGGTATAGATATGTATTAGTTATCATGTGCGTGCGTTAGATTGAGTTGTTTTTGCTGTAAAATTGATAAAATTTGAATTTTTTATCTCAAAACTCTGTCATCCTTGGCGGAAAAAAAAATATCGCCATATCATCTGGCGAACATATTTAATTTCTTTCAAAAATAATGGTTATTTCAACAACTTATATTAAGAGAGTAATGAATAATATGAAACAATTTCGTACAATACACATTACGAAAATACACATCTGGCATGTATATTTTCGTATTACGTTTTTGATCGCCAAATACAAAAAACGCCAAGGAAGACAGAGTTTTGAAATTTAAAATTAAAATTTTGTCAATTTGAGAGCAAAATTACTCAATCTAACACATGCATACGATAAGTAATACATATCTATATCCAAATACGGGGATTAAAATCGAGAAATAATTTTCCTCGATTTTTAATAATTTTTTATAAAAAATCCAATGGGAGATTAACATAGGAAATCTTTTTCTTGCATCTACTGACGGTCAGTGACGTCACACTTCGCTTGCGTATATTCTATTGTAATTCCAGTTTGTCCCGACAGTTGGTGCTGCGATCAAATTCAGGAAAATATTTTGTAACTTCGTGTTATTATTGTTATACAAAAAATTGTGTCCTAATTGAAATATTACATCAAGATGTAATTAGTGTTTGAAGAGTTTTGAAGTGTGCATAAAAAACTACACATTTTGCAAATTTAGTGCGGAATTGGAGTGAGTATTTAAAAAAATTTTCTATCAAATTTACACGCACGTTAATTAACAACCACCCTAACCTACAAATTTATTTGTGTGGCTAATTTAGTATATTTTATTTATTTTTTGAATGGAACACCTTTAGTATCGGATCCTTTTGGCAAAATTTGAAATTTGGCACCGAAGTAGCTCGGACGCTTCTCGCCAAGATCTTTAGTTCCGCAATTGAAATAGCCATTTCAATTCATCGCAAAAATAGCTTAAAATATTCAAAGTCACCAATGGGGTCCCATACTTTCGTGCGTGTGTATGTCACTGAACTCCACCTAAACGGCTGGACCGATTTTAATGAAATTTCTTGTGTGTCTTCAGGTGGATTCGAGAATGGTTTAGATTTACAATTCAGTCCAATTTAAATTGTTTATTTAATTGTTAATTATGTCTTTTACGTTATAATCGGAAATTCAGTCACCGTTCACAGCGCTCCATACCTGTTTCACTTATATACCACATCCTTACACACTTACAATATGTTAGTTATTTTTTTCTAGCAAAATATTCTCTAGAAATAATTTATATGACAAAACAACGTTTGTAGGGTCAGCTAGTATGTATATATATATATTAAATATTTATAAAGTCGAACCTCGTTAATGTGAATTACTTTTAACATAAACTGTTTTCACAATACCCGTCAAAATGAAGATTAGTTACTGATAGCATGAACTACTGATAACTTGAGCAAATTTTTATCCCCTTTGAGATTTACGTTAACGAGCTTCGACTGTATATATATATACACATGCAAGCACACACACACACACGTGTGTGTGTGTGTGTGTGTATTATACTGTCTAAAACTAATTTTGTTCTGAACCACTTGAAATATTATTAAGTAATCGTCCGCGGAATATATGTACATATAAATATTATTATTATTCTCATTAGTATAATATCTAAAACGGTGGTTTAGTATAAGAACTACTTAAAAGACAAGAGAAAATGTTCAGGAAACATTATAAAGGTAATACACTTTATTTATTTATTTTTTATAGTTAATACATATTTTTAACAAATAATTATAATATTAATACTATTTAATATTATATATAAATTTAAATTATTCATACATATCTACTAATATGATGGATTATAGGGATATGCATTTGATCATGATATAGAAAAAGAAAGTATGCAACGACCTTCTATATTTTGAATAACATAGTAATAGTCTGAAGTGTAAAGTTATAAAAACTAATTTTAATTTAGTTAATTTTTTTATAATCGTGTTTTAGAACCAGAAAAAAAAAATTATAATCAGTATACTGCGAAGTGTTATATCAGAACTTTGCCAGTGTTTTCACTAATAAAAGAAATTAAAGACACCCTGTAAAAAAAAAAAAAAAAAAAAAAAAAAGAGGCAGGAATTTTATTTATTTATTTATTTTTTAAATTGTTCATTTTTTAAGTGTGTTCTTAACCCTGTATCTATTGCATTATAAAACAGACAAAAACGTATTTTAAATATATTTTTCAGTTACTAATTACGAAACTTTGAATAAACACCATAAAATACAATAAAATCGCAACAATTGTTTCGGGTCGAAAGAACTTACAACCCTTCGTCAGGCGAACAAATTAAACATGACTGCAGCACTCATGTTTACTTTATTTGCCTGACGAAGAGTCGTGTGTTCTTTCTTATTATATTTTTTAGTTGTTTAAGAGTATCTTTTAAACATGTATGGAATAAAAATTATGCATATCACCTCATCATAGTAATTAATTAGGATTTTTATGTTCCTTATATTTTTTTTCTACACTGAGAAAAAAAAAAATATACCGCATTCATTTTGAACGAATAAGTGGTCATTTTCTAAATCCTCAATTTAGAAATATAGATTTCCGAGCTATGCATATAAGGTAAACTAATAACCTGAATAGACGAAAGTGGTGTTTGTGTTCAGGGTTTACCCCTGATTTCAGGGTTTTTATTCTAAACAACTGTATTTTCATATTTCTATGAAGCTATTTTTTGTTTTTCTTGGTTGTTCATTTGTCATCCAGGTGATATGTGAATGAAATGTGAAAAGATTGAGGGCTTCTGGCCTAAATAGTTTGAGTATTATTTGATATTTTGGGTTTTTTCTAATTTGAGGCTTTTATTTTCAGGATTTTTACCTTTGAGTCACAATCCCCCCTTGATCGAGATATTGTAGTCTATACATCTAATGGAGTCAATCTCTATTTAATTTAATTTGTATTTTTACTAAGGGACTTATTCATTTGTAAACAGATACTTTTTCCCTTTTCAACAACGTTAGGTTTCAATATCTTATTTAATCAAAGATAGAAAATAATTCATTTCTCTAAATTACTTTCTAATATAAACAGAAGTTGCGAAATTTATTTCATTTCCGGTGATTTGTACTATCATAATGAATTATTGCATCTCATTGGCGTCAACAGATGCTGGATTCGTTTCTTTTAATAATAATAATAAAATAAAAAAGAACAAATAAATTCTTAAAGATATATTCGTGGCGCCGATAAAAATTAATTACCTTTGGCATAATTTATGTTGCCAAGCTTGTCTTAGTCTTTTGAATAACAGATTAAATTTTTGAATTAACCAATTAGAACATTCTTTTGGCGCTTTATTTGGCATTAGTTTATTAATTTTGGGTTTGAATTGGCGAATGCAATTCAGTACACCTTTTGCTTTCAGACTGTGAATATCTTTTTGTACTGCTGTAAGAAACAAATGTCCTCGTTTGCTCTTCCTCTCTCTCGAGCCTATAGAATTTTTAAGAGAACCGTGTATGTTCTTACTTGATTGTTTATGTCTTCAGCATAAAATAAAAAACTGTTTTTTTTTTTGGAAATGACTGCTGTTATTTTTGTCAAGTGGCACTCTTCTAAAATGCTCTATGAATTTCCTGCCTGGCTTATTGTAGTCAGCGATGTACATTTTTTATTCAACTATCTTCACGGAAATAAAACCATTTCACGGACAATAAAACTTCGTCACAGATGTCTTTCTACACTGTTAAAAAAATGCAGAAAAAATACAGAAATTCTCTGTAATTTCAGAAAAAAAGTCGTAAAATACGTTTTGTCTACGTAATTTTTCCGTAATTTACGCCTTTTTTTCTGAAATTACAGAGAATTTCTGTATTTTTTCTGCATTTTTTTAACAGTGTAGATGGTGAAACAATATTATGAATATTATGAATATCATGAATTCTTTGTACTGCGAGAAATTCTCGCTTAATTTTCTAGAATTGGGTCATAAACCAAGATTATATTTATTAAAACTCGCCTCTTGTGTTCTAGAACTCGCTTTATAAAGGGACTAGAATTTATAAGGATGACATCGAACTATTTTTTTCTGGAGCTACAATTTAGATACTAGACGTCCATTACAGAAGATTTTCTCAGTGTAAGATTCGTGAGAGATTTTTTGAAGTAATGTAGGAATTAATTATAACTTGCGTAAAGATAGCGAAAAATGTCAAGCAAAAACAGCGAGAACCCTCTGTAAAATCCTTTATGGAATATAAACGACTTCATGTAGTGTGTAGGCACTTTTTTTGTGAAATTAATATGAGATATATACGTTTTATTCTTATAAATACCATTGTCATTTCTTCCATAAATTCGATTTTAAACTAATGGCACTTTAACTCACTGAGTGCCTTGTCAAACGGCAAAAATGTAATGTTGTTTTCATTTTTTTTTCATTATCATTATTATTATTATGTGCTAAAACAATAATTATTTCAGTTTGAAATATAAAAAAAATGACTATGGGCCTATAGGTAAATTTCGTGACTTGCATACTAAAAAAAAAAAAAAGAAACAATTTAAGAATCTATAATTACACATTTTTAAGTTATAAATGTATTAGGGTTGGTTGGATGGTTGAATTTTGCGTCGCACTAGTGCTGCGCAATGAGAAATTAACGATGGTCTTGGACTCAACCCTTGAGGTAGTCCGGAGACAGGTCATCAGAATTTTGATCCTACATGGAGAGGATGGCTCCCCCGCTTCAGTAACCCTCAGATGTATAATTTTGATGGGAACATGGAGGACATTGCGGCCACGACAGATTTTACGTGCACCAACCACCATTAGTGTACACGACGGTCTTTGGCCGGCTTGAGTACCGAACTCGTAGTTTTCCAATTATGTGTCCGGTGCTCTACCGACTGGGCTACCACGGCCCTAAATGTATTAGGGAAAAAACTGCTCAGTGTACGTAAAAATACGCATCAGCCGTTTTGTGGGTTAGAGTAACGGCGGTAGGTAAAGTGCTAATGAAGCAATTTTTGGTTAATTTCACCAATATTTTATCAAAACAGATTTTATTTTTTATTACAAAAAGTTACGTTTGTAAATAATTCATTCTCAATTTATTTATCAGCTATTTTTGCCAATTTTAATATTACGAAATTAGGTTTAAAATTTCTTTCAAATGGCATTTTTAAAGTTTTGCTGATTAATATGCTATTCCTCCTTGATACAGTTATTGTTTCTTCAAATTTCTTTTACTTTATGAAGCTTATTGTCAGTTAGGAACATTTACATAAATTTCCATGATATATACAAAAAAATAATAATAATAAATAAATAAAAGTTTACGTTCCACGCAAAAGCATTAAATCGGAATATCTTAAAAGAGAGAGAGAGAGAGAGAGAGGGAGAAAGAAAAAAAAAAATAACCCTACCTGAATTAGTGTTTTCGTTTCTGTAATTATAATGTCTTCATCAATTAAAATAACCAATAATAACAATTGCTGGCGTCACCATTCACCAATAGAAGCCTTTGGTGTTCAAAAATGCGATACATTTGACCAACAGTAAACTTTCTTCTTTCTCATATAATGCGATTTTAAGTTAGTACAAAAGTAGTCTATATATACATGAAAACCTTCATAAACATTATCACAGGAAATAATGAGAAAAATAGCATTTAAATACCATTAAAATAACCTGGTGTGTCACCCACACGACTTTCTCTTACCCTGAAATTTAATACTATAAATACAGGTTCCAGATTAAAAGGTAAGATAACGAGTACTGTAATGTAAACCTGCGGTAAACAATTCATATTAGGCTTCTGAAGAGTTTTATATGATAATTAGTTCTGTGTGAGGGGGGCTACCGCCCCCCTCAACCCCCCGTTTCTATAATGCGCCTACATTTATATAGAATTTAATTCGGTTATTAAAAAATAATTCTGTTTTTAAAAAATAATTTATTAATATTATTATTTAAAAAAAATTATCTTTTATGATAATGCAGACGATTTCCATATTAGAGAAGGAGTATAACACCAAATATCCAAAAAAATCCCATTTTATTCCCAATATTTAAAAAAAAAAAAAAAAAAAAAAAAAAAAAAAAAAAAAAAAACGATTTTTTTTCTAAGTTTTTTTTTCTTTAAGAGTAAAAAAAATCGATAACTTTATTTTAAATTATCGCATATCGATGGTTCAACCATTCGTTTTAAAGGTATTTGCGAGCTCTTTTGAAAGATACCCATCATGAAAATTTACTCCCCTCGAGGGGGGACTTCCCCCCCCCAGGGGGGAGGCGAGGCTCCTACATACGCAATTTTTTTTTCCCAGTTAACTATCTCTATTACAAAAAATATATATTCGTTTCATTTGGTTTAGTGCAGTCTATAGACGTTAAACTCTACTTACCTGCAATTTCCCCCATAGACGTATATGTATTAGAATTCTCTTGATTGTCCCTGTACACGAACCATTTGCTTGATCTTAACGAAAAGCTTACTGTAGCATCCTTATATGATACACATTTAGAATACTAAGTTTGAACTTTCTGCCATAATTTGTTTTTGAGATATGCTGATAACAGACAGACACACAGACAGACACACAGACATACACACAGACCATTTGCTAAAAACATGATTTTCGTATTCAGGGGACCTCAAAGCGTGTAAATATAACAAAAATCTCGCGTTCGAAAATTTGACCCAAAAACAATACTTTCTCTACCTTATGGGTAAGAGAAAGTAAAAAGTCAATTTGAAGAAATAAACAAAACCTAAAAATTCAAAAGGATACAATATCCAACAATCCATCAGGGGAATAAATTTAATTATTGTATTCACACATTGATATGTGTGTGAGTATGAACCTAAAGCATAACAGATATTCATACTGAATTACTTATACAAATAAAACCATTTGAAGAAGTGAAAAAATTCCATAAATTTACCTATATCATAAAATAAATCCAATAAGGAGGAGGAAAAATGAAATGAGATCCACAAATTACAAGAAGTAATAGCAAATAATTACAAAAATCATTGTCTTTGATAAATATTAAGAACGTACAAGACTACTAAAAATAAAACTTTGAATAAAATGGTTAATGCTGTGGTATTAATGCATTTTTTTTCTAATTTTACTAATTAACTTTCAAAGTATATGAATGATATAGCCCTACAGTAAAGATAGCTAAACCGAAATATAAAATTAATAACATTTAGAGCATTCAAAATTTATATGTTTATCTATTCGCATAATTTATTCAATTTCATATTAAAAGGATTTGGAACAGCATAAATTGTATCTAGTTTCTTTGATCTCAAGAAATTATATATTCATATTACTGTCTTTTTTTCTTATTGCACAATTGGAAGTGAAAAATGTGTAATCAAATTATGGTTTAATGTGCATATTTTAATAGGAGTTTTTTTATGTCTTTTTCTACCTGATTCAACTTTAAAAGTGTACGTAGGCGATTATGTAAATTTCAGTAAGAAAAATCTTTGAATTTAGTAGATGTTTAAATATTTTGCGTGGTAAGCTTTCAAAAAGTTCAATGATGCATAGTATTTAATTAAATCCTTTATTAAAAGCAAAATTTTATTTATTTTTTTTTCTTTTAATCATGTTCAATGTTTATTATCTATATTCTTAAAAAAAAAAAAAAAAAAAAAGAGCAATATTTTCCTAAAGCTAGATAGTTTTTCAGTTCTGTTTTTGTGAAAAGTTGATTATAAATAGCATTAAAAATGAATTTTGTTTAATAATTCTAATGTAATGCAAAAATAGAATTTTGGCGCTGGGTTGTTTAAAATAATAGTATAATAACACTGACTTCCAAACGTTAAAAGTATTGAATATGGTCTAAGATAATGTCTTAAAGATAATTTTTTAAAATAAGCTTTTAAATAGTGCTTTCTTTTTGAATGATGATGTTTTTACAATTATGACAGTAATTTTTTTTTTTTTTTTTTCTAGAGTGCAACATTTCCTAAGATTACTATTTTTTTTTCTGTTACCAACGAAACGAATGAAAATCAACAATTACTTATTTTTTTACTTATTTATTTTACTTATTTTTTTTTTTTTTCGCGCAATTCTAAATTTTGTAAGCTTTGTGTTTTGTCTATGAAAAAATAGACAGAAAAAAAAAAAAAAAAAAGACTTTTTTTGATCAATTTGAAATACACTTTAACGAAAGAACACTGATAAAAAAATAAATACTGCCTTCATCTAAAATGAATAAGTGGTCATTTTCTAAATCCCTTGACTGTAAATATAGATTTCCGAGCTATGCGCATAGGACACGCCAATAAACTGAATAGACGAAATGGTCGAGAATTTCCAGTCTACACATTTCCAGACGGTGAAACAATATTCTGAGACTTTTGTATTGCGGGGAAATCTCGCTTGATTTTCTTGAATTGGGTCATAAACCATGATAATAGTTGCTGGAACCCGCCTCTTGTAGTCGCATTTATTTGCAGGGTTTTTAAATAATTTTGCCCTCGAGAATATGGGCAAACGCTCTAGAATTCTAATAGGGGTTTCTAGAACTCGCTATTAAAGGGGACTAGAATTTATAAGGATGACATGGAACTATTAATTCTAGAACCACAATTTAGGTTCTAGATGTCGGTTACAGAATTTTTTTCAGTGAAATGAGTCGAAGTATTTTAGACGAAAAATCATTAACATTTGAATATGTAACAGATATAACAAATTAGAGTCCTGACTAATATAACAAGTCGCAAAAGCACATTTTATACAACCTTAATTATTGAAATCAGAAAAATATAGCAAATTTGATAAAATAGATGTTCGGAAACCAGATTAGATTTAGTTAAGTAAGCCAACCAATATTGCAAAGTTGATTTTTGTTTAACTGAAATACGCCCAAGGAGTAACTCTAAGATCTTTATATTATTTAACCACAGTTTGCCTGATTTTTACTTTCCTGACGTACAGACGTAAAGAAAGTATTACAATCATGACAAAAATTTAACTTCAAGATTTTGGTTATCTATACGTTTTGAGTTTCCCTGAGTTCATTTGTAATATTTTTATGGTGATGTATGTATAAGTGTGTGTATGCATGTGTGTGAGTGAACCCGATAGCTTCTAAACGCTTTGGGTCTGAAAGTTGGTACGTATGTTATAAATCATCGTAGAATGAACTGAATAGATTTTGGTGACTTTAGCACTTATAAGTTTTTTTATTTTTTTTTATTTTATTTTTTTTTTTTAATGGAAACATAAAGAAAATTTCTTTATCATTACGGCTTACGAGCTCAAATTTTTGAAAGCGAAATTGTTTCTAAATGCTTTATTCAATTAAACTGAGAATTTATATACATGTTAAAGGTCCCCGTCGCACAAGCTGTATCATTTTGAAGAATCTAGCGTTTATAATTTTTTACAGGGAAACAACGAAATTTTTTTTTATCATTATGGAGCATAGGCTCATTTTTTTTTAAATGCAATAGCATCTAATGCCTTAATAGCCATCTAATAGCCATCTAATAGCCTTCTAATTCCATCTGCCATCTAAATTCTTCTGCCATCTAATAGCCTTATTTGAATGAACTGAAAATTTATATACATGTTATAGGTCACTGTCACACGAATTGTATCGATTTTGGTGAATCTGGCATTTACACTATTTTTACAAGAATCTCAACGAAAAGTTCTTTATCATTTTAGACTATGGGTTGAAACTATTTAAAGTGCGATAGAGTCGAAATGCCTTATTCGATTGAGCTGAAAATTTATATGCATTTCCGAGCTATGCGCATCAGGCATGCCAATAAACTGAATAGACGAAATGAATGAGAATTTCTGGTCTACACATTTCTAGATGGTGAAACAGTATTCTGAATATTCTGAATACTGTATTTTCTAAGGCGAGAAATTCTCGATTGATTTTCTATAACTGGGTCATAAACCAAGATTATATTTGCTGAAACCCGCCTCTTGTGTTCGCATTTATTTGAAGATATTTTCAAATAGGTTTGACCTCGATAATATAGACAAACTCTCTAGAATACTAATAGGGGTTTCTAAAACTCGCTCTCAAAGGGGACTAGAATTTGTAAGGATTACATGGAATTATTTCTTCTAGAGCCACAATTTAGATTCTAGATCTCAATTACAGAAATTTTTCTCGGTGAAAGATATTCATATATATATATATAACCTATTGCGTATTCAACAAAATAAAAAGTACTTAAATATTTTGCATTGTAACTAATAGTAAATAAAATGTTTTTATCACATCTTTCAAAAAATTAACAGAGTTGAGGCGTAAAAGTGTTACTGAATAACTTTATATAGCCAAGAAAAATAAAATAACAGTTTGCAGGCTAGTCCTGTGACGAAATGTTTGTAAAACATCACTAGATAATTCAACTTAAGATTTTAAGATGTAATTAATGTAAACTTAATAAAAGTTAATGAAATTTTTGTATACTAAACATTATGCAGAATTAAATTTTGCACAGTAACTTGGGCAGAAAATTGTCTAAAATTTATGAAATAGTTATTTCATGAAATAGAAACCTTATCTAATTACCCGATAAGAGATGTTAAATTATAGTTTGGAGTACGAGGTAGAGGGACAAAATATAATAAGCTGTAACATTTATATACATGGAGATATATTTGGTTTTACAACTAAAGTACGTGTAAATTTAAAAATGTATAGTTAATGTAAAATATATATGAGTATTTAAAATACTTAATTTAATATTTTTAAATACGCCTTAAGTACATAATAGAATATTTATTACAAGGCCTATTTTAAATTATTTTAAATATTTTCTTAATTCTAATTTTTTGAAAAAATAAAAAATCTATTATCTTAGGAATTTTTATATCTTTAGAAATCAATTATTCTTCAGTAGAAACGCTATTTTATCAAAGCATAACTTTGCATCTTTAAATGTAGTGTAAAATATTTAATTATTTTTTTATGTTAATTTAAGGAAAAATTAAAATTTAGAAAATACAAAATACTAATAATTTTTTATGCAAAAAGTGTTTGATATTTTTACACGAATTTTCTCAATTGTTAAACACAGAGATATAATTATGATTGAAAAAATAATTTTATCTTAAGAATCTATTATCTTAGAAAGAGATAATTTTTCTAACTCGAAAAAAAAAAAAAAAAAAAAAAAAAAAAAAAAAAAAATTACCATTTTAGACAATCCAATGTCTTCTAAATTATATTTAGAAAAATCACGTCCATACTATTCCATGTACAGTAATATAAATAATGATAGTAAAAATAATAATAATAATAATTCTCTTTGATCAAAATTTATTCTACTGTAACTTCATTTATAGAAAACGATTTGCATTAATATCTGGTACATTTAATATATATTTAGGGCAATTTTGATCATTCGACAATCGATTTTTCCTTCTACATGAAACTATATAAAAAAGGTTTTTCTTAAATATAACTTGAAAAATGGGGTATAATGGGAATCAAAACGGACAATAAAAATTTCAAAAACAGTTACCGCAAAAAAAAAAATATATATATATGTATATATTAAATATATATATATATATATATACATATAACATTTAAATTGAATTAAATTCACTTTTAGTTGAATGTTGTCCGCATTAATCATGTATGCATTAATTGCTAAATTTTATAACGTTCTAAAAATTTTAACTTTATATATATATATATATATATATATATATATATATATATATTCCTTTATTTCATTTCAGGAGCAACTAGATCGATTAATCGTTCCTTTGCTTTTAATATTTTCTTTTCACTGGTGTTCGTTTTGGAAACCTGTTTATTTCTACTACCTCTGTTTGGAATCGGTTACATGTGGACTTGTTAAAAATACTTATTCCGGTTTTCAATTTTGGTTGTGTTACTGTTTAATCTAATTTTCTTTTTTACTTTGTTTTGTTGCAAAATAGAGACTTGCGTTGTATATTGCTTGAATTAGCTATACAGCGATCCGAAATCTTGCATAATGCTGAGAGAGATGCAAGTTTCCTAATGGTGATCATTTCTGGTGATCATTTCTGGTTTTCAGCATTCAAAAATCTATATTTCATTTCATGAATTCTCTTTTTAACCGACTTCAAAAAAAGAAGGAAGGTTCTCAATTCAAACCGTATGTTTTTTTTATGTTTGTTAGCTCATAACTTCTGAACGGATGCTCCGATTTTGATACTTTTTGTTTTGTTGAAAAGGTCTTGGTCTGCAATAGGTCCCATTGTAATATCTTTACGATCTAAAGAAAATACAGTGTGCCCAAAAAAAAACAGTCCCAACTCTTTTAACTGCTAAACGGCTGCAGCTATAGAGATAAAAATGGTATGTAAGTATAGTAAAGTGGCCCTGCAGTACAAGGTTAAACCGCTTGCTGCGCCACCTGGTGGAAAATAGTGGAGTTAGTGTTCCCATCTCGAAAACGGTTCTAGAGAAAAAAAGTGAATTAGAAAGTTGAAGATTATCATTGATTTAGTACAAAAAGATAGTTTAGACATTCATGCTAGCGTTTCTATCTCGGAAACGGTTCAAGACAGGGAAAAAAAGTGAATTATAAAATTGCAGAGCATCATCGATTTAGTACGAAAAGATAGTTTTGACATTGATGCTAAAAGTACAAGTATCCTACATTGTGCACACTTGAACTACGTTGCACGCTTTACAGCGTAGCGGATGACACATATACTCTGTGGTTCAAAGTACTGTTACTGTAAGCGGTCAAATCGATTAGCGCAAAGTCGTTTTCAACCAACTTCAGAAAGGAGGGTGTTCTTAATTCTTGCTATGTGTTGTTGTTGGTGTTTGTAAGCTTATAACTTCGTAAGAAATGCTCTAATTAACCGACTTCAAAAAGGAGAAGGTTCTCATTTCAAAGCGTATGTTTTTTTTTTTTTTTTTGTTTTTTTTTTTGTTTGTTAGCTCATAACTTCTGAACGGATGATCCGATTTTGATACTTTTTGTTTTATTGTAAAGGTCTTGGTCTGAAATAGGTCCCATTGTAAGATCTTTACGATCAAAAGAAACTACAGGGTGCCCAAAAAAGTCAGTCCCGACTCTTTTAACGGCTGAACAGCTGCAGCTTAGTGATAAAAGTGGTATGTAGGTACAGTAAAGTGGACATGTGCTACGCAATTCAACCGCCTAAAGCGCCACCTGGTGGAAAAGAGTGGAGTTACCGATCCTATCTCGGAAACGTTTCAAGACAGGGGAAAAAAGTGAATTATAAAATTGCAGAGCATCATCGATATAGTACGCAAAGCTAGTTTAGACATTAATGCTAAAAACAGAACGCTTAAAACGTGCATTTGTTTGGTCACATTTTCCTATTTTGTGCACATTTGAAAAACATTGCATATATTGTAGCGTAGCGGGTGACATTTATGCTATGTAAAATTCAAAGTATGGTTATTGTAAGCGGTCACATCGATTAACGCATAGGCGTTTTAAGCCGACTTCATAAAGGAAGAGGTTCTCAATACAAACCATGTTTCTCGTTGTTGTTGTTGAAATTTGTTAGCTTATAACTTCGTAAGAGATGATTTAATTTTAATACTTTTTTTGTTGTCGTGATGATCTTGGCCTGAAATAAGTTTCATTATGATTTCATTAAGATATAAACAAATTACAGAATACTCACAAAAGTATGTTCTCACTCTAGCTGCTGAACACAAGCAGCTACACTGGTAAAAGCAGTGTGTAAGTATCGATGTTCAAACTTCTGTCCATCAGCTGCAATGCATATTTTGCTCTTTGTTTGAACTTTACGCTGCGCAATTTCCAGCGCAGCGGTAACACGAATTTACTGTAAAGTTCAATATATATGCCTAACAGAATTTTCGGTTACGAATACAGCGCATCCTTTCTTTACATTTCTAAAGACTTTTTAATTTAACGTATGTTCGTTCAATGGATAATTTTTTAGTCATATCCGATAAAGGCAAGAAAAGTGACAAAATTTAAAAATGCAGCATTTGAGAAAAATCGACTTAAAAATAACTTGACTAGAATAAAATTGGCACAACTGTCTCTCGAGTGGATAACTTTCTAGATGGAGATGTACCTTTTTTGTTTACATTGGGTGCATTTAATGTATTTTTCAGTGACATAAACCATTTTTTGAGTAATGTCACTTTTCTTGGAAGTTGTGATATGTGAAACTTCCGTCGAACGTCTTCTGATGCTCTGCTATATAAATAAGTTTTCACTGAAAAGAGAAAAATAAAATCTTTTTGTAAAAAAATAGAACCGACTCCAAAAAGGAACTACTATTCAAACAACTAAAAATGAAAGAAAATTGGCAGAAAATGGAACTGTAGATTGCGCCTAAAAGTATAAAATAATTTCCTTCGCCAAACAACCTATAACACTACAATTAATCATAACTTTTGAAGTCGGCGCAAAATTAAATAAAAATTGATACCTTTATTCAATACAAAAATCAAATCCTATTCAAAATACACGTCTCACATTGTTACCTGCAAAACGCAGCAGTAAACTACTTTGATTCAAGAAAACAAATAAGATTTCGTAAGCAGCAAAAGTTGGCGAAGATGCTGGTATCTGACGTCCTTGGTGAACGAAAAATCGCAAAATTATCTGGCAAACATATTTAATTTCTTTCTTATATCATGATTATTTTAATAAGTTATATCAAGAGAGTAATCAAGAATATGAAACAACACATCGTACAATATATAATATGAAAATATACATCTTGCGTGTATAGTTTTGCCTTACGTTTTTATCGCCAAATTCAAAAGCCATCAAGGATGATCTAACTTCGTAGAAACATAAATACCGCATTGTGAAGAATGTTCACTGTTCTATGTAGATGCTACTAATGGACCAATGGTGTAGAGTGATAAAATAATAAAGGAAACATGAAAATGGATCATTCGAGACAACAGCATTTGTTGCTACCAATCTAAAGACAAACCTTTAAAAACTAATTAAATTTTATTAAATTTTGCGCCGACTTCAAAAGTTATGATTAATTGTAGTGTTATAGGTTGTTTGGCGAAGGAAATTATTTTATACTTTTAGGCGCAATCTACAGCTCCATTTTCTGCCAATTTTCTTTCATTTTTAGTTGTTTGAATAGTAGTTCCTTTTTGGAGTCGGTTCTATTTTTTTACAAAAAGATTTTATCTTTTAACAGATACTTTTGGTTAATTTATCTCTTTCCATTTATATTATTTAATGAATGTTTCTATTGGACTAATGGATTATGCAAATTATCTCATAGTTAGGCTTATGTGTTATGTGTGTCATTTCTCTTCTGCGTAAGTACTTTTACATGTTTTTATTACTCAGTGTACTTAAATTAAATTGTCATCATGACAATAATTTTATTCGAAATACATCTCATTTAAAATTTTATATGTTGGTATTTTCATCTATCTTTCATTTGCTGAGTGTTGTAAAGGAATTAAATTATTCAAATTACATACATATATATATATATATATATATATATATATATTATATATACCGGGTTATCCAAAAGTCACAGATAAAATAAAAAAAGTCGTTATTTAAAAAGTTCTGACTGTAGCTGTATGTAGTTTCACTGAAATGTATAAACAAGCCTGGGATTCTTTTTTATATACGTAAGGAAGAATATTAGTTACATTTTTCCTTGCTATATCACGCTGTATTCGCACTATCCCCTCACATTTTCAACAAATTCGTCTGATTAAATTACACCATTTTGCAAATAATGAAGCTTTTTTTAGGCTATTTTCCAATGTACAACGCCTGACAGTCATTCTTGTAACTGACGGCCATTACATCGAGCATTTATAGTGCTAATTGCGATGTTGAATGCACTACGTCATTGTAAAAAAGGCAAATTTACAGTTATAGCGCAAACGATTAAATTGCACCATATTGCATATAATGAAGCTGTTTTAGGCTATTTTCCAAAGTACAACGTCTGACAGTCATTCTAATAAATGACAGAAATTACATCGAGCATTTAGAGTTAGTTACGCTGTTAAATTTACTGCGTCACTGTAAAAAAGCAAATTTACGCTTATAGCGCACCCTTTTGAAGGAAATTTAAACTAATTTGATTGTAAATTTTTTATTACCTAAAAAAGATCTCATGTCTTTCTGTACATTTCAGTTAAAACCGTATAGTGTTATGTTCAATACTTTTGGATCACTATGTATATATATATATATATATATATATAGTTTGTTAATACTATTGTGAAATAAAAGATTTATTTTTAAATGGCAATAATAACATAAATTTTATAATAACAACCAATGTAATGAAGGTTGAATAGTTAGCATCATAAGCTAAGAACCAAAAAGTGCAAAGTGAGTAAGGTCTGCGCACCAGCTTCAATAACAGATCCCATTGTATTAAATGTTTAAGATAGCAGACAATCAAGAAGCTTTTATTTATCAAGCAAATGAAGTTTATTCTAGCTGAATAAAAAGGACGTAGGGTATATTAAAGGAACTCTCCGAGCTATTAACTTAGGCTAATTAAAACTATTATAAATAAAAGTGCTCACCACTTGTAGCTTTAATATGTCACTTCCGAGACTTATCGGAAAGTCTAGGTATTCGAAGAATGCTCTCGACTCCAACACAACTTTAAGCTAGCCTTCTAAACTATCCTGTTATGGCCGCTCACTATTCGATCGCACTTCACAATATTAATAACTGTGATCCAGAAGCTTCTAACTTATTGCTTCGAACACTCTACAGCAAACTCCAACACCAACACTGTACGACGCAAACATCACACTATTTAAACTCCTTTCAAACAGACAACATCATTCACTTCGTTTCACCCTATTACTTCTTTAAAACTAAAGCTTCCTTCAAACTCTGGCAACATACGGAGCTTCAAAACTCATAAATTATTCATTGTTAGAAAGTGACCCTTGAAATTTTGCACACATTTACTATGAAGGACATTATTTTTTATTGCTCTTTTACAAAAGAGACCCCATTCTCATGCAATTACCGCACATGGTGGTTTGTGAGCTTCGGTTCCAGCGAGCGTCGATCCCCTAAACCACATCAAAGAAATATCAATAGAGTCGCACTTGCAGCTTTCTAAGTTGCCAGAGTTTGAAGGCAGCTTTAGCATATTTTGTCATCTTTCTCAATGTACGTAGATCTTTATTTCCTTTTGGACACTCCATGTCTACCTAAAAACACTTCTACTCGACACCTTCATTCTAGCAATTTCACCTCTAGCGTCACCAAACTACGCTGGATCCAGCTTATACTTTCCAGACCTCAATCAATATCTTAATCCTTCGATACTGCTTTCCTTCGGCGACCTTTATTTCCTCAACCTGACGCTACATCTTCCTTACAAGTGGCCTTGCGATAAGTAGGATCAATCCAACTTTTTGATGTTGCCTTAATGTTGCCAATGACGGGGTCAATTTGTAAAAGAAAAAAAATCCATCTCTATTTAAAATTGAATCATGTGGCTGCAAACAACCTTTTATATTACATATGTTTCGGAGAAGATTTTTGGAAAAACGGACCGGTGTGAAAAATATTCTTAAAGTACGTTTTGAAGTTGAATCATGCAATTATAATACTTCTTTTAGTTATATGTGTTTATGTGCATTATAATAGCACGTTAATTCGTAGAGACATAAAAGTTTATTTAAAGAAAAAATAGATACAAAATTTCGTATACGTTTTTATATTGTACTTAAATGAACAACGTATTTTAAACCATATTAAAACCAATACAATGCCTTTATCATGATTATTATTATTGACGTACAGCATTAGACAACATATACTCCAATTGAAGCAGAAAAATATATCGTATGCTATATGATGAAAAATTAAATTAAAATTAATATTAGTAATAAAATTAACAATCACTTTTAACAGAGTTAAATTAATATACAATGAGAAAAAATATATTCCGCCTTCATCTAGAATGAATATGTATTTATTTTCTGAATCCCTAAACCAGAAATATAGATTTCCTAGGTATGTGTATAAGGTAAACAAATAAGCTGAATAGACGAAATGATCGATAATTTCTAGTCTATACTTTTCTAGATTGTAAAACAATATTATTCATAATATGAATCCGTTGTATTGCGAGAAATGATCGCTTAATTTCCTAGAATTGGATCATAAACCAAGATTATAGTTGCTAAAGCATGCCTCTTGTATTCACATTTATTTGCTGAGATTTTTAAATAAATTGTCCTCTATAATATAGACAAACGCTCTAGAATTCTAATAGGGATATGTAGAACTCGCTTTCAAAGGGGACTAGAATTTATAACGATGACATGGAACTATTTTAAGTAGAGCCACAATCTATATTCTAGATATCAATTACATAAATTTTTCTCGATGTGTATGTATAAGAAAAACAAATAAAATGAATTGACAAAATGATCGAGAATTTCTTGTCTATACTTTTCTAGATCGTAGAACATTCTTATGAATATTATTAATCCTTTATATTGAGAGAAATGATCGCTTAATTTCCCAGAATTGGGTATTAAGTTAAAGTTATAGTTACTAGAACTCGTCTTTTGCGTTCGCGTTTTTTTCCAGAAATGGATATGTAAATAAATTTGACCACGATAATAGAATAAAACGCTCTAGAATTCTAATAGGGGTGTTTAGAACTCGTTATCAAGAATAACTAGAATTTTTAAGGGTTACTTGGAACTATTTTTACTAGAGTCACAATCTGTATTCTAGATATCAGTTACATAAATTTTTCTCAGTGTATATGTATAAGGAAAAGAAATAAAATGAATAGATGAAATGATCGAGAATGTCTAGTGTATACTTTTCTAGATTGTAAAACAATATTATGAATATTATTAATCCGATATATTGTGAGAAATGGTCGCTTAATTTCCTAGAATTGGGTATTAAGTTAAAGTCATAGTTACTAGAATTCGTCTTTTGCGTTCGCGTTTATTTCCAGAAATGGATAGGTAAATAAGGGTGACTTGGAACTATTTTTACTAGAGTCGCAATCTGTATTCTAGATATCAGTTACATAAATTTTTCTCAGTGTATATGTATAAGGAAAACAAATAAAATGAATAGACGAAATGATCGAGAATTTCTAGTGTATACTTTTCTAGATTGTAAAACAATATTATGAATGTTATTAATCCTTTGTATTGTGAGAAATGATCGCTTAATTTCCTGGAATTGGGTAATAAGTTAAAGTTATAGCTACTAGAATTCGTCTTTTGCGTTCGCGTTTATTTCCAGAAATGGATATGCAAATAAATTTGACCACGATAATAGAATAAAACGCTCTACAATTCTAATAGGGGTTTTTAGAACTCGTTAGCAACTAGAATTTATAAAGGTGACTTGGGACTACTTTTACTAGAAACACAATTTATTTTCTACATATCAGACACAGAATATTTTTTAGTTCAAAATAGAGAGGCATTATGAAGAAATTTTTATACAATATCATAATTTACATAAAATAAATAAATAAAAAAAAGTTTTATGTAACGCGATTATATTTTCTACATACCAATGTTGATATTTGCATATCCCATTAAGAAAAAGTATTGAAGGAATTATTATGTTAATTTAGAAATCGACGCATCTATTAATAAATATTAATGCACTGCTGTCAGATATATCAGACCTATATTAGATATTTACATGAAGCAAACATTAATAATTTGTCCGTTGATTATCGTCAAAATAAATATATGCATCGAATTACGACAAATATGCACAAAGATAAATTTGCTAGTTAATATTTATTTCCCACGTGAAATTATGCAAATATTCCACATTCTATACTCAACGGTTTTTATTATCTTTATCAATATTATCAAGTAATGATTTATCGAAGTTGAAATAATCTTACATTTTGTTCTATGAGTATATGGAAAGGATTTCCAAGCATCTTAAAGTAATTTATTATCTTGATATGCATCTGGGAGCATATTAAGTAAACCATAAATTTTCTCTTACTGTTAAATTATTCTTCATAAAATTGTACTTTGGTTCTTTTGAATATGGGAGGTATTTGATATTTGTCTTTATGAAGATAAAACTAAAATTAATAGATTGTGGAATGTTAAAATCTGACAATTTGTGGATCATTTCTGTACTGATAAGTATAAAGGATTTAAGTCCATATTCTTGATTTTTCAGGAGACGAAAAACAAAGTTAAACTAACTAAAAATAAATCAAAAGAATCGATTAGGAAAAAGGGATTATGTTGATTTATACCCTTTATACCGTTCAGTGATTGTCAACCTTCATTTAATAAAGGGAAAAATTGAATTAAATATTTTATACAAAGATTAATGCTAAATTTCTGACTTTAATAATTTTTTACCAATTTATTTTCTCAAAGACTAAATGACATAGATTTAAATCCTTTATACCAATCGATAGAGAATTTTTTTCTGGGTCTGACTATGTACTTAACTCAATATCGACATTTTTGGACTTAAATCCTTTATGCTTATCAAATTAAGATTTATACTATATAATTTTTTACACAATGCTAGCTGTTATTAACCTAATTCATTTCAAAAGGATTTTTATATAAATATTTATTATTTTTTATTTTATATTAAAATTAATTTTTAATAGTATAAAATTAAATAATTGCTTACTGGTTTAAAGTGCTTAAAAAATATAGTTTTTAAAATGCTGTTTTATAGTTTTAAAAATACATGTTACATATTCAATTCTTTTCTTGGCGCTTCAGAACATTTATCTACAAATAAAAACAATTAAATATAAGTTTCGTCGTAAAATATTGCTTCAGGAAGATTTTGTATGTAAAAAAACAGTATTTGATCTTTCGTAAAATAAATAAATAAGTAAATAAATAAATAAAAATAGAGACAAGTCGTTAAATAACTAAAAATTCTACCTTTGACAGAATTTAATTCAGTACAGAGGGCTATTAATTTCAACCTCTAAAATTTTCATTTTTTTTTTTTTCTCTCATTTTTTGACCGTAAAACTGGGCCACTTACTTTTTAAAGTGACTGAAATGAAATAGAATGTAGTGTTGTCACCTAAATTTCATACTTCAGTTAAATTTTAAAAAATCTAATTGGCGTGTTGAATAACTGTTTGCACTCATGGATTAAAAAAAAATCTACCCTTTCATTTGGTACCGAATTTGTAACGATAGGTCTGATATTTCTAATTTATTTTGGTGTTACACAAAACTGGTCCACAAAAAGGGGCGACGACGTTTTTACGCAGATTAAAACTAATAGTCCTAAAAAAAAAAAAAAAAGGTATTATATATATAAGCAATTTTCCGCAAACTATTTATATTTTTATATAAATTCATATTTTCTGGAACATATTTTTTCTATAAAAGATAAAAATAGTTTGTTATTTCTTTATTTCTACCTGATAGCCTTTGTAGAATATTCCTTGCAGTATGAGATAACATTGAAGACAACTTTATATAATATTTTTTTTATATAAAATTAGGGGAAAAATTAAAAATTAAATCATAGAAAATTTGCAAAAGCAAAACATGATAGTATATCTTTTATTTCTCTTTGCTATCCATCATACTTAAAATTAACTTGAACGAAGAATAACAATATAAGAAAACAGAAAAAATAAAACCATTAAATGTGCTTAGAAAAATATTCTCTCTGCTTTTTTTCTATTTCGTAGTATACTGTGCAAACTCATACGATTTCTCGAGGACCATTACTCAAGTTTATCAGGTAACCCAACCAACACGTAAAAGTTCTTTCTTTTTTTTTCTTATAAACGTGTCCTGAATGTCTCTGAATTATTTTCTAGCATTCTGCCTTTCAAGAGCTCCCAAATAGTGAATCTTATTTCAGTAATTCACCTTACACAAACTTTTGTAATGAAATTATATTTAATACACTGACATAACTTCTGAAAATTGTTTTTCCAGTAAATTCTCAAAGAAATTTTCAAATGAGCTTCATTTTCTACTTTTGGTGGTATATTTAAATGAATTACTTGAACAATAGCATTAACACCAGAAATTTTACGAAGAAAATACGTTATATAAATTACTGTCTATTTATATTCCCGTATCTGCTTAAAATTTTTTATTAGGACTGAGGACTATTAGTCGAAATTTGGGATTTTTGCGGCGTCATTTTTCGATAGTTGGACATTTATCGAAATCTAAAATTTATCGAAAATATAATGGAAAAATTTAAAAGCGATGTTATAATTTGAAAAAAAAAAAAAAAAAAAAAAAAACTAATAGCCCTCCGTCCTAAACTAAATTCTGCTTTAGCCAGAATTTCACCAAAATCACTTTTTTTTTTTTTTTTTTTTTTTTTGGAAAGAAAAAGAAAAGAAAAGAAAATTAATAATAATCAGTATCGAAACAAAGACTATCGAAAAAGATTTTTTTTTTATAATTTTGAATTAGGAAATGAAAAATGCGCGTGCAAAATGAAATAGAAATAAGTAAAAAATTAATTTAATGATTTAATTTTTACATAAAACATGATCACGTGCTATCTTAAAAAGTAGATGTAAAAATTATGTGGTGCGTGTGGCATCTATATATATATATATATATAGAAATATATATACATTTTTTTTTTTTTTTTTTTTTACTTTCTCTTATATTCAATAGAAGAAAGTATTTTTGTCTTATTATTTTCTTTTTATCACTTGTAATGTTGTTTAACTTCATTATTTTTATAACGTAAAAGAAAACAATTCTATCACCAAAAAGCGTAACAAAAAACTCAGATGTTGGCTTATGAATAATAAACTAAGCAACCAAGTGAAAATGAATATCCATATTTAAATTTATCAGAAATTAAAAGTAATAGTTATCAAGACGCACTACTTAAATTAGGACTCAAGTTTATACTCGAACAACCAATTAACATAAAAGATTGTATAGCTAAAATAGTAATTTATGTAATTCCTTTAAAATGTTAATTTTCTGCGTGTTTCCTTTCATTTGGCATTAAAATAGCTCATTTTTCCTTTAAAAACCCATTAAAAAACTTCAGGGTAGAAATGGTCTACGCTACGAATTTGTCACCCATTGGCGACTTTGAATAGAGAATCCTTATTATCGATATATCCATTATCTAAGATCTAAATCGAATATTTCACGAAATAATTAGAAAATTCTACAGTATAAATAGGACCTCATTTCGTCCGTTGACAGTTCAGTTGAAACTTTTTTACAGTGTTAAGAGCTCTGCTTGACCGAGCCTTTGCTATGAATACAGCTTATGCTGTGTCTGATAGACTTATGATACAGTTTATGCTGTGATTTTTATCTATAAAACTATTATTTAAGCTGTGTTTTCTGGTGTAACTGAAGTTGATATATGATTGACAGATTTTAACCAATCAGAATAGTCTGCAAATAAATTTTTTTCTGCAAGACTTGTCATTCATTCAAGGACAATTCACAAACTCCGAGTACATAACAATATGATCATATTCCTTCAATTTATTGTGTATGGAAAATACATTACTAATGCTTACACTTCATTTGTATTTCACTTATTAAAATACAATAAACCTGTATTTTTTAACTATTAAAAAGCTTCTAAAAGTAAGTATTAATTTGGGGTGCGAATTGATTAAAAGTTTTAACTGGGTTAATTGTAGTTCATTAATCGATTAATCTATCGATTAATCGGATTTTTAAACATTTTTCATTTTTTTTAAATATAATTTTATTTGAATGATGAATAAAACTCTCATATTGTGTGTGTATTATATATATATATATGTAGTTAGATAGATAGATATAGCACACAACAAACCATAAAAATGATACAGATGTTACTTTAACTAGTTCCTTAACTCTCTGGCGACCAGACCGCCCGAAACGGCTTTACATGCAAACAACCACGGGCGCCGCCTGAAATGAAGAAAAGCTGCTATCCCCCAGAAAAGAAGGGTGTCGAGGTATTCAATCACTTCAGCAATTGTTAAGATGACAGTCGGTCCCTCCTCCCTATTCCTAAGTAAAAGCTATTAGTCTGCTTCGTAAAATTTCCCTAGTTTAGAATAGAGCAGGGATATTTTATGAATTTGGCAGAAAACGATCTGTTATTATTATTATTATTATTATTATTATTATTTTTCAAAGTACTACTTTTAAATATGTGCTCTGATTTTTTTTTTTTTTTTAAATATACATTTTATACATAAGTAATAACAAATATTTTATTTTTATTTATTTATTTACAGTAATAAAAACATGTGAATTGTTGTATTTAAAATGTATTGTAAAATGGATATTAAATGTAATTATTATTAAAAATGTTTTGTTCCAAAAAAGAAAGACATTTTTATTAAAAACATATTGTTAAAATTTATGTTAAAATTTAAATTTAAATTTAACATATATATAAAATTAATGTTTCTTCTGTAAGATTTATACAATATGTATTATTTCTTTTTCGTGTTATTTAATATTATTATTACTATTATTTTTTAATTCGAAGAACTTTGTAAAAAATTGCTTAACATTTGTATCACAGTTTCTACTGTGCAATAATGTCTTACTCAAATTATAATAATAATAACAAAAAGCATTTTATTATACAACACATAATTCTTTTTCTTTTAGTTATAAAAATTTAAGAAAATAAAACTTGCCACCCATCTTGGTCCGTAATGGCCTCTGTTTCTTCTTCTTCTTCCAGTTATTATTATTATTATTATTATTATTATTTCTGTTATTCTTTGATCATATATTCTATATATGGTCTCATCCACTAATGCTTAAAAAACAATTCATATTAACTTTTTTGCCTTTTAAAAAATCATTTCCATATGTGGTTCTTTGTTCATTTATTTACGTCATATTTTTTCGTGTTTGTCGTAATAACGATTTATATGCATATATATACAAACGTATATTTGAGTCATTTCTATTCTACCTTTTTATTTACAATTTTATTTATGTACAATTTAATCTTTATTTAAAAAATAAAGTAAAATAAAACATAGCGCGCATGGAAATTTGTAAATGTATTCGAAAATGGTATGAGAACGCGCATATTTTCAAAATATGCCTTGCATAATGCCTGCATGTATTTTCCACTTTAAGAAATTTATTTAATTTAAACAACGTACTTTTAACAGATAATTATTACATAGGTACAGCAGTCACAGAATCAATCTTTGAAATGATATAACATTTTTAATAAAGCTGATTTTTAACGCTAATTCTTCTGTAATTTACGTGAAATTACACAAAGCCCACCAGAGGCTGGTAGGCGTGAGGTGCCGGGTTCGAACCCAGGTACGCTCATCCGCCTAGCCGTTCGGAGATTTCCTTTGTTTTTTTCCGAAACTTGCATAAATACGGTCTAGGGCCGCTTATAAAGAACTCCACAGAAGGCACTCCCCCTCATGCCTGGGATCCTAGAGCAGTCAATCGACCTTATTCCTAAACACCAACACACAAAGTTTTTTTTTTTCTTTTTGAGTCCGCCGTGTCGTTTTCTGAATGCACTTGGACGACATTTGTCGGTGTTGCATGTTTTAAAATTTAGGTCTGTTTTCAAGAATATATGTTTATTACATTTAGTTTAAATTTTCTTTTCTTTTCTTCCCTTCCTTTTCTTTTTTTAAAATTTTTTTTCGAAAATAATTTCGTTTCAATTTTGAACCTTTTAGCCGATCATCTTATACAGCTTATCGCAAATTGCTATAATTTAAAAATGCAAAACTATTCTTTATTCATTGATTTTTATTTATTTATTTATTTATTTTCTCTCTTTCTCTTAATAATTTCATGTACATACATTATTTCAACTTTTAATTATTTCTATATTATGATAAGAAGAGAGGAGAGAAACTGATATTTTTATATACTATACACAATAATGTAACAAAACGATTTGTTATTTTATTTTATTGGGAATAATCATTTAAAGCGAATAGAAAGAATGTGAAAGATAACAGTTTTTACAGTTTAATTTCGATATCGAGCAATACAAACAATACCCTCAAATTTCAATTTCGACCTGATTTACATGTTTTTATTTCTTTTGAGCGTAAAAAGGTGATTTTTGGCACTTGGTCGAATAAATCTTCAAACGAGGGAACTTTAGAATTAAGGCAGTTGTAGTATGTAACTGATTTTTTCAAATTGTGGTAAAGTTTGGAAAACTGGAAGTGGGATATTGAGAATCGAAAGCGGGAAGTTCGAAACCGGAGGTAGGATAAAAGGTTCATATCTCAAAAAAGGTTCTAACAGTTTTTTTTCTTTTTTCTTTTCTTTTCTTTCTTTTCTCTCTCTTTTTTTTTATTTATTACATAAATAACTTTTATTGTGTATTTTAGCATTTATTATTTTGTTATTTTAGTAAAATTGGCAGGTGTCCTGATTAGGTAAGTCAGCTACAGGCTACAGATAAAGATCTCGAATTAAGTGTTTCAAAAACTGCTTGAAGGATTATTATTATTATTATTATTATTTTTTTTTTTTAATCTTCAAGACGTATGTATCAGTTTTCTTTTCTATCAGGTGTTTAATTTGTTTATTCAGTTTTTCAAGTCTTCTGACCACATTATTTCCAAAAGAGTGTGTAATATGCGTAGTGTGAGTAATGGAAGTTGTGTGGCTGTTGCACAACATATTTCTTTTTCGTCTTGTGAAATATTTTTATTCGAATAAAGGACACTGGAAGAACAAATGCCTAGAGATAATTGTGTTCTGTATCCCTGTTACTTATAGATCTTTTGAAACGGCTGCCGCCCAGCAGTTATGCGTCAGGCTTCTATGTTATTTATTTGTTTCCTCTCTAAAGCATCTTTTAGTAAAACATCGACAATAGGCTGAGAGAAAAAGCGGTAATATGTATTTTTCAACTTTGTTCGAGAATAAATTTATATATATATATGTATATATATATATATTTAATTATCCTTGATTTGTAATCCCTGAATTTGAATATCATAGATATCTTATTCGTTAATTCTAGGTTCAATACGATAAACCCCCAGATACTTATACTTTATTAATACAGTAACTAGTGTGTTGTAGCCATCATACAACTTTCTTTTCTATTTTTTCTGTTAAAACTCATGGAATGCAAACTATTTTGTTAAAATTATTGCATATAGAAATTATTCTGTTATAGTGGGTGAGAACAGACGATTTTTATCTCAAAAACGCTTTACCCTAAATTTTAAAAGAATGCCAATTTTCTGCCGTGCAGACAACACCTTAGATTTATTTATTTGTTTATTTATTTACTTATTCATTTTATTTGATTATCCTTATTAATTAGCTAATTATTTATTGTATTTTTAATAATGAAAAATAAAATCGATAACTTTGCTCGAAATAAACATAAGTACATGGTTCAAACGTTCGTACTTCAGATATTGACGAGTATTTGAAAACTCATATTCAAAATGTACACCTTCCGGGTTTGTACACCCCCCCCCCGCCCCTCTCCCAGGAATGGAAGCGATGCTACTACATATGAAAAAAATGTAAATAAATAAATAAATAAATAAATCTTTGCCTTTTTTTTTTTTTAAATTATAAATAACGATTTTTTTTTTTACATTGATTGATTAAAAAAAATCTCCCTTATGTACATAAAATGTTCAATGAAATTTTGTCCTAAGCCGCCATATTAAAGATTATATATATATATATATATTTATAAATAATAGATATCGTAATAAGATTAAATCATAAAATTCAGCTATTAATAGAACTAAGACAATAACAGCGCACTAAAATATAGAACTGAATTTAACACAGAGGAAAGAATTACACAAAAAGTTGCAATGTAGATTAAGAACCAATGAGTTAGGAATATATATATATATATATATATATGATATATATCGTAATAAAATTTTACCTTAAAATTTAGCAATTAATAGATTCAAAACAATACCAACACAACAAAAATAGAACTGATTTTAACTTATAGGTAAGATATATATCTATCAAATTTTTGTAATAATTTATTGAAGGTGCAACTATATATAAATATGCATGAAATCATTAGCTCTGTATTTGCAGTTCCACAATAACACACGCAGACAGTAGAGTAGAGGTTAAAGTCGATTGTCTTCTCTAGGGTTTTTAGCGTGGGTGGAAGCCCGCAGTAGTCTCTTTTTAAGAGGTTTTATGCCATACTTACTCGTGTTTTGGAGAAAACCACTGAAAACCCGGAACGGATGGGTCAACGAATGCATCTTAGTATCGAACCCGGCACTTCTTGCCAATCTGCTTCGAGAGCAGTATGCGGCTACTTGTAAGGCGACAGACAGACTGACCTACAGGTATCTTTTTAAAAATGTTAAAATCATGTTTCGGTCCTCTCAAAACTCGTAAATCTATTGGAAGTCGAATTCTCTTTAAGAAAATAATACGTTACTGTACTTAATAGAATTATATATAATGATTTAACTATTATACTGTCTCAAGTAATATAAAAAATCATTTTTCAATGTATTATGGTTTTGATGATATTCGAAGTGCTTAGTACTATATAACTCAATGTAAATACATATATCGCATCTATTAAAAAAATAATAATAATAAATAAATAGACTATTTGATTTTATAAGCGAAAACACGAAAAAGATAAATGATAATAATATATATTTCAATTATTATTACATTTTTTTTTACATTAATGTCTTTATTTTAAATATCTTATGACTTATTTTCATTAAATCGCAAATTAAAAATTTCATCTTAAAAAAATATTTTGTGTAGACTCTAAATAACATCATATATATATATATATATATACTTATTTTCATTTTATTGAAGAAAAAAGCTTCAGATGATTGTTGCGTGATATTTTTTCCCAAGACGTATTTTAACATTTTAACCATCCATAGTTGCTTCAGGCAACCGCCTTTCATGTCTTCGAATTCCCACACAAGAAGTCACCCCCCATTGATTTACTTAATGACTTTTTACAGATAACTGATATGTGAGTAGACACAATGGCGTACAGTAACACAATCAGAATACACTGGATATGGTACGTTCTAGGAAAATCTCAGAATGATAAAAACCTGGGGAAAAAAATCCGATTAGATTACTTGAACTTTTAATTAGAAGACACTAACTATTTTTAAAAAGGTGTGAAATGCTTTCTTAACAATGTGTTCACAAATATTTACATAATATGATTTTTTTTTTTACTTTATTTATTTATTTATGTTTCAAAAAATAGCTATTGAAATTTATGAAAGTAGAAAATTGTCAACAGCTGTTGTTTTATTTTAGAAAGTTCCTACGAATAACTTTAGAATTTTAGAAAATTCGTTATTATCCAGATAAACATTCTTCCAAATATATTAAAAGAAAGTCCGAAATACTATACGGCTATTCATTCTCGCTACTAAAAATTCATTGAATCTATTTCAAATACCTTTGAAACTGTAAATTTTCATAAAGGTAAAAAAATGACATCCCATGAAATACAGATAATTTATGTATATTTTAATAATTTTTTTGCAATTCCTAGATTGCACAAGATACATGGAGTTAAATGTAGCTAAATATCAGTATAATATCAAAGTTCAAATTAGCATATAGGAAAATAAAATTTATTTAATTTAGATGTTGTTGTGTGGCTTAAGGGCCGCTTGATTGCACTAGGTCCTAGGCGTATAGTTGGAATGCACTTCGTCAGGGTTCTTTCTGAGGGGTCCTACCCGTATTTTCCCACAGTATATTTGGAGAAAACTGCAGAAAACTCCGAACGACTAGATTGATGAGCGCGAACTGGGACCGAATCTGGCACTTTCCATCTACTAGGTTTGAGAGCAGAATTATTTGATTTAGAATTATAAATTACATAATTAAAAAAAAAGAAAAGAAAAGAAAAGTAAACTGTAGAGTCGTTTTGCTACTGCTTCCTAATATTATATAGGAAGCTGGGGTATTATATAAAGTGATAAAAAAATAATTACACAATATAATTTTCCATTTATTTATTTATTTTGTAACTTGTGTGACACTACATAGAATAGTCCATAACCCCCCCCCCAGACATATCATTTTCTTATACACGGTAATATATTCTAATTACTTTTGTATGTCCATATACAAGAGAATAACGCTTGTATTTAAAATTATTCATGAATTTAGAGTGTGTTACTAAAGAAATATTATTATAAATATAAAAAAATATATAAATAAATAAAACTTTTTTCAAAATTATCACGGGAAAAAATAAAAAATCCACTATTATGTTACTAAGTAAGTAAGAAGTATATGTTCTGTTAGCAAAGAAAAGAAAAGAGGAACAAAATCTAAGGAAAAAAATAACAGTAAATGTTTAATAGTAATGAACCCTTCATCAGAATGAAAAGTCGAATTATTGTCTATGCAAATATCGATAAATTTCTTCATTTCTGTATGCTTAAAGATAAAAAATAAAATATATTAATGCCCAATTTTCCCATATGTCAAATGACATCGATTACATAATATTTTTTCAATTAAGTAAAGCTCAGAACGGTGAAAAAAACTCGTCAGGAGTGACCTTTTCCCCCGTTGAGCATCAATGTACGATTGCTCTCGTTTGCAGCTATAATAGCAAAATGTTAACGGTTATCCTATCGCACAAGAATTTAATTGAGGTTAAAAATGAAGAATAAAATGGAATAAACTATTTAATTGTAGGAATCAGAGAATCAAATAGAAAACAGCCATAAAAACAAACATTACTCACAGGATTTGGAGTCACAAATATTAAAACAAGCAAAATAATTCAAGGATTCAGTTCATAGCAGACAAAGTTCTATAACATTAGCAAAGTCAGACTTATAAACTAGTAATAAGTAATTTTATTTGCCTTTTAATTAGTCAAAAAAAAAAAAAAAAAAAAAATGTCGTATCCACACACATCAAAAAGTTATCTTCTATAGACGAAGAAAGCTCTCAAAAGTGTCACTATAGTTTACACTGAAAAAAAAAAAAAATAAATAAAAAAGGGAATAAATAAAATGTGATATAGAAAATAAATTGCGGCTCCAGTAAAATAGCTCTATGTCATCCATTACAAATTTTAGTTCCTTTTGCTAGCACGTTTTACACACCCTATTCTAGAGCGATTTCCTATATTATCGTGGTTAAACTTATTTAACTTTGCAAATAAAATGCGAACACTAGAGGCGAGTTTTAGTAACTGTAGTTCGAGTTTACTAATAAATTCCAGAAATTAAAGTGAGAATTTCTAGCAATACAAAGTAATCATAATATAAATGTATCGTTTTACCATCTTGAAAATTATAGTTTAAAATTTCTCCATCATTTCATCTATTCAGTTTATTAGTTTACCTTATATGCATAATACATAGAAATCTAAAGTTCTTGTTTAGGGATTCATAAAATGGCTATTTATCCGTTCTAGACGAAAGCTGTACATATATATTCTTAATGTAATTTCTACAGAGAAAAAAATTAGAAACATACTCCATGAAGATATGATTCTTCTCACTTTTCTATCCATGTGCTATTTTAAAACGCATTTATTATTTCAATATATAATAAGCATATAATATTTCATTTTACACTACTATTAAATTATAAATTAATACTACTTTTGAAAATTTTAAAACTTATAATATTAATTGTTATTTTATATAATAATGCTACATAAAATTTCATTCGCATAAAGTAAAACTTGTAAGACTCAAAATTGTTTACTAAAATTTTGATTATACTTCTGCTCTTGACGTTTCATTTTAGTCCGATGGAGGAGGTATGTCCTATATTACTAAATAAATATTTCGTCTTATTTTTATTTGTCTTAATTTTCTAAATATTACCTTTTAAAATGCATTTAAAATCTTTGTGCTGAGTGTTTTTAGAATACAAAATCACAGGATCTTTTTTACCAACTGCAAAAAATTCAAAAGGTGTTTCCTATGTTATGTTCTTTATAAAAAGTATGCTTTTAAAAATACCGATCGTAAACTTTAATACATTAGAAATATTTTGCAAGTTCCTATACACCCATAAGTTACCCAAATTATACCAATTTTAACAGAGAAAATTTTCCTTAGAAAACTTGAAACACTTATACTAGCTTCAAGCCATTTAATAAATATTAGCGCGTGATCATGTAGGTTAATAGACAAACAAATAGAAAAGACGAAATGAATCCTTACCCTCTCTCAAATATTCTTAGAATCTTTTAAAGTGCATTTCACGACTGAAAACGCATAATCGCATAATATTTTATGACAAATGAAATCAAATATATAAGATGTAGCGAAAATGGCGTTATTATTATTTTAGTATTTTTTATACGTATTAGCAAGTAAAAGTTGTTAACCAATACCCCCATTATTTTTTTAATTAATTAATTCAAGTAATTAAAGTTATCTTTTAAATTACTTCCAAATTTTTAATATTATATTAATAAGAAAAAGTTGTCTTAAATTAGGGAATACCCTACTATTCTTTTCCATTCTACTTTCTATACATTATTCTTATTATTTTGCAAATTTATCACCCTGTAATTATGAAATATAAATATATAATAATAATAATTATTATTATTATTATGAGTTTATTTTCTTACAATGAACTTTAAACGAAAATATTTTATTATTATTATTATTTTATTAAATTTAAATGAAAAAAAAAAAAAAAAAAAAAAAAAAAAACTAATAATAATTTATTACTTTTTAAGATTCTTACTAAGTAACAGCTATAAAAATTAACATTAATATAAAACATTGTGCTTAAATTATTTTTTCAGTTTACTAATATATTTTGCCCTGTACCATATCAATTAAATCAGGATAAAATATAAAAAATAAAATAAAATAAACTTAACGAAAACCCAGATAGTTTATTACTTTCAAATTATTATTAGATAATAACGAGAAAAGTTGTTTTTTATAATAATAAATTATTTTATTGTATGAATAAATCAATTGTATTTTTAAATTTTTGTCGTATTACATTTTCAAAGCAATCTTTTCATTACCCATCATACTATAGATATTGGGTTCTTAGGCAGTCATAAATTTTTTCATCCGCCGTTTTTTAACATTTCTACGCGTTTTTAGATGTGAAGAATGTAAAAATCATAATATTAATGTGGTTTCCGTTTTTTAGTTCGTTTGTGTGTGAGTTAATTAGTATGTGTGCACGACATTACAAGAACAATAAATTTTTTAAAAGAAATTTAAACTTCTTATGCATTAAGAAATTATTTTTAATAAGCTATTTTTGAGTACTGGATTTTTTTTATTATTGCTTATAAAAATAAATTTAAATTAAAAAAAAAAAAAAAAATAAGGGAAAATCAAACAAACAGAAAGATGAAATGAAGTCATACTCAATCGAAATCATTCTTAGAAGCTGTTAAAAAGCATTTCAAAACTAAAAAAGCATTTTCATTTACAATTATTAATTATTCGATTTTTTTCCGATCACTATATTTCCTGGTGACTTTTTTTCCGGGGCTTTTTTTTTTTTTTTTTTTTTTTTGTGGCATCTTCCGGATGACTTTCGTTCCGCCAATCGCCTTTTATACAGTAAATTTTTTTATTTAATTTAATTTTATTTTATTTTTTCGCTGGCGACTTTTTTTCGGTAATTTTTCCGCCAGTCTATTGGTCTCTTACAATAAACTTGCAGATACTATACAACTATCAACACAATCTTGCATAAAAAAATAATTTAATATTATTTAACCATTCTATATTAGTCACATGTGCGATCTATCTCACAGTTAGTTATTTTTAGAATGAAACCACTACCGTCTTTGTTAGTGAATTAAAATAGATTTATTCTGAAAATAAATAAAATTTTATATTTCACATAATTGGTAAATGGAAATATTTATTACTGTTTATTACTATTAGCTATTTATTTATTACTGGAAATATTTATTACTGTTTATTGTTGTTAACTATTATTATACGCTTTTTAAACAATATGAAAAGTCATTAACGGCTTAATTCGAATGAACATCTTAAATGACTTTTAAGAAATAATAATGCAATATATATAAGAAATATTTTTAAGAGTGAATTATTTAAAATGGGAACATAATTTGATAAACCAATGTAATTATAATCGGAAAATACTCTTATATTAAAACATTAATTAAGTC
Organism: Salticus scenicus; assembly: GCA_963930645.1. NCBI lineage: Eukaryota > Metazoa > Arthropoda > Arachnida > Araneae > Salticidae > Salticus > Salticus scenicus. The sequence continues at coordinate 64,468,060 of OZ005662.1, read as the reverse complement.
ATACAAATATTAATTTTACTCTAATTGTTTTTATATAAGTTAGCGAGTGAAAAAAAACTTACAGGTATAGTTAAAAGTGAACAGTTAATATAAATATTAAGTTTATTCATTATTAACATCCTGGGACGGAAAACTTTTTAAAAGTATTAAGCATATTTAATAATGACTATCAAAAACTTTTATTAAATGATCCGCATTTAATAATCTATAAAATGAAAAATTAATATTTCTCATTAACCATTTAAAAATATCTTTTTAATATTTATATGTGTATACGTACACAAAGAAAAAATATTATTAACCGTGCATTTATTTACTTTAAAAAAGTATGAATAAAGAATGATTTTTATAGATTTTAATCATTTCGTAAGTTTTTATTTTAAATTGTGTATGAAATTAAAATGTTTTATTGAGTGCTGATGTGCATTGCACTTAAATATACGTGCTTGTCCTCTCATACTCTTTTATAAGAGTGTGAAGTTTTGTGCTTAAAAATATAACATCTCACTTTATACTATTTCATTGCATAAGTAATGTTTTCTTATATTTCCCCTCCATCATTTCCCCCAATGAAACAAATCTCCCTTTTTTCCCCTTAAAGAACGCGCGGACTTCTTCAAAGTAGCGGAGTACAAAATCAAGGCTCACGCCTACCCCAAAAGTGGGGGTGAAATTTTCTCCAAGATGATGGGAAATTCCGGTCTTTTCACGTACCTAGGAAAATTCAAGTACGGTTGTCAGAGAGTTAAACAATAAGTAATAACAATAATAAACATGCAAACAAATAATGAAAAAATATATTCCTAATAAATACTTAAAACTAAAAATTTTATTCGGAAAAACAGCTGAGAAATAACTTACATTTATTATTACTTTTATATTCTAAAAATTTAATTCCCTATAATATTATTTCATTCATAAGTTTAACTGTTTTTTTTTTTTTTTTTTTTTTTTTCAAAAATATTTGTCTAATCGATTGTATCTGTTTCATAATTGATATTTAAATCAATTTTCAGAGTAATAATTGGTGACTTTAAGTGTTAATTTTATATAAATATTTTCACTTATTTATTTATTATTTTTTTTTAATAAATTAATTTTACAATTAATTTTGAAAGAAACATTAAATGAATTTACACATATTTTAGTTTTATATTTGCAGGCTTTTTGTCCATCTCGCTTGTCACTATTTTTAAATGAATTCTCCTCAAATTTTCATATCATTATTATAAAAATCTCAAATTCTTCATTGTTTTTATATTTCAGTACTTCTTTGTCACTTCGGACTAGAACACAGAATGTTATTTTCTGTTTCCATTTCAATAGTTACTATCAGAGATTCTGAACAGGCAATAAACACTTGAAGATATTGTGAAACTCTTTTGACATTTCCCTAATCAGAGGGATAGTGGAAATCTCAACCCTTTCCTTTTTTTTTTATCTTGAGCATTTTCATTTTTTAAAAGCTTCTTGTTTCTGAGAATACTATTGCCCTAGCCAACACTTTCTGTTGAAGGCTACAGGTGGTGTTGCTCCAGCATGCACATGAAGCGGCATTTTATTTAATAACTGACCTCCCCTTTTTCTCTATCAACAAGAGTGCAATAATTTCTTTTGAGAGATTTTATTTATTTATTTTTCATTATTTTATGGATGTTTCTTAGAAGGTTTCTTAGAAAAATATGTGAAAAAATATTTTATAGGGAGAACAGCATTTTTACTTTAATCCGTAGTTTAAAAATTTTAATAGGATTTTGAAAATTTTTAATCGAATTAATCGATCCGATTAACTCGATTAAATAAATTGATTGGGACTAAACATCAATCGATTAACCGGACTGATTAATCGATTAATCGGCACAGCCCTGGTATTAATACATAATTGCGTCCACAGAAAATGCCAATAGGAAAAATATTCTGCGCTCACAACAATCTAATAAGTAAATGTTTTATAATAGTTGTGTTTAAATTAAATGAATAGTAACTTAACCCACATCTGGATTGTTAATGCTTTGGACAAATTATTCCCTTTCGGATTTTTTATAGAAGGATAGGGACTGGGGGTGTAGTTTGTTTTCTATTAAAGCTCATTAGACCGGGGCATACTGCTAGCATTCAAAACCGCTACAAACATCCATGTGTTTACAGAGATTCGAACTCGGCACTAGTCAATTAAATCCAGAGTACCAATCATTAGCTTATATGATGGGTTAGAAAGTGAAGGAAACAATGTTTTAAAATAATAAATTCCAGTAAAGGAACAAATGAAGGTTTTCACTAGATTTTATTTTAGTACATAAAATAAACAATAATACATGGACACAAACCGTTAAAAACAAAATATTATTTACATATAAATAAAATAATAATAAATATAAAAATTTTAATGCATCACAAATAGTTATATATTTTTACTTTAAGGCGAGACGTAAAAGACTAAATGAAAATGTGAGTCTCATCACTTTCGTGTAAATATTAGGATTTAAGATTACGAATGCTCGAGAATGCTTACTTACGTGGAATGTGTGTACTGAGGGAATGCGCCTGCAGCATCGACGACGTGTTATCCGATGCCTCATAATATCAAATATTTTCGGATGACTCAGCTAACTGAGTATAATTAAATTTTAGAGGAATTTACGATTGATCTGTCAGGTTTCTATCGATACTGTCGAGTCATTATTCATTACTTGTTAACTATTAATAAATATAGTATCATTATAATGTGATAAGAAATCAATAGGCAACGAATTTATTCGAAAATGTCAACGGTAGCTGACTATCAATGTCAAATAGACAAATTCAATACTTTTATGTAAGAAAGAGTTATACAGTATTTTGGTAGGATAATAATACATACTTTGTTTCAAAATATATGTATGTTGTATCTATGTATCATGTATGTTTCAAAATCTAAACGTATTTTTATATTGAAGTTGACAATTGTAATGTATATGTAAATGTAAATGTAAATATGTAAATTATAGCCTATTTTAAAGTGTTGTATACATAAGGAGTATTGATTTTGTTATAGGTTTTGTGTGAATTTTTAACCTTACTTTGTAAAAAAAAAAAAAAAAAAACTACTTGCTAGGGAGAAAAGACCAGTATTTCTGAATTCAGCGCATCGACACACATTAAAACCCATTAACACCCAGCGTCCTCAATTGAGGACAGCTAATAAAATAGCACGCATATTTTTTGTGGTGTCTTGGAATCATTTGTGCTTGTAATGAGAGTTTATACCATCACTCTAAATGATCCTTCAAAGTTTTAAGCGCCTGTTCTTAATTATAATTGCATAATTTGGATAGTTATTATATGATTTTTCTTAATCACATATGAATTTGTTTTTTGCACAGATATATCATCTTAAGTCAAGTTGAATAATAATATATAATACAATACTAGGTTTTTGCATAAATTCGTGCGTTTTTTTATTGTTTCATTTCATAAAAATACATCAAATCAAATGACAATTTTTAATCAAAATACTCTCCATTACTTTCTACAACATTTGCCCACTTTTCGGGTAACAAATTTATACCACGGCGGTAGAAGCTCTCGTCTTTGGAGGCAATAAAATGATCCGCGTCCGCACGAACTTTTGCAACGACCTAATACTTTACTTTCGAGATTTTTGTCTGCGTATAATGGGAAATTAATCTGTTATCTCGAAGTTTTTTAGCTAAAACATTAAACGGCCTCAAATAAGGATAGGCTTTAAATTTAAAACTATCAGAAGACTTGTTTAATTTAACACGTTCATCACCGCGTCACCCAATCTGGGTGACAGGTATGCTTCCGTGGGGGGCCTCGTCTTGCTCTTCTTGGCTCTTCTTGTTCAAGTTAATAGGATTTTCAGCTGGATTTTTTAAAAAGAATTTAATGGCATTAGCACTGAAATATAAATATAGGATATACAACATAAAAATACTAAAAATATACACATTATACTATACCTTTTATTAATTTATATTTTGGATAACATATTACATTATAGCATAGCCTCCTCAATTAGATGTCTGTCGCGTGGCTCATAAACTTGGCAACAGTTGAAGCGGTAGACAGCGCCCCATGATACAGATTTCGTGATTTTTTTATTCAACTGTCACCAATAATTTTAAAAAGTGATATATGATATATATAATCGATGTTTTTTTCGATTCTATTTGACTTTTATGTATATCATATCCCACTTTTAAAATTTTTTGGTGGCTGTTGAATAAAAAAGTCGCGTAATCTGTACTAGGTGGCGCTGTTGCCAAGATTCCGAGGCATGTAGTTTAGGAGGCTATGATTATAGTATGAAATTCAGTTTATCACTTTTCTTCTAAAACTCACTACTTCGTCATCACTACTTCGTCATCACTTTCAGTTATACATTTACAGCGTCCAATGAACATTTTGAAGATAAAAAAGTCACTGACATGCTTCTCAAAAAAAGTATGCTTAACGACCAAATGAAGGATCTGGGATAACTGCATGAGATCCCAGGCAGTCCTCTAGCCTGAAAGCTTATATCTCTCCCCATTTCGGAACTAAATATTTTGTAATGAATCGAAGGTTCGAAAACGTTACTCGAGTTGCACCCCTGCTATTTATCGCTTATCGCTGTGTTTACGTTCTGACACTCCGGCGATCGGATTTGGGCACGGAGAGAAACTTAACCGAATCATGCTGGGCAACGTACGTGAATATATTTTACTGTCAGTTGTCTGTACTAATTTAGAAATGGAATATTCATTAAAAAATATTTTGTAAAATTAATTCAGACGTTAATGGGTAAAAGACGTCCAAAGCAGTGCGAAAAAAAATTGAAAAGTGCGATTTCAAGATCTGTGATATCATTGAAGTTTGGTGTTAGCAAGCAAGCAATCATTACCTCATTTAGCTCATATCGCCAAAGTGAAAAAGTTGGACAAGTGGATTCCACATGAACTAAATGAACAACAGAAACAGAAGTATTTGGATTATTCTTGGTTGTTGCTTTCTCGTCACAAATCTGATTCATTTTTAAATCAAATTGTAAATTGTGATTAGAAATGGAACCAATATGACAATCGCACACGTTCAGCACAGTGGTTAAACAAAGATGAATCCCCAAAACACACTCCAAAGTGTAATATAGCTCATGTCGAATGTTTTACAATTTTACGAAATTTGTCTCATCGATCCCTGCAGAAATATACTGCAATCAATTAAGTTACAGAAATGATACAAAAACAGCCTAGATTGGTCTATAGATCGACTCCCATCTTATTTCATGATAACGCTAGACAACGCATTTCACAAATGTCTGTTGCGAAATTACACGAATTGGAGCTGAAATTTCTTCATCATTCGCCGTACTCACCAGACCTAGCTCCCACTGACTACCACTTCTTCCGCAATTTGGATAACTTTTTAATAGAAAAACCATTTAATTTCGACAATGCTGTAAAATTGGCCTTGGAGGAGTTCGTTGACTCTCGTTCATCAGGGATTAATACCGTTGGCCTGAAAGACATGCCACTTAAATGACAAAATTATTTCAGTAGTATTAGAGAGAATACTTGTGCATACGTTGTTGAATAAAATAATTCCTTATATCTGTAAGTGATCAACCAACTTTAGTTTGTTTTGTACAAATTTCATGCTTGATGACCTGATAATATAATCATTTATTGATTTAGAGACAAACAACTTAAGATCCAAGCATATGCACCATAGATTATTAACCACTTAAAATATCAATTTCAGAAAATGGGGTACTTTCTCTAATTTTTGATGTTTCAATATGTATGTAAAACCCATGAATAGCTGGTTATGTTGTAATTACAATTTTGGATCTGGAGATTTTAAAGAGTAACAATTTTTTTTTTTAAATAATACTTTTTATATATTTTATATATTTTATATAATGATGTTAGAAAATGATGTTCTTTAAACTAAATTTTTTTATACAAAAAGTAATGAATAATTAGAGAACAACAATTTGAGATATATTCAATCATTAACTTTTAAAAAAATATATTTTTCGTAATAAAATATATTCATATATCCCTTAAATAAATATTTGATGACATTTTTTAGTTTCTTTAATAGTTTTGTTAAAACATTCTATGAAGTATATAAAAAAATATATATATTAACTTTTTTGCTGTTATTTGATTAACCTTTTAACTAAAACTGCTTAGTCACAGATTTAACTAAAATAGCACTGTCAGCTGTATATTTGCTTTTGTTTTTGAAATCTATGCAAATAATATAAAATGAAATATAAGAAAATATAATTATCATTTTATGCTTAGTGTAACATTTTTTTTCCAACGTAGTGGATGATAGTTTTGCGAAGTGAATCCGCTTAAAAATCACCAGTCATATGATAAAAATAAAATTATTGTTAATAGAATATCTTTTTTTTTACAGGTTGAATAAATATATGTTTAAAATTAAGATACTGGTGACAAAAAAACTCTTAATTTAGGTTGTTGATTGATTCTTTTGTCATTGATCATAGACACACATATCAAATTACAAAGATGTATGAAGAAATGTACAAAATAATATAAAATCGATAAAAAAATTTCAGTATACAGCTACAAAAATTTCAAAATTTAATTTTTCTTAGGACCTCATGCAAAAAATTTCTATTCCTTTATATCCAAACTGAATTATGAGCTAAAAAAATTATATAGAAAATTTATGCATAATATCACAAAAAAAAAAAAAGGATCTAAATTTTAAAGCATATATATGACTAGAGAGAATATTTAATACTAAAGCTATTATCCAAACGGTAATCAAGGCTGAGAATGATTTTTATCGGTCACGTGACGAGTAAAACGTCCAGATCTAAGGCTCCTATGTACTGGCGCATCAGGCAATTTATTGTCTTATGGTTGCCACATGTACCCAGCGCATTTCATTGATAAATAAATGGCAATCGTTACTTTTACCGTTTTGTGTAACTTTAGAGTACTCATTTTATTATATTTCATAATTTTAGCTAAATAAAGTACGATATGAGATTTGTTTAACGATAAACTACTATAATCACTCAAGAAAAGATCATAAAATGTTCAGATTTCCATAAGATAATTTTGGAAGAATAAAACAACATTACTTATATTTTCGTTTGTATTTCTGACATATGATAATGTAAAAATAGAGAAAAATGTGACATTTTAATCATATTATTTATATTAATAATGATAAATCGGTTTAAGAAGACCATTTTTTTACAGTGTATTTGAGTTTTGGTGACATTTTGTATAAGAAACAGAAACAGCCTAATAACACATCTTATTTCCAGTACCTCCACAGGATATCCTGATAATATAATGTGAAAAAATGTGTTGTTAGGAATATTATTGTTGCTTATTGCTTTTGTTGTCCGATCGTAGCTTCAGATGAAGATTATTTGAAATCACAAGAAAGCGATAAGGATGCCAAGTCGGAATGTTGCCTTCTTCTGAGGCAAAAAAATGGTGGCGATGCGTCGGCCTATATATTTATTTAAGGGGCTCTATCCAGATCCGTCAGGAGATAGATGACGCAGCGAAAAATCTTTGACACCCTTATCCAAAAGTGAATTGAAGGGAGTGACAAATGAACTTGAGTGGTGAAAACTTGAAAATCACTCGTCACGGGGTTTTTATGTTCGTTACAACTTCCGATGAAGGATGCTCTTTCTAATGCAATATATGCTTTATGATCTAGATATATGATTAACCTCTTACCTGGCGTAAATTATTTACGAGATTGACTTCAAGATGCCACTGTTTCTTTTCAACTCTCAAAAGAGTAAATCTTTCAAAAACACTGTCAAGATCACTTTCAAGTTTATTTTATCGCACTGTCAGACAGTGTCAGTAGTTTCACTGGTAGCAGTACAGTACAAAAGATCGTCCTTCGGAAAAACTTATATATACGCCCGGGGTAGTTAAGGGATTAGAGAAAGCTGTCAACAAATAAATAGCAAATAAAATGTAAATATAATAATTTAACGTTATAATGAAAAGAGATTTGTCTATTTTCTTTTCCTCAAGTGGTTTATTCTAATTTTTTCACTTTTTCATGTGTCGTAGGCTTTTTCTAATGCAATACTGAAATTTTAAAAGTAATCTTATTTGTATTTTTGAGGACGAGGTACTTTACATTAGTTGATTAATACAACATTTTTTAGATAAAATACAATTTTATGTCTCTACTGACTGAACTATCGATACATCAACTGAATCATATAGCAAAAGAAAACCTTTTTGGATCTTTTTGTAAACATTTTAATCAATTCATTTTAATTCAGCTTAAAAGGTTTAATAAGCACTTTTTATTTAAAAAAAAAAAAAAAAAAAATCCTTATATAAATACAGGGTGTCTAATAAGTCTCTAGGCATTTTAAAAAATCATAACTTTTGAATGGTTTGATAGAATTGAACGTGATTTGCGAAAAAATCATTCTCGTGAAGGAGGATTTTTTTTTCTTTTTTTGTAAAGAAAAAATAATAATTAAGCTATTTGTCAATAAAGGTCGCTGTGCGTGACCATATCACACATTTTTATGAAAAACTGTACTTATTTGCATGCAAAATGCTTACAGGCATGTAAATCCTATTCTATGTATCCGACGTCACCTCAAATTACAGTTTGCAAACAAGTTATAACACTGCTGACGACAGCTTCAGTCGGCAGTTCTTATCTGAGGAAAACATCTTCGCTGGCGCACATTGAGACGCAGCCGTCACGTGCAAAGAAATTTTCACGTTCCCCGATTTTGTGAAGCATTGAAAAGACAGCAACAGCGCAAATTAGCCCACGCGCAGGTTTTCCTGACATTGGTCCGAGTGTCACTTGTGTTCGGAACGCAGTTTCAAGCGTCACATAGCTTTTCGCAAATCAAAACAATATGGAAGTTTTTCTCTATTTTTCATGAGATCGCTTTTCCAGAACATTTTTTTTTCTCGATCCACGATAAAATAATAAGTACGTATCTATTTCTCTATCAGGATCTGATTCGGAACTTATATCCATATTGTCAGCCATGGCAAAATGAGAAAGTACGGAACAAGAAGCGGTCTTTCTGATGTCAACAAACTTGAAACGTGATGAAATACTGCGCGGCAATATGCGGTCACCCTGGTTCACGTAGTTTTTTCCAGAGCAATGTCGCCTGATCTGCGCGGCACGCCTGTGTCTCAATGTGCGCTTTGGCTAACACTTTATACATCCACTTAGCATCGCAATCAAAACTTCATGTATGCGCAATGCGCAAGTAAGAGTCAAAATTAGAAATAAACTGTTCTAATCACAAAATTGTGCAATTTATAGGACTTTCATCTGCATATTTTTTCCCCCATTCATGTGAAAATTTAACTATTTGCCTAGCTGTCGTCGGGAAAAAAATTAACTATATATATTTTTATTTCTTACCCCCTCCCCCCCCCCCCCAAAAAAAAAAAAAAAAAAAAAAAAAAAAACTCTGCGGGAATGATTTTTTTTGCAAACCGCGTTTAATTCTATCAATTCATTCAATAGTTATGAATTTTAAAATGTGTGCAGATTTATGGGACACCCTGTATATATATATATTCCACAATTTGCCGCGAACCATTTCTCTTCAAACTTCTTTTTTATCCTAATTTTGGATGGCGCATGATTTATTTTTAATTTTCTTTGCACATTTTAATTTTATTTTTATTTTGCACAACGGATAATATTTTTATTTTTTGTCATTGTGGTGAATATGTTATTTCAATTCATCTTTTTTTATTTCTGTTTCCGAATACAGTATTGTGCATATAATCTAATAATATTTATTTTCTCAATTCTTTTACAACTTTAAAAGTACTTTTGTTTTATTTTTTAAACAAAAGGCAATTAAAAAAAAAAAAAAAGAAAGTTAAATTACACATTAAAGTTATAATTATTAAATTCATGTATTAAACATAATTTAAGTTTGGATAAAAAATATAGAGTGCGTCGCATAACGCGAAACAACTGGGAGACAGAAAGTTGAAACAAGTGGTATGTTAAACAGCACGACTGGAATTTTCTGTATAAATGAATTACGAATTGTTTTTTAATCTGAATCTTTTTAACATTGAATTTTTGTTGAGAGCTTTGCCTTGTCATCATCGGAATTCAAATTGATCGGCGGTATCCTAGGACAATAAAAACGCATTGCTACTAATAATACACTGAGAAAAGAATATACCGCCTTCCTCTAGAATGAATAAGTGCTCATTTTCTAAATCCCTAAACTAGAAATATAGATTTCCGAGCTGTACGCATGAGGCACGCTAATAAACTCAATAGATAAAATGATCGAGAATTTCTAGTGTACGCATTTCTAGATGGTGAAACAATGTTCTGAATCTTTTATGTTGCGAGAAATTCTCCCTTGATTTTCTAGAATTGGGTCATAAGCCAAGGTTATAGTTGCTGAAGCCCGCCTCTTGTATTCCCGTTTATTTGCAGAGATTTTTAATGAATTTGCCCTCGATAATATAGGTAAACGCTCTAGAATTCTAAGAAAGGTATCTAGAACTCGCTTTCAAAGAGGACTAGAATTTATAAAGATGACATGGTACTATTTTTTCTAGAGCCACAATTTAGGTTCTAGTTGTCAGTTACAGGATTTTTTCTCAGTGATGTTCATGATGATCTTCGATTTCCTATAATAACTAAATCGACACAACTTAAAGTCTGGCAGAGGGTCGGATACCCATGGTTACCAATTTTGCGGAACGAGTTAACATAATTTTTTTACCCTCGGGTCTACTCGCAAAATATTTTTCTTTGAAAAATAGTTATGTTGCTTTTTTATATACAGGGTGATTATAATTAAAGTTACGATTTCAAAACGTTATAATTTTAAAACTATCCATCAGAGCGATTTGGTATTTTACCAGAGCAATCGTGAGGCAATGAAATTTTGTTTGGCAAAAGAAAAAAAAAAAAAAAAAAATCCATAATGTGCCTTTAATTGTCCGTAAATTATTTGTTTCATGAAGCTCCTCTTTTTCTATTTTCACTATGACTGTTTCCACTGTAAACACTTATTTTTGTCTTTTTGCGAAAAATTTGTACTAAACCCTTGAAGTCTATTGTTTCCTGCTATTCCATTGTATTGCTAACAACATTCCTGTGCTTAATGAGTCCATTTAGGCGTTTCCCCTGACAGTACCCTGACAGCGTCACCTATAGGAACATGTTGGAACTACTTTTTTCCTCCCCCGAACAAAAAAATTTCGTTGCCTTACGATTGCTCTCGTAAAATATCAAATCGCTCTAAAGGGTATTTTTAAAATTATAGCGTTTTGAAATCGTAACTTTAATTATAATCACCCCGTACATAATCTTTTGAATGCAGATATTGGATGGTATTCTCTTCTTCCATAGTAGTTTAAAGCAAAATGACTCAAAACATAAGTTTAATTCATAAGCAAGAAATGCATAAATATTAATATTTGATTTTTAAAACATTATTATGAGAAATTTATTTGCCTTTCAAAGTATACTTGCTTCCTTATTTTACTTTTTTTATATACTGTGAACATTTAACACAGTAAATTTTTTAAAAGTAAGTGTAATACATAAGATTTTTGTTTTTTATATTGTACACTGAAATTTCGTTTATAATTGGACTAGTAATTTTTAATATAGTTTTTATTAACACTAGTTTTAATATAATTATATACTTCTAACATTTATGTAATAATTAATTCTTTGAAATGTATGTTTAGTAATATAACTGTATTTCATGAAATAGAATTTTAATTTACTTACTTATATCATGTAAGTTTAAAGATACTAATTTGAGGCTTGTGGGTGGGGTGCAGGTCAAATTTCCTCGACCCGCGCAGGACTCTAATACAACTACTTTGTGCGTGTCGGCAATGAAAATACTGTCGATTGAACTTTCTGCACTATATAAAGTTTCATATGCTTGTGGTGCAGCCTATTAGCCAATCTTAGAACTATTTCTGCATACCAGTGTATAATAAATTCGAGACGTGTTCATCGAACATACCAGTTTCACCTTTCTATTTCATGCTGTTTCACAATTATGACATTTTAAAGTTGAGGAGTCCTTTCTGAAACACTCTGTATATACAACTAAGACAAAAAGAAATTAACATAAATAAATAAATGAATAAGATAAGATAACCGAACAGAACAAATTCCTTTTATAAAGCCGTCATCCATGAAGAATGGAGAAACAAATAAATAATATATAAGGTAAAGACACCAGTGCTCGTCACCCCTAAAATCTGCACCAGTAGTCGTCACCTTCTTAAAAGAAGTGTTAAAATAACCGTTTTATAAACTGTATGAATTTGAATCTACCCGCATAAGATTCTCCAAAGCTTTCTGCTTCTTATGACATAAAAAGTTCGATTTCAACTATTGGGGAAGAGTAGGGAGAAACAAAATAAGGGAAGTATACGTTAAATTACAATTGAATTGAATCAACGTAAAGCAAATGATTAAGAGAATAGATATGCATTTCTTGATATATTTTGTTGTTCGCTGCTTTTGACATTGCTCATAAAGCATTGTATGTAATGCTTATGAAATGTAGAATACGATTTATGTGCAACTTTTTAAAATTTGACATAATATAAAGGTTTTTAAGGTATGACGACTACTGGTGCATGTTTTGCACATTTCACCAGTGCTCGTCACCCCTGACGAACACTGGTGTTTTAACATTCTTAATAACTGGGTAACATTTTTAATGAAAAATACTATATTTTCGTTTAGAATTATGATGGTATAATTTTTACTTTAATTTGACTATCGGCACCAGTAGTCGTCAGGGGTATTCGTAAATGTAAACAAATGTATTTTAACCTCAAGAACGTGAACTTTATTGCACTTGTAACTTTTGTATAGCTTGTTTAAATAAAGTCAGTCAGGGTACCTTTAATTCACTATGACTGACTTTAAACCACCTAAAATTTTCCATATTATTTTGCTGGAAAAATTAAACAATGGCACATAAACATATTTAGTTATAAAGCGCTTTATCTAGTTTTCTGTTATATATTTTAGAAAAACTGACATGATTACTCCATACATCTGTCTAATGTATTTTTAATTTTTATGATGTCATGCTTTTGCGAAGATGTGTTTAAGTGATGTTTAAGTTTTTTATTGACCGTGATAATTTAATTTTAATTCATATATATATTTCGAAAATGATAAAATACAAAGGCTTAATTTCATAGTTAGCATGACTGTGAGTCGGTTCAAAATTATGTTAAGGCTTTTTTGTTATGCTAGATGCAGGTGAATAACAACTTATATAGAAACTATTAAACATTAAAAACATTTCTTAAGCAAGTTTTCTGTTTATACATTATATTAATTATGTAAGATAAACAAATAGTTAAAATGTTAATAAAAATTAGACTGTTGACTGTTGTTCTTAAATAATTAAAATTGTAAGATAATATTTGATAACATTAATTAACATTAACATTTGATAACATTAATATCCATAATATTTGATAACATTAGCTTGATATGTAGAACAATACTAGCAAGCTTTGCCATCTTCGCTGGTCCCTATATTTAAATAAAATAGGAAAAATCCCTATCATTATGAAAAATTAAAAAAAAAAAAAAAAAAAAAAAACTTTGAAATCAGTCGAAACCGCAGTTAATGTTCCCGCTGGCTTCTGTAATAGCTTTCCGTCCCGCAATATGATGATTGGCTTCTACTGCCTTCGGCATAGAGTTAACCCTTTTATCCCCCCTCCTCTCCCATGGGTAAATTTAGAATTTTAACGAAATATTATCAAATTCCATATTTCGTACTTTTAACCAATATCCAGACATCAAAACTCGCCTTTCTGAGTTAATTTGGAGTAGAGCTAAGGTTAAAAACGTGTTTTTTGTCCGCCCGGCCGAGGGAAGAGGGGAAGGGTAATTTTGCAAAACCGCCTTATAATGCGTCTAAGGTACACACACACAACCAGCCAACGCATAAAAAAATCCCCTCCCGAAAATAATTTGCAACAGAGTTGAGCTTGAAAACATATATATATATATATATATATATTTCCCACCCTCACATAGACGAAAAGATCTTCGCAAAATCTCTTTATACTAGGTGTTGGATGCATATGACCAACTCACACAACAGAAATCGCCTTTGTAAGATTATTTAGATGAGAGTTATGCGTAGAAATACGTTTTTGCTACCCTGCTTTCTCAAAATTTGGTCGGAAAAAATGACGCAAAATACCTTTACAGTATTTTTGGGTACGCATAACCAATCAACGCATCAAAAAATTGCTTTCCTGATATAATTTGTCCTGATATAATTTGGAGAATAATTACTCTTGAGAACGTGTTTTTGAATCCACCCCACACTTAATGAGGAAGAAGAGGCGAAGGATTTCTCAAAATTCCTTTATAGTATGTTAGGTACGCATAATCAACCCATACGTTTAAAAAAAATAATTGCAATACAAAAATAATTTTTTATATACTGTGTTTTAAATTTTTCTGTCGAATCATATAAATGCTATTGAAGGCAGCGAGAACCTGAAACAATTGGCTAAAAGTAATTTAAAAATGCATCGTCACTGTGTTCTGAGCTATTCTGAAAATTTCAAAAATATAGGTAGTCAGGTAGATTGATGATCGGGACGAGTATATGATTGATGAATCACATAAACGCTACTGAAGGCAGCGAGGACCCGAAACAATTGGCTAAAAGTACTAAAAAATGCATTGTTATCGTGTTTTGAGCTATTCTAAAAGTTTCAAATGTCTAGCTAGTCGAGAAGTTAGTTAAATAAATTTTCTGCATGTGAACGCTACCGAAGGCAGCGGGGACCCGAAACAGTTTGCTAAAAATATTTAAAAAATGCATTGTCACCGTGCTTTGAGCTATTCTGAAAGTTTCAAATGTCTAGGTAGTCGGGAAAAAAGTTAAATAAATTTTCTGTTGAACCATATAAACGCTGCCGAAGGCAGCAGTGACTCGAAACAATTGGCTAAAAATATTTTAAAAATTCATTGTTACCGTCTTCTGAAAGTTTCAAATGTCAAGCTAGTCGAGAAATCAGTTAAAAATCGATTGTAAGATTGGTACTGATAACGCTGCCGAAGGCTGCAGGGACCCGGAGCAGTTGGCTAAAAGTATTTAAAAAATGCATTTTCATCGTGTTCTGAAAGTTTTAAATGTCTAGGTAGTCGGGAAGTTAGTTAAAAATCAATTGAAAGATTTGTACTGGACAAAGAAACAAGAATACGCGTTAATAAAAAGCATGGTATAATCAGTCTTACTGCGATAATTTGGAACAAAGTCACTCTTAAAAACGAGATTATTACCCCCTTCCCTGCTACTTACCCTCTGCTTTAAGTAAAAATATTTTTGAGAACGAATAAGATTTTGAAAATTTTTCTTAAAAGCAAAGAATTTTCAAATTATTTCGCATATGAATTTGTTTTATTCGCAATATTTTGAATTTTACCATTTAATGTTTTGTGTTTTAAACCCTAAGAATGAATTTAGGTTCTAAATATGTTCCAAAGATATTCTGTTTCAATAATATTCTGTTAATTTTGCAAAAACGCAATTAAAATCAAACTAGTGAGCAAATTGTTGCGTTTTATTTACATGACGACCACTGGTGCAATCACCTGACGACTACTGGTGAAACGCAGTTTTCAAGTGACGAGCACTGGTGCATTTTTATAGGTTTAATTTTTATTTTTAAAAAAAAATTGGCTTAACGTATTGACAAAATGAAAGTGTCTAACAACAACTAGAAGAATCACTGTATAAAATAGACCAAAGTATAATATTGATACATAAATTCCACATGAATGCCACGCGAAAAAAACAAACATTTTAAAAATAAGGCCTTAAGAGTGACGAGCACTGGTGTCGTTACCTTATATATATATATAAATGATAGATATCTTAATAAACTTTAACCTTAATATTTTAGCATTTAATAGATACATGTCAATATCAACTCAACAAAAATAAAACTGATAATAACACATTGCTAAAACTATCACAGAAAAACTGCGATACATGTTAAGATCCAATAAGAGACAAAAACAATTTAAACTACTTACGCCCACTTGAACAACAACAAAAAAAAAGACCATTAAACATAATGGCGGAGAAAGTAATTAAAGGACATCAGAATAATAATTGGAATAAAAAATGCTTAAAAGTAGAAGCATTAAATCATCATGGGGCAAGTACTTCATAAAGCTGTGAAAGCTGCAACGATTTCGTAAAACAGTATAACGAACAATAACAAATTTATGTTGTTCAGGCCCCAATCGAACATCAAAATCATATGAATGAGAAATGAAATAAAATATTAAATGAAGTCATCAAGGAAACCAGTGAGAAAAATAGAAAAAAATCGAAGTAACCATATGTAAAGCTATCAATTCAGCATGGAGAAAAGGAAGTTGCCATCATGTTAATGAAATTAAACTTTGGAAACTTTATATATATATAAGGAATTGTTTATATAGAAGATGATTAGTTAATGTTACTTCTTAGTAAGATGATAAATATTCAATAAATATTCCAAACTCAATAAATATTCCAAAATAGTTTATGCAGTCGCTTTATTGAAGACACTTAGGCATTCTACAGATTATTAAAATTCAATCAGTGGAAGCACGCTCACATGTACATCCGCAGACGAGTCGGGCCGAAACCATCCCGTTCGTTAACAGCGGAACCGCAGCCAATTCCCCTCCTGGGGCCGTTAAATTAACTTTTATTGACGTGGATTAATTAAGCAAAAGCTTGCATGAAAAAGGTGACGATTTGCGTGTGCTCCCGCTTAAATATGGCTATTTTGGGGCGATGTCAAACTCCTAATATGAATTCTTATTGGATAATTAATTGAGCTAAAATATCGCCTACATTTTATCATTGGTTGACCCGGACATCTGGGATTTAGTATTTCGAAATGTTTTGTCGCTTATTACGACTATTGCATAATTTTTATTCCAAAACTTATTCCTAAATCCGATTCCCGCGCTGTGACGTGTTTTGTTGGAAAACTAACTTTACCTGGGCTCTAAAATAGAATTCTCACAAAGTTGTTCTTAAAATTAAGATTTATTCTGAGATAATACTATTAAGACAGCACTTAATATTAGTTTATAATAATAATTTTAGAATCTGAATTATTTTAATCCTTTCATATATATATAAACTTAGAATTTTTTTCAAGGAGTTACACAGAGATCTACAAAGAATGATTACAAAATGTAAGTTTATGAGAATTTTTTTTATTTTGTGTCTGTGATGAAATTTTATACGCGACGTGCATAAAATCTATTTTTGCTACAAAGTGTATAATAACCTATTTCAAGAGAAAGGTTGATAGCAATGTGATTATTTAAATTACTTTTTCCAGGAAATTATGCAAGCAATGAATGTAGGGAGTGTGTACTTAAATTACTAAGCAGAAAACTTTTCATCTCAGCATAGTGTAATTAGATAATGTTATGGTGCCACTTGCGTTAAATGCAATGCATTAAAATTTTTATTTTATCATGCTGGCAATAGCTGTTATTATTTTAATCAGAATCTGATATATTTTTACTTTCTCTTACCCATAGGGTCGAAAAAGTATTGTTCTAGGGTCAAATTTTCAAACGTGAGTTTTCGTTATAGTTACATGTTCTGAGGTCCCCTGAATACGAAAATCATGTTTTTAGCGAATAGTCTGTGTGTCTGTCTGTCTGTGTTGATGTCTATGTGGATGTCTGTGCGTCTGTTATCAGAATATCCCAAGAACAAATAGTAGCAGAAATTCAAAACTCGGTATTCTAAATGTGTATCATATAGGGATGCTACTAAGCTTTTCGTTGAGATGAAGCAAATGGTTCGTGTACAAGGACACTCAAAAGTATTCAAATACATTACGTCTATAGGGGAAATTGCAGGTAGTTAGAGTTTAACATCTATAGACTGCTCTAAACGAAATGAAACTAATATATATTTTTTGGATAGAGATAGTAAACTGGGAAAAAAAAAATTGTGTATGTAGGAGCCTCGCCTCCCCCCCCCCTGGGGGGGAGGCGAGGCGAAATTGCTCGCCAATACCTTTAAAACGAATGGTTGAATCATCGATCTGCGATGATTTAAAATAAAGTTATCGATCTTTTTCATTTTTAACAAACATTTTTTTAAAATGTAATATTGACAATAAATTCAACTCTTATATTTATTTATTTATTTATTTATTTTATTTAGTGTTATACCACTTCTCTAATATGGAAATCGTCTGCATTATCATAAAAGATAATTTTTTTAAATAATAATTTTAATAAAATATTTTTTAAAAACATAATTATTTTTTAATAACCGAATTAAATTCTATATAAATGTAGGTGTATTAATTAAACGGGGGTTGAGGGGGGCGGTAGCCCCCTCACACAGAACTAATTATGATATAAACCTCTTTCGAAGCCTAATTTGAATTGTTTAACACATATTTACATAACAGTACTCGTTATCTTACCTCTTAATCTGCAACCTTTATTTATAGTATTAAATTTCAGGGTAATGGAAAGTCGTGTGAGTGACATACCAGATTATTTTATTCATTTGAAAACAACAAAAAGTGAATCATTTTTGATACAGTTAATAAGCAATTTACTATTTTTAACAACTTAAATATATGCATTGTGAATATTTGTTTTATATGATACAATATATAAAATTTATGATTAGCTCATATTATTACATTATTGAGATGCATTCATTGTTTAATTTATTGGTAAATATATTTGCTTGACTATTATTATTATTTTTACCGTTATGTCGTGCAAATTAACAGCGATATTTTGGATTCTTGCACGTGAATTTATCTGAAGATGAGATCCAATCGTTTTTTCTCATCAAAAATACCTAACTCCAAACTTTCATCAAAATCGCTTTCTCCATTTCTGTGTAAACCCAATTTCTGCCATTAGTTGCATTTGGCCTTTAAAGGTGTAACTGTGAACGCGAATTTTTCTAACGATGAGAACAATTCCAATCGTTTAAACACCCCCAAAAGCACTTAATTCCAAACTTTCATCAAAATCTCTATAACCATTTCCGAGTAAACCCGATTTCTGTCATATGTTACCATTGGCCAATAGAAGGTTAATAGCGAACGCAATTTTTTCTGAAGCCAATTTCTGCTATATGATACAATGGGACGATAAAGGGTTAACAGCGAACACGAATTTTTCTGCCTTGCGAAATTTTCAAAGTAGCATTTTTATCGTTAATGATGTTCCTCCCGGCATCAAAACTGATATTTAAGAGCTGCTCTCACATCTTTACGATAAAAATAGTTCTTTTCATGCACGTTTAAGTGCAATGATGCCTTACTCACCTATGTTAAGAAAATCGTAAATTTCGAATAACTTCTGAATTATTTTAATTAGAATGTTGCAATGGGTTCTTGCCAGTGTTATAAATATTATTTTAAAATTGTCCGACTTCTCTGCTATCATTTGTTCGTGAGGTACAGTGTACATAGTCTAACAAACTAACACACTAACGGACTAACAAACTAACATACATCCTACAGACGAACACCACACAGATTTTTATATTTTCGAATTCCTCACACCTGAAAACGTGTAAAAAAGTCAAACCCGAGGTCGAAAATTTTCACGATTACCTAAGTTATCCATACCTATAGTATGATGGGGAACTAAAATTGCGTCGGTAGGCACCCTGTATTCACAAAAATCTATAAGTGATAGAAAAAACTGGCTTTTTTGTCAGTTTCAGCACACCAAAAAACATGAGTATTAGTTAAAATTTTCAAATTAAATTTTACCAACATTATTTTTGTAGATCTAAATTTTGATTTTTTATTTTAATTTAAAAATGGTTAAGCATATAAATAAAGAATAGTATATTGTTTTAAATAATTTTAATAATATAGCTTTTAAAATGTTGTTACGTTATAGCTGCTAAAACTTTTCTTTTTTTTTTTTTTTTTTTTTTTTTTTCCCCTTTGGATCTCCAGAACATAAATTAAATAAAAATTTCATGAAAAAATGTTGCTTCAGAATGTTTTTAACACGCTTTTATTAGCTTCACCTGTATATATGTTTGAAACCGATCTGAGGCAAACAAAAAATGTATATTGTAAAAAAAGACTTTCCCTACGTGAACGCTGTGGCTGTGAGGTAAAGCTCCGGGCAACGAACCTAAAGGTCTAGCGTTCGAGGCCAGTCTGAGGAGATTTTTTAAATATGTTTTTTGTTTAATTCTAAATTATTTTATAAAAGATTTAAGTGTATGTAAATATTATGGTGTGTCACTCACACGATTTTCTCTTACCCTGCATTTTAATGCTAACATAGATATTTTGTGCATTTCAGTTCACATTTCTATAAAAGCGCGTTGTTTAATTTTTTTAAAGCATCATTTTATTATATGGAAAAAATTTAATATTTTGTAAATAAAAGAAATGTCTGCCGTGATAGTATCATTTATATTAAAGGATCATTCAATGTTAAATCAATACAAAAAAAGCTACATTTTTAACCTGACCTCCTCAGAATTTTATGAAATTGGGCTCATTTATTTATTCTATAGAGAGATGAATGTATACCAATTCATAAATATTACAAATGTGCCTATATTTTGTTACCTAACTGACTCAGAAAGAAAGCCCGTATTGTATGCTTTCTAATGATATCAAATGTAGGCTTCTAAGTAAATAAGGTAACAAAATATGGACACATATGTAATATAAGAATTTTCAAAATTTGTATTTTTTACCCATTTTTTGGAACCTTGTATATCAAAACCTAGAAGGGATTTATGAGTTAGTACACATTCATTTCTCTATAGAACAAATAAATGAGCCCAATTTCATAAAATTCTGGAATGACCCTAACGCAATTTTCAATAAATTGTCTTTGTTTTATATAAAATTATAGTTACTGGAATGTTTCTTTATATAAAAAGAAAAAAAAAAAATCTTTTTATATTCTTTATAGTATGAGATCACGCTGACGACAACTACATAATATTTTCTTTATAAAATTAGGAAAAACGGTTAAAAACTAAATCAAAGTATTTTTAAGAAGAAAAACGTAATAATATGGTCCCTCATTTTTTCTTACTATCGATCATACTTAAATCTAACTTGAACGAGACAGAGAAATATACGAAAAAAATAAAATAAAACCACTAAATTCACTCAGAAAAACATTCTCTCTACTTTTTTCTCTCTTCTCTAACTGTGCAAACTCACGCGATTTCTCAGGGATCATTACTCAAGTTTATCAGGTGACCCAACTGGCATATAAAAGGTCTTTATTTTCTCATAAACGTGCCTCGAATATCTGAGAATTATTTCGAATCTTTTATGAGCTCTCAAATAAGCATTCTTATTTTAGTAATTCACCTTGTACGTTCTTTTTAACAAAATTAATTTTTGTACTGAAATTATATTCTTTACTCTGAACTTCAGAAAACTTTGTTTAAAATAAACTATCACGAATATTTTCAAATGAATTTCATTTTTTTTTATTTTTGGTTGGTTTTAAAGAGACGTGACACATCTGACAGCACCGCTGAAATATGCTCCATATAAAAGCATATACAGTTGGTAACAAAAGTGTCCGAACACTAGCAAAAAATCCTATGTAAAAAAAAGTACACTTCATACGGTTTTGTTAAATAAATACTTATCGAATCATGTTCTTACACTGACTAAGAACAGGATTCGACAAGGATTTATTTAACAAAACCTTATGAAGTGTACTTTTTTTACATAGGAATTTTTGCTAGTGTTCGGACTCTTTTCTTACCGACTGTATTTGCAATTAATATTTATAAATTGCACTATATTAGGTTTGTTTAATAAAATATGCATACTTGCCAACCTTCTCATTATAAACCGTACAATTTTTAATACCCGCCTTTTTTTTCACACCATTTATATTTTAGAGTAATTTTATTCTTATTTAATCATAACAACATTTGGAGAGAATTACTCTAAAATTAAAGTGGTGTGAAAAAAGGGGCGTTTTTTCAAGGGGCGTTAGCAATTGTATGGTTATTAATGAGATGGTTGGCAAGTATGGATATATATTTAGGCAACATTTCTTATTAAAAAATATATTTATAAACAGGGTGTCCCATGAGTCTGTAAACATTTTAATAATTCATAACTATTGAAGGAATTGGTAAATTTGAATGCGGTTTGCGGGAAAGCTGTTTTCATGAAGGAGGATTTTTTTTCGGTAAAGAAATAAAAATTTAGTTGATTTTTTCGTTGATAGAGGGCGCTGCATGGACGAGTAACGAGAAATATGCAAATCAGAGTCTCATAAATTGCACGGTTTTACGATAAATAGATCTTATTTCCTATTTTGTTTCCTACTTGTGCATACATGAAGTTTTTATTGCAATGCTGACTTCGTAGATAACATGTTACTGGTGAAGATGCTTTCCGTGAGCTCAAAACCGCCGACTATTATTAAAGGTGCTATACACTATCAAAAAAAGTCCTGTTTACTGCAGTTTGCTGCCAGAAATTTTCTGTAATTTAGAAAAATACGTTCTACCAACGTAATTTTTTCGTTTTCCGTTGATAGAACGTATTTTTCTGAAATACAGGAAATTTCTGGCAGCAAACTGCAACAAACAGTACTTTTTTTTTGGCAGTGTAACTCGTTTGCAAACTGCAATTCGTAGTGATGTTGAACTCATAGAATAGGATTTATATGCTCGTAAACATTTGCATAAAAAAATTTACTTTTTCATAGAAATTTGTGATTCTCTCACGTACAGCGCCCTTTATCGACGAAATTTTGGACTAAAATTATTTTCTTTACAAATAAATAAATAAATAAATAAATAAATAAATAAAAAATCCCCCCCTTCATCAGAATTACTTTCCCGCAAACCGCGTTCAGATCTACCAATTCCTTTAATAGTTATAAATTTTTAAGATATCTACATATTTATGGTATACCCAGTATATCCAGGTGTCTCATAAGTCTTTAGACATTTTAAAAAATTATAAAAATCGAAGGAATTGGTACAAATGAACGCGGTTTGCAAAAAAGTTATTCTCGTAAAAGTTTTTTTTTTTTTTTTTTTTTGAGTAAATAAAAATATAATATAGCTAAAAATTTCATCGATAGAGGGCACTGTATGTCAGCAAAATCACATATTTCCGTGAAAAAGTCCATTTAGTTGCATGCAAATATTTAGTGAAGCATTTAAATTATATTCTAAGTGTCCGCCATCACTACAAATTACATTTTGCAAGTGAGTTACACTGCGGCTTCAGTGAGTGTTGCCAAATCAGGGGGATTTTTTATTCAATAGTTACCAATAATTTTTAATTGTAACATTTGACTAACCACTTCGACGATTGATAGTCTATAATATATATCAAATATCACTTCTCAAAATTACTGGTGATTACTGATTAAAAAATCCGCCAGATCTGGCAACACTGGCTTCGGTCGATGGTTCTTATCTGAGGAAAAACATCTTCTTCAGTAAAGCTTTATCCACCAAGTATGCGCAAGTAGGAGGCAAAATAAAAAATAAGGTGTGATAACAGTAAAGCCGTGTTATTTATAGAACTCTAATCTGCATGTTTTTCGTTACGCACCCATGCGGTGCCATCTATGGACGAAAATTTTAACTAACTTTTTTTTCTTTACTTAAAAAATAAATAAATAAATAAATAAATAAATCATCCTTTAGGAGAATAACGTTTTCGCAAACTGCGTTCAATTCTGTCAATTTCTTCAACTTTTATGATTTTTGAGACACACGGTATATATATATATATATATATATATATAGGAATACATAAACAAATGAATGAAATAAATGAAATGAATCCCCAAAATCTCTGAGGTCTTCATCAGGGAAGCCCCTCAGTGTAGGGTTGAAAGAGAAGTTTCTGAAAGGACAGTATAGCAATTAGCTAATAACTATCCTTAGCCCCCAACTTCTCACGAAACAGAAAAACACCATTAACTGAAGAGAAATGAAACATGTATATAATGTATAAAATACTAAAAAAGTTACAAAATTGCAAAATTGCAAAAGTTATAAAATTACATCAATTCATTTAAAAAATACACAATAATATAAGGATATATATATATATTAAATAGAGCCTACTTAAAGGAATCAGCGATAATTTTTTCAACATCTTTAATAGAAAAAATATTAAAAATAAAAAAATAAGAAAATTCATTTTATTTTTCAATTTTTTACATAGACATCCACTTTTTTATTTTGTTCTCAAAAACTAATCAATAAATTTCAAAACTCATCCCTAATGTTAATTAGGTTCTATTAAACGCCCAAAATAATTATTAAATTCTTTATTAATAATCTGTAGAAATTTAATTACTTTGTAGATCATGAATTAATGAAAAAAATAAGTAAATAAATAAATAAGATTTTAAATCTGTAAAATACGTATAAACCATAAGAACTATTGCCTGAATATATATCTTATTGAACAAACTTAGTACAGTACAATTTATAAATATTAAAAGGAAATAGGGTAAGTGCACCAGTGATTGACACTTTTAGAGCAATCTCTGATGTTTTTAATGTTCTAGTCATCAGAAAATATTTTTAGAAATTTAAGTTAATACATATGGCATGAAAGACATCCAGAACCACAAATATGTTTAAAAAATATATATTTGAAAATATTTTTTTTTTTTTTTATGAATTTTTATTTGACACCCATTCAATGTTCCAGTAATTGACAATGCCAGTTTTTCCTTTTATTAGTAATTGACACCCTATGTTCCAGTGTTTGACACTGCTAGTTATTCATTTTACCAGTTATTAGCACCCTATGCTCCAGTGTTTGTCATAAAATGTTGAAATTCTTATATGTAAAATATATCATTTTATTATTTTTCTTATTTATTAGTTCTTTCAGGATAGATGTCAATTACTGGGCAAGCTAGTCACTGGGGCACCATCCCTATAAGCTTTTATATGAAACCTTCTTCAGTACTCTTGGTACAGATGTTATGTCCCTTAAACGATAGAGTTTAACAGTAACATTAATACCTGCAAAATTTGAAAAAATCAGATATGTTACTTCTCAGCCTTTTCAGCCTTTTTAAGCTTGAAAATTATTATTCTTGGAATCAATGCAAATCCACATTAAATTTTTTGGACATGTGTTGGGGGGGGGGGAGGCAGCCTGAATTTGTGCAATATATTATTAGCAATTTCTATGTGATTGGCTTTCAAGAAATGTTAAATTCAAAGTTGGAGAAAATGAAAAAAAAAAAAAAAAAAATAGCACTTCAACTGCATTTTCCTAATGAACTTGAACTACAGTATTTTGCTAATCAATTGCCCTAGCAAACAATGCTTCTACAGAATAAACTTATTTTCAAGTATATGTAATAATTTTGCCTGTTTTTTAAGCACTTACAACTATTTTAATTATAATTAATATGATATTTAATGTAAGATTTATTGTATTAAATTTGTCTGATTTTGTTTATTGTGTCTACATGTATGCAAACAGATTTAATATTAATTTTATTATTGAAAAATTTATGTTGTGTCAGTTGCCTGATACCACATTTGAGGGGAGGGAGGGTCGTGAAAAATTCAGCCTTTTTTTCTGTAAGCTTGTACCATGTCTGAAAAATATAGTTATTATAGAAATTACTGGCTATTCACATTTTCTTATTTGCTCAAATATTTTAATTATCTTATTTTTTCTGTTTATTGTTTGTATTATTGTTTAACTTTGTATTGGTATTTTATAACTTTTATATAACTTTTTATAACTTTTGTAAAACTTTTGTATTTTGTTTTTGTTATATTTCTCTTCTAGCCGACAATTCATTTCTTGATTCCTCCTCCCCCCCCCCCCACACTTTTTTTTTTCTCGTGTTATTATGCAAAGAAGACATCGGCTCAACTGAAATAAATTGTATTTCACGAATTTCGCATACAATATGAAATTTTAGCTCAATGGAAAAATACAGTTTTTCTGTTTTTTTTTTGTTTGTTTTTTTAATTATAAATATGTAAATAAATTTATGATTGTCAAATAAAATTTCGTTTATACATGAATGAGTGTGGGAGTGAGAAAACGTGTAAAATGTATAAAAGTATTTGAAAAAATGCATTTTCACCGTGTTCTTAACTATTCTGAAAGTTTCTGAACTATTCGGGAAGTTAGTTAAAAAATTATTTTCTGGTTTAGAACTTTTTTAACATTAAATTTTTGTTGACAGCTTCGCCTTGTCATCGTCGGATTTTGACTTAATCGATGGTATTCCAGTGCAACAAAAACACGTTGTTCCAAGGAATACTACATGATGTTCTTCGATTTCCTATAATAACTAATTCCATACAACTCCCTTCCTCGTGCAAGCAGTGAACGATAGTGACGAATGAACTTTCTCGATATCTGACCAGGAAGCCCTTACTGTAATAATAAATAATAATAATAATAATAATAATAATAATATTCCAAATAAGCATCAGTCGAAAGAGCATGCGTAAACATGTTTTTTTTTACACATAAAACAATAGCCCTCGTCATCTCATTTTCGAGTTGTAAATTCTAAAAGTTCGCTGGTGATCGTTGCAACCACGCCTGAATCGATAAGACCACGCCTTACTGAAAGCATGAATGAAATCCAAAACAAGCAGAAATCGGAAAAGCATACACAAACGTGTTCATTGATGCATAAAGCAGTTGGCCCTTTCAGCTTTGAGATATGCTCTATCGAAATATAATGCATAAAAATTCGCTAATATTGATTCAAAAAATTGCATTTTTTCTCAAACGTAGATTTCTCAAAAACAGGCTCACAAGGGCAATTAGTTTATGCGCCGAAAATTACGTTAGATTGAGCCATAGCCTCCTAAACCAGATGCCTGTCGCGTTGCTCATAAACTTGGAAACAGTTCAAGCGGTAGACAGCACCACCTGGTACAGATTGCGTGACTTTCTTATTCAACTGTCACCAATAATTTTAAGAAGTGATATATGATATATATGTATATATATATATATATATATATAATCGATCTTTCCTCGATTCTATTCGCCTTTTATGTATATCGAATCCCACTTTAAAAAATTTTTGGTGGCTGTTGAATACAAAAGTCATACAATCTGTAGCAGGTGGACTGGCTCCCGCTTGATCTGTTGTCAAGTTTACGAGCAACGCGATAGGCACCTAGTTTAGAAGGCTAGGATTAAGCATTCTCGAATGAACATCATTAATTGACTTCTGTTATTACACTATTGGGATGGTTTCCTGGGGAGTACTATTTAAAGCTTCTTGTGTTTGTAGCGTCACCTATTAGCCTATCATAGAACTACTTATGCATACCGTGTATAACAAATTCCAGATCTGTCCATCCAACATACCACTTGTTTTACCATTCTGTTTCACACTGCTTTGCTGTTATGACATTTCAAATTTGAAGATTTTTTTCCTGAAACACCTTGTATATGCAGGCAGAAAGAAATTAACCTAACTGACTAAATAAAATGAGATAGGCAAAACAGAACAAAGTCTTTTTTTACAACCTTTATCCCTCACGAATATCTCTCTGGTGTATATCAGTGTTATACTGGGAGAAAGAAATAAATAATATATCATATATATAGTTACGCTCATCACTGACTGAGTCTGAGACGCTTAAAAAGGCTAAAAGGTTTCCTTGTCAGTGCGTGGACGCAAGTTGCCACCTAATTTTCATACTTTAGCTAATTAAAAAAAAAATCTAATTGTCCGATCGATAAGCTGTTTAATCCGACGGATTCAGAAAAATCGCTCCTTTCATTTGGTACCTTTTTTGTAACGAGGTTAGATTTTTTAAAATTAATTAAAATATGAAAATAGACATAGCTTTAAAATAGACATTTAAATTTTTAATTGTTGCCTTTTTTTTTTTCAGCATAAAATAAAATATGCTTTAGCGTGGAAAAAATAAATAAATAAAAATAAAAATAAAAATGAATTAATAAATAAAATAAACATTCAATGTTAGATTTGCGTCTATATGATGTCGTGATCATAGATATAGTAAAATATATAGATCTATCATCCCCATGCTATCGTACAAAGATTTTTGATGCCGAAAAAAAAAAGCTTTGGAATTAGCCATTACGTGGTATTGAAAAAAAAAAAAAAAAAAAGAAAAGAAAAATCAATTTGAAACTGTATCTTGGGTTTTTCTTTCACTTTTAGTAAATACATTATTCATAAATTTTATTTTCTAAAATATTCGTGTCTATTCCCGTGTGTATTCACTCGGGGAAAGACGGCCATATTTTGGTAAGATTTCCGTCTTTTCCCAAGTGAAAAGGAATCACTTTTTTCTCCCCAATGATAAATCTATGTATTATTACTATATCTATGGTCGTGATGATCTAAAAAATGACGTCTATAAAATAATATTAATAATTCTAGTAAATGATTTATTTGAAGTGAGAAATAAATAAAATGAAATGATCATTTTTCAACAGGCGCCTTAGTCTCCCTACAATTAACTAGTATGTATATATTCGGAATATATGTATATATTTAGATTTTTTTTAAAGCGTTAAACAAAGAACAAAGAATGATTGCAAAATGTAAGTTTATGACAACAATTTTTATTTCGTTTTTGTAATGAAATTTTATAAAAGATATGCATTAAAATCCTTTTTTGCTACAAAGTATATAATAACCCTATTAAAGAGAAGGGCTTTGTTGATATTAATGTGATTACTTAAATTACTTTTCCAGGAAATTATGCAAGCAATAAAAGTCAGAAAATATTTCGTCTCAGGATGGTGTAATTTGATAATGTAATGGTGACACGTGCGTTAGATGAAATATTAAAATTGTTATATTTTGTCACTTTTGGCAATAAATGGTATTATTTTAATCAAAATTTGATATTTTCCTAATTCATTTCTATACAAAAAAGAGTGATTAATTTTAATAGAATAATAAGCAATTTACTACTTTTAATAGATTAAGCACATACATTCCTAAAATATATAATATACAATACAGTATATGTGTATATAACTTATGTTTAGCTTTTATTGTTGCATTATTGATATGTCTTTATTAATTTATTTTTTCGTAAATATTTTTGTTTGGCTCTTATTATTATTTTTACTGAGATGTCAAATTAATAGCGATATTTTGGATTCTTTAATAATTTGTTATTATCAGAAACGTCTTAATTTTTACCTTCTTGCAATAATTTGCCTTTGATAATGATGCTGAAAAGACAATTATTTCAAATAATTCTAATATTTTCTTATTTGCATTTGATTAATCTACATTTGATATATTATTTTATTTGATATGTTTGTTTTTTTCCCCTTGCAACGCATAGAGATCAGTTCTTTTACTACAGGGGGTATCAAAATTATCAAAACATTGTTTAATACATTACCTATTAGAGATAAGTGGCTGTTGCAAACTGAAGAAAAAATATATATTTAAAATAAGATAGTAAATAATACTACAAGAGAAACTATTTTTATTTGTTTACTGTCAGAGTCAAATAATGCTAGCGAATTTTTTCCGAATGCCTAACATACAATTTTGCTAAAATTTTGCATACATGTATAATTCCGATGACAATATATGCTGAAGTTGGAAGTAACTTAAGAAAAAGGGGTGGCTTTGGCGCCATTAACTGTAGTTCAATATTTGTATTTGATTTTTAACTCAGATCTTATCAACCGACTGACTGAAAATGTTTATATATAACTCTATGTATAACTCATTTTTATTCGATTTCTGCAGACTCTAAAATTTTTGTGCATTTTAGGATAAATGTGTATTTTTGAGATTATTTTAATTGCTTTGTTCCCCCTCGCATTATTTCTCCTTTCCAGTTTCAATGAAGATTATTTTTTTTTTAAGGTTTGGAACTACAATTATTTTTATTCAAAATCCTTATATATGTACACAATATTAAAACAAACTTTAACAGTAATTTTACTTCCATAAATTTTGTTTCTAGTTATACATAAACAGCCACATTATTGTACGGAAAAAATCTTACAGATATATAACAATAAAGAATTTTATGTTATAACGCCTGATTTAATTAGAAGGCAATGTCTAAATAATGTAATGAAGACAACTCATACAAAAAAATTATCTTTTATTTTAACTTTTATGGAGGAGAATACATTCGTGTTTGTGAAAATTGCAACACCGTGTAAGAATTGTCAGAAATTAATGAAATGTATTCCACATGTTATTAATAGTGGTAAAAATAAACGATGAAACGTACAAGACAAAAAAAAAGTCTGATATCAGTACTTTTTGTGTCCGCCACGCTGAATGGTGAGAGCCTGTACATGTCGTGGCTTTGAATCATACAGGTTCTGAATGTAATCCTGGGGAATGACATTCCAGAGGACTTCGACTTGACGCCAAAGTCCAATCTTACTGTGCGACCCGCCAGTTGTACGAGCGAGTCGAAGACCAATGAAATCCCAGACATGCACAAAAGGTGACATATATGGGGAATAAGCAGGTCATGGAAGAAGTGAAACCTGTTGGCCACTATAGAAGGCTTGTTCAGGCTGAAAAACATGTGCACGGGCATTATCCTGCTGAATTACAGCACCTGGAATCCATCGGAGAACGGGAAGGACCTCTGGCTAAAAAATTTCCCTTATGTAGCGATCACTGTGGAGATTGCCCGCAATGTGCACTAGATGGGATTGACAATTATACCCAATATAGACCCCCACACCATGATGCTAGGCGTTTGTGCAGTATGACGCTGGATAACACACTGTGAGTCCCCTGTAATGTCTGACGCGTAGTCTTCCATCATTGTACTCCAGACTGTAGTGAGATTCATCGGAGAAAACAATTTGTTGCCACTAAGCACGCCACGCGCTGTTTTGCTGAGCCCATTGATGTCGGAGACATCTGTGATTCAGCTAAAGGGGAATCCTGCCTAGAGGAACCCTTGTACGCAGTTCATGCTGCAGCAAACGGCGACGAACTGTGGAACTAGAGGACAAAACGCCTGTAGCTGTACTCCAACGTTGTGGTAACACACGAGAGGACGTTGTCTAGTCCGTTATAGCCATGAGGATGAGGTGTCTGTCGTCTCGTGCAGTTGTTCTATTTTGCGCCCCACTGCCAGGTTTTCGGCTTGTTTGATTCCTCACTGTCCATTTCTTCCAAACACGAATCACTGTTGTGGCATTACACTGCGTGCAGGCGGCGATTTCTCTATAGGAAAATCCACCCTCTCGCATACCAATGATGCGACCTCGTACGAACTCTGTTAGTTTTTGATATGAAACCCGCCGCTTTTGGCGAGGCATATTGACCATCAATTTAAATGTTTAAAACGTAAACATACATTTTTTGATAACGTAAAATTCCAAGAAGCTTAATAATACCTTGAAGAAATTAAGATAATATTAATTAAAGAATATTAATCAATAGCATTACAAAAAGAAATACATTCAAAGTTATTATCTACTCTTTTTTCCCATGATTTTCCCAGGTGAAAAATTAAAACAATTACATTAATTCAGACTTTTCTGTGTGAAAATAAAATATGAAATCAAGCTGCAGTAATTAATTTTGCTACATTTTCACCCATTGTTATTTGCTTACGAAATTTATTCTAAGTCAGTTAGAAAAATAATTGAAATGTAAAACATAAAATCCTTTAGATGCTAGCATTAAATTATATAACTATAAAAATCTTTGCTTATTTATGTCATAAACATATATAAACACAAAAGGTGTTTTTAAACTTCATAATTCTTCGGGAAACACACAAAACAAATATATTAACAATAGAACGGCACACAACATAAAATTTGAAGTAGTGAAATTTCTAAACTGTCTACGAGCCAAATTATAGAAATTTGTATTAGAAAAATTACAATACATGCTTTTAAAACATATATAGAAAGTAAAAGTAGAATAAATACGTAACTTTTTCACTACATGGGTGTAATCTTAACAGGTACCGTACTCTCTTCCTTTTTTTTCAGGACAATCTTAGGGATTAGACATTTCTGTCTTTATTATTAACACAATTTTTCATACAGGAAACTCTTTCTTATTCAAACACGACACATTATTAAAAAAATACAAAACACTATAAATATTCCTGTATGAAATTAGTGTTGTTCAAAAAGGCAAAATTTCCTTCTCCTTGAGGCATACCTGCATACCCTCCAACATACTAGTTAATATTCCGTAGTGTTGTTAGCTCCGCCTTCTTTTTTACGCTGGAATCTTTTTACAGTATTTTTCTTCTTATTTAATCGTTGTTGCATTTAGAGAATATTATTCTAAAAATTTATTGGTGTGAGAGAAAGGGCGGGTGTAGCAGCACCACGGAATATCAATAAGGATGTTGGAGGGTATGCATACCTGCCAACCATTTTATTATGAGGTGTAAAATTTTTATTACCCACCTATATTTTCATACCAGTCATTTTTTAGAGCAATTTTATTGTTATCTAATCACAACAACATTTAGAGAGAATTATTCTAAAAACAAAGTGGTGTAGAAAAAGGGGCGTTTCTTCAAGGGGCGTTTCTTCAAGGGGCGTTAGCAATTTTACGCTACTTAATGAGATGGTTGGCAGGTATGCTGAGAAAGGTATGCTCTCTCTAAATGTCCTGAACAATGGGTGGAGAGTAAGACCCCTTTTTAAATTATATTTTCTATTAAAAAATAACTGGAAGTACAGTTACCGACTTAGCATCATTTGGCTACCGAAAAATTTTAATATATATATATATTACTTTATCAATGAAAACCGTTACAAATTACTGATTAAATAAAATAAATATTTGTATTAATTTTTCCGGTAGCCAAAGATGCTAAGTTGGTAACTATGACTGGATGTCACTTAATTTTTATAATAAATTCACAAAATTAAAGTAAATAATATATATATAATTTATACGATTTTATTCAAATTATGATTACTACAAGTACCAAAAAGAAAAATTAATAGAAAATATCATGAAAATAACGTAATATATATATATATATATATATATATTATATCATTTATCAGTGATATCTGCTTCATTTCTCACTCCCCGTAACGAAGAAATTAAAGAAATATTTTAATTCTGGTCATGCCAATCTTTATTGAATAATTATCGCAGTTTTGAAATAAGTATTACAATAACTCTCGTTTTAAATATCGTTATTATTTAAAATAACACATTTTAAATAAAAACATTTTTAAAATGTGTTATTTAAAAAGAACACATATCTAAAAAAATAATGTTGGCAAAACTTGGTTTGATGATTTTAGTTAATGCGTCTTTCTTTGTACATCAACTTTTTTTTTAGAATATTTTTCTTCAACAATATTTTCACGACCGCATATTTTTGTCTCTCTGATAGTAAGTTCAACCTGTGGGCGTTATTTTTTTAAGCTACACTATTTCAGAAGAAGGGTTTTTGTACCCATATTTATGTTACAATGAATATACATTATAATTATATCATGCTTGCCAACCATCTCATTAATAACCGTACAATTGTTAACGCCCCCTGAAAAAACGCCCCTTTTCTCACACCACTATATTTTTAGAGTAATTCTCTCCAAATGTTGTTACGATTAAGTAAGACAAAAATTACTCTAAAATATAATTGGTGTGAAAAAAAAGAAGTACTAAAAATTGTATGGTTCATAATGAGATGGCTGGCAAGTATGTTATATTCTTTCTAATTACGGTATTTGTATCCATAGTATTTTTTTGAAATATAGAAAAACACAAATTGCAAAGGAAACATCCACTAGTACGGTTGGGCACTTAGCACCTTTTGGCTACCGCAAAAATGTATTAGAGATATTTCCTTTATTTAATCAGCGAAGCGTAATAAATTATTTTATTAAAATTTTTCGGTAGCCAAAAGGTGCTAAGTTGGCTTGGTGCAATTACAGATTTCCAAATGATGTGAATCTACGTCAGTGATTGCGACAGAGTTAATCGCAGTTACATTTGAAGAACATTACTCTAAATATTAAGTAATGTTGAAAAAGTGGCAGTAGTAAAAATTTTATGTAATATTAATTAGGATATTGGCGGGTATGATGCTATTTTAGAGTTTCAACTTTTATAATTTATTCACGAGCATTTTTAGCCCCGCCTTCTTTTCGCATCAGAAATTTTGTAGATGATTTATCTTTAATATGTGACAACGATAAAATAAGAAGAAAATCATTTTTCAGAATTTCCGGTATGAAAAAGAGGTGGGGCTAAAAATGCTCGTGAATAAATTATAAAAGTTGGGAACTCTAAAGTAGCATCATATATAAATTATAAAAGTTGGAACCCTGTGCTACTTACAAATTTTTTTCTATTATACATTTTTACGTGTTATACACTAGTAATTTCTTTTTAAAAATACCCCAATATAAATTTTAAAAATATATATATTGTGTATAATTATTTATAATTATGTATAATTAACTAAAGTAGAAATTGAAATTTTATTTTTTCGACGGAGTGAAAATAATGCCTGGACCGGGAGTCGAACCCCGGATCTTTGACTTACAAGGTAAAGGCCCTACCAATTGAGCTATCCAGGCCGACACCCCGGTCAGCATTACTCACTCAGACAACCTTTAGGCAGGAACTGACCAGGCTGACCGGGGTGTCGGCCTGGATAGTTCAATTGGTAGAGCCTTGACCTTGTAAATCAAGGATCCGGGGTTCGACTCCCGGTCCAGGCATTATTTTCACTCAGTCTGAAAAATAAAATTTCAATAAATATGATTTTCTTCCACAGTTGATTGTGTGATTTTAATTAAAATTGTATTAAAATGGAAATATACGTCGCCGAAACACAAAATTTTACGATTAAATGTCTTGTCGATTTAGTGCTCACTTAAAAAAAAAAAGAAAGAAAGAAAGAAAGAAAAAAAGATATGACTCTTAGCACAAACGTCTACTCATCATTCATCATTGTTAGTATAATTTCCCAAGAGACGTGATAAAGCAATTACATTAATTCAAATGTTTCTCTGTGAATAAAATATTAAATCAAGGGAGAGTAATTAATTTTGTTGCATACTTTTTGCTGGATAAACAGCGCACGAAGTTTATCCCAATACAATTAGGAAAATAATTAAAGTGTGAGAGTGAAATATAT
The DNA here is from genome assembly GCA_963930645.1 of Salticus scenicus. Lineage (NCBI taxonomy): Eukaryota > Metazoa > Arthropoda > Arachnida > Araneae > Salticidae > Salticus > Salticus scenicus. Next base: position 64,432,893 of record OZ005662.1, on the reverse strand, counting down.
TGAGAAGGTGACGTTAAATTATAAAAGTATCGAGAACTTTGCGAAAACTTATCATAAACAATATAAATATGCACAAAGCACGTTTTGTAAAGCCGTTCTTCAGTTAAGGGTTCAGGAAGTATGTAAAAGAAGTTAACTCATTAAAAGTGGGTATTGAAACTGTCACAGTAATTAGACGAGAAAATTTTGCATTTCAAGAATTTCATTTCTTAATTTTAAAATAAGCTTGAAAAGTAAATATGCCAATAAAATATAAGAAATCTTAGATACATATATTGCAAAAATGTAAGTTTTTATTTAAAGAAGTTAGATGATTTTTCAAAAATGTTTAGAACAAATAAAAGAAAAACTTTTCATTCAAAATATTTAGAACAATTGTGACTAAAATTTAAACTAAAGAAAAAATAATAAAAAATAAAGTTACACGATTAAACACCGTTTTGATATTTATATTGTTAATATTCACTGATATGTCCCTCATTTAAAAGGGGAAAAAATGCTTAAAATATTAATTTTTAATCACGGGACATAATGCTCCTATATTTTAACGATTCTTTTATTAAATACCATAATTTTTATAAAGAAAATTTTCTTAAAGATTTTTGTGGTAATTTAGCATGAAAAACTTTAGAAAAATTTTCTTTTTAAAAGTTGTGGGGGAGTTCAATAAAAGAAATGTACAGATATAGGAGCGGATACTCCGTTTAATTAATTAATTTATTTATTTTAATCAAATAATTATATACTGTTTTTCATGTGCGATTTCGTAAAATGAATTAAAAAAACTTCACACTTTACACCGAAAAATTATTTAAAATATGTTTTGAAATTATATGCAAGTATTAATAATAATAATGATGTTTTTCTCCCAGCAATGGTTAGAAATGGCCGATTTTTTTATTTCTTGTTTATACATCCGTAAACCTGAAACAAAGAAATCGGCGGCTTCTAAACATTGGAGAGGAGAAAACTAAACTGGGAGAAAAACCATCATTTTAAATTTGATTCCGCTAATCTAATTTGCAGGCTCAAATCCGTTTGTGAACTCGATTTCTTTGAAGCTTTTTACATCTATAAAAATCATAATAATATTGTTAATTGTGATCTCGTTGTATACCATTTATTTTATTGTTGGAAATTTTACATCCAGTCCACATTTTCATAATTTCTGCTACATTTTTCACATTTACAGTTTCTTAATTTCCTATTGACCTATCCCCCAAATTTCACATAATTCTGTTAACTGATCAAAATTCGACTCCTTTCCTATTTATACGAGCATTTCTCTTTCAATTCTTTATGCACTGAAGACGGTACGCTACATACTACCGAAACAGCTTTCTGCTTTTCAGTTTTTTCTCTTTAGCGTTAAAGACGTTGAAGATTTTCTTGGTTTTAAAAGGGCCAAATTGGTTTTACTCAAAATCAGTTTAAGACTGTAGATCGCAGTACTATTTCACATGGAAGCGACTGTACCTACAGTCGGTAACAAAAGCGTCCGAACACTAGCAAAAATTCCTATCTAAAAAAAGGAGAGTTAATACAGTTTTGTCAAAGACTGTTTTACACAGACAGCATATGTAATGGGTGCCATAGTCATATACTCACGGTACCAGAATGGAAATACAGATATTCGTAATAGTACGGAAAATACACAGGTATTTATAGTAAACATGCAGACTGTGTTCGGATAATAGTTACAGGATTGGTGCTGTACCAGCAGGTCGAATGTTATGACTGCCTTTTGAACAAATGTTGTCGCGTCCTCAGCCAATCCTCTTCAGATGCAATTTATTTCTCATTCAGCTATCCACAAAACATACTCATTATAAAAACAGATTAATCTAAATATGTTTCTTGAATATCTGAACATCCGCCTTTCAGTATACACATAATTCTTACTCATACATATTCTTGGCTGTTGAAAATAGTCTTTTCGACGGTGGCGTATCGGTATTCTTAATGTAAAAACATGTCTCTGCTACAAATGAAAACGAACGACTTAACTCTCTGATGTCGTTTGATATCTTGATGACGGATTCCTTTAATTTAATCTATAGGAGTCTTAAGTTAACCCACAAACAGTGAAATATATAGCCAATCACGGCACAGCTTTTCTCCACATACGTTAAAAGCTCCGCATCGTTCTAGTCGTTCTTTATACAGGGGTTGCAAGTTTCGCCTTTTTTTTAAGGGCACTTTCAGAGAGGACAAATTTCTGCCTTCTTTACTAACAGTATTTTTACAGAAAAAAATTCTAATCTGTTTAATCACGACAAATTATTATGAAAATAACATAAACATTTCTGTACAAAAAAAGTAATAGAAAAAAGTCAGAAAGTTTTCATAGTGCCTTAAAAAAATTGCGGAGAATTAATACCCAGTTTGTACAGGAAAAATTCATCTGCATGCATTTTAATAGCACTAAATAAAGAAGATCAAAGCCCTTTGATATCATAACGCAAAACACAATTAGGCTGTATATCGGACAAATTACGTACTATTTGCCAGTCACGTAATTTCATGCGAAGTTTTGTTTCTATTTTGCGATTATTTCTTGGTAAACAATATATTCTTTTTATAACAATGAATATATTAATATTTTTATTGTTTAAGGAATTTATACAGAATACTAATTCAACCGATATTTATTGGGAAAGGTTGAAAAAACACCTTTTCTGTCTTAAAACTTGTTCGTAGGATTGAAAAATTAATGCATCAAATATTTTTTTGTATACATTTAAAAAAATATGAAATAAATATCTCTTTTTAAGTAGTATATTTCACATACATTATTTATGTAATAAATACTTTCATCTGATATGAAAATTATTTAAAATTACAGGGATGGAACACGGGCGCAGAATTCATACCACTATCGATGTAAGAAAATTTTCTACTTCTTAAATCAACGATATTATAAGTAGAGAAATTTCTTAAACGGATTCCGGTATGAATTCTGCGCCCGTGTTCCATCCCTGAAATTATTGAAGATATTTTGAAATAGTTATCTGAAAAATTAGCCATACATTATAAAACAGTTTTTAATATGATATGTAAAATTCAGTTTTGTATAATATATTTTAACGAATATAATTTCATCCTTCAAATTGTTTCATCAGCCCATATATTTTCAATATTACACAGGTGTTATTTTTGTCATAAATCCAATTACGCGTTAAGAGTTCATATGCAATGAAATAAACAGAAGTATTTTTGTTCGGTTATAAACTTTTTTTTTTCCAAAATAAGGAAAATAAAATGCTAAATCATATATACTGATAAATTACATGCAGCCGAGGATAAATCAAATAATCTTGTGTGATGCTAAATAATTTTTATAACTCAGTTTGTATCTTGCTAAGTTACAGTAGCTTCATCCTCACTCGTATTTATTTCAACATAAGACCTAAACGTATTACATGTCAGACTATAAAAATGTTTCATGTAATTATTTTTTAAACGCTATTAATAATGCTTAGGCTCTTTTAGATACTCCTGTCATTTACAAATTAGCTGAGTAAGTTAGCGTATGAAATATATAATAGATTTTACGTCAAAACTCATTTCTATTAGGGATGTTTTCCCGAAAATGTAAATTTCAGCCATTTATTAAGTGTTCTAAAACACATAAAATCTGATTATTTATTAGACATATTTATTATAAGTAAAACGATTTTCACTAATATTTAAATTTTTTATGAGATCTGGGGATTTTAGCTTTAATTAAATCGATTTGTTTTTTTTTTCTCTCTCTGTTTATATATATATATATATTGAAATACGTATAATTGAAGAAACCAAAATTTATTAATTAACAATTGGCAAAACAAACCTAAAAATAAAGTAACTCAACAAAAACTAACAGAAAAACATAGACTGAAACGAAATTTTTGAAAAAAATAATTTAAGAAACTTAAGAAAGGAAGGAAGGAGGCGGGCGGCAAGACATTTGACTTGCCTGTGGGGTTAAACTAGTTTCAGGCCGGCAAGACTCATATATATATATATATATATATTGGATGATTATAATTAAGGCTGTGAATTCAACACGATCTAACTTTAAGACTGCCATTTAAAATGACTTGATATTTTACCAGAATAATCGTGTGGCAATGGAATTTCATTTGATGAAGGAAAAAAATAGTTTCAATATGTGCTGATAGGTGGCGCTATCAGGGAAATGTCAGAGAAAAAGCCTCTATGGATTTGTTAAACTCAGGGATGTTGTTAACCAAAAGAAAACAATAGGCTCGAAAGATTTACGACAAATTTATTAGCGAAAAGACAAGAATGCTTGTTTACAGAGAAGATAATGACAACAGAAAAATAAGTGTTTTTTTGGAATAAACACCTCACGGATAATAAATTACCCAATTTGAAACTTTTTTTTTTTACCTTCTACAAACAAAATTTCATTGCGTCATGATTGTTGTGATAAAATACCAAGTCATCTTGACAGGTAGTTTTAAGCTTAGACCATTATTTTTAAATCACAACTTAAATTATAATCACCCGTTATATGTATATGTGCTATATATATGTGTGTGTGTGTGTGTATGTAAATAATTATTAACATTTAAATGTTTTATTTATAAGGTAACGTACTTTAGTTCAAATACTTTAGTTCAATAAAACCGTATCTTACTGCATTTCCAAACTTTAACGCTTATATGTGAAAAATACCTATTTGCCACTAACTGCAAAATAAAAAGAGAAAATTGTTATTGCTTTAAAATTTTGCACGTAGATTTATATGAAGTATATCTACAAATTAAATAGCCACTTAGTAAAACTGGCTTTTTTAATTAAAAATACTCATAATGATTTGAATTTTTCTAAATTTGATCCTTTTTTTTAAATTTTGCATGATATAAAATATACTAAATTTTGAACTATTTTTAAATCCTTAATTTATTTTATAAAATAAATGTATACAAAAATTTTAAGATAAAATTTCAGTACCCTATCAAAAAGTCGATTTTTTAAGGTTAAAACGACTTGAATACTTAAAAGTGTACATAAATTATTTTATATTAAGTATGCGTTGTTATTATCTACTATTATTATCAGAGCTGCCAACATGTTAAACTTTTAATTCAAAATTGACACCAGTATTTTTATATGGAATGTGTTATATATATTTTCGACGATTAATGTTAATGAAAACAGCCATAAAAATTTTCCGGTTTGAAGTCTCCCTTGAAGAACGGGAGACTTGGCACCTATGTATTATCATCATCTATAATTGGGATTTCTTATAATCAACATCAAATATGTATGATGCTAGAAACATAGCTTGAAGTCAATTTTACTTTTTTTTATGATGCGTTTAAGAATAATTAGTTGTGACAGATTTTCGCCCAATTTGAAGCTTCTGTTTGGTAAATACCATAGATGCCAACATTTTAATTTATTCCAGAGTAACTTTAGCCCCGCCCCGTCTTTATTTCGCACCACTTTATTTATAGAAAAAAATTCTCCAATATATATGTCATATAAAGTATTAAAATATTCTTTAAAAAAAAAAAAATATATATATATATATATATATATATATATAATAAGTAGTATGAAATAAAGGCGGGGCTTAAAATATTTCGGAATAAATTAAAATGTTGGCATCTATGTAAATATGTTCATTGATAAATTAGTGTAATAAAGATTATTAGCGATTAAGTCTAAATATAAATAAACTTCACAGTATTACCGATTAAGTCTAAATAGAAATTGTCTTCGCAATCTTGCCTTTAGTTTAGTGAGATTTTTAATGGCAAAATAAGTTATGAAAATTTGTGATTTTTGTTATTGTGTTTATTTATTTTTTATTTTATTTTGCACCAGATGCTCATTGAAGAACTTCGATTAAGTTAATGTATGGATTAACGTAAGGGATTTAATAACAGGTTTTAATATTAATTTTGAAAAATAAATGAACATGCACAGAATGACATTGAATTAAGTAATATTTTTAAACGAAAATTGACAGTAAATATTATACAAATTCTACGACATTTCAAAATAATTTAAAGTATACTTATAACTGCCTGTTTTAATTTAACACGGACGATGTTTTTCAGTAAAACCGAGCGATTAAAATTCTTCCTAGACATGGGAGTTTTCATTATCCTAAAATCATGATTACAAAATGGACGCTATGAGCAGTTATGGTAAATGATAATCTCTGCTTATCTGATGGCCGAATAGTCAGCGTTCTTCTACTTAATTGATGTATGCTGGGCTCGATTCCAAGTTCATAACATTAAATAGCTATAAATTTCTTAATACAGCCGAATCTCGTTAACATGAATCTCAAGGGTATAAAAAAAGTGTTCATGTTATCAGTAACTCAGAAACTAATCTTCCTTTTGACGGGGACTGTGGACACAGTTCATGTTCAAAGTAGTTCACGTTAACGAGGTTTGACTGTATTTTTATTATAAAATATTAATTGTTGTCATTTACCAAAGCAACTATATTGGAAATATCGAAATTATTTTGTCATCATTTTGTTTTTATTTTAAAGTATATCATTTAGCTCCTATAGTAGGTTTGGGATAGGCGTCGTAGATTTTGTTTAATATTTCTGTAAATTTCCCTGTTTGTCACATTTGTTAATTATTCATCTCTTCTGAAAATTTATACTTTTGAGTAGATATTAAAAATATAGATAACTGTGTTAAAAATATATCTAACTTAGAATATATAGTAAAAATTTAAAATAAAATTTTAAGTTAGCCATTTCATTTCCGCGTCTTACCCATGTATGTTTATTTACAGGTAAGATGGTTTATGGAATTTCCGCTTAAACTATTCTATATTTACTTTAAATCATACGATAGGCATAAGTAAAACAAACATGAAATATTGTCTATTCTCTTAATTTGTTACAAATAATGCCCAAATGTAATTTTATAGAAAGAAGGTCCAAAGAGGACAACTAAGCATTTTTGTCGTTGTAAAACTACTGGCATCTTACATCAAAAATATTTTCGTCTTCTCACCTTAAAACGTACAGCAAGACATAAGTGCGCTTACGGTTGTATTCACCAGCAACTTCATCTCCCGGTTGAACACGAAAAATTGAAGAGCGTATAAAGTAAGATATCAACTTTTTAGCAAAGTTTGACGCGTTGCATCTGCCATCTAGCGGCATTGTTATTTTCAGATTTCTTAGCTGAAATTAACCAATAAAAAATTATAAGAAACCTTCGATGCTAGATGGCAGAAGCAGCGTGCCAAATTTTCTTGGAAAGATGCATTCTGCTTTTAGAAGCTTTTCAAGATTTTGTGTTGAGCCGGAAGTTGAAGTTTATGGTGAATAAGGCCATTAGTATTTTAGAAAAAATGCAACTGGCTTCCTATATAGGTTTGACAGGAAGTCTAGAAGCTGTTCTTAAAAAAATATCCGATTTTTTTTTTTTTTTTTTCTGCAAATTACGGTTTACATAACTAACTAAACAAGGAACAAGTCACATCTTTTAACACTTACCAGATTAAACGAAACGGGCAATTAATTCAAACTAATCTATCGAATTCAAACTTTAAGAATACCTATATTCGATATCTATATACTAAATTTTAAATAAATTAGTATTCAACAAAATTGATTCTACAAATCTTTATCTAATCAAAAATTTCGTATTAAAAACAAATAGAATCATTTATGTTTCATTTCAATAATAAAAGGTAAGAAAAACTTACCTTCCTTCATCTGTATTGTTCGAGGGATGAAATATTCGTTCTTAATTCAATAATAAGTGGAAACTTTCACTCATGGAACAGTCATTTTCTTTAAATAAACGCATTTTATCTGGTAAATACACAATCAGAAATTATTAAAGACATAATACTGATAAAATTACATAAATACTTAACGCGCGCTAACAATACACAATATTTACATTTAGAAACTTAGAACATTCTTTCTTCTTGCTATCGAACGCACAATTCCTCTCGTGCGCGCAGGCGCAGATGATCGGATTACAAAGAGTTGAAGTGGAAGTAGCGATTTTCGCAACACACTCCCACCTTTGAGTTTCGAGGATTTTTAGAGAAACTCAAACTTCACTTTAGGCTTTAACAAACGTCCATATTTGGATCGTTTTTCAAGTGGAACAGTCTCTACAGGAATGTCCTTTACAGAACTTTTGTCAACTGGCTCAGTAGGTTGAGTCACTGGAACAGACTCAGTTGGAGGAGTCACTGGAACAGATTCAGTTGGAACAGTCACTGGAACAAAGTTATTTTCAGGAGGTTGGATATTCGACTTAGATATTCGTGATGAAAAAAGTAAATCTGCACAACTTTTAGGAGTTACTTCTAGAGGAATTAATCTAAGCACTGGACGGAAAAATTCACCACCTTTCATTTTCACTTTTACTAGTCGAACATGGCCACCTTTAGATGGACAGAGTTCAATAACTTTACCGAGAGGCCAGTCAATTTTCTTGATGTTCTCACTGGATACTATAACGATATCACCAATTTGGATGGGTCGTTGATTTTTAGTAAATTTCGAAGATTGCCTTAAATGCCCCAAATATCGAAACCTTTTTCGTAAATCTTCTTTTATTCGCTGTCTATAAGCATATCTTTTATTGAGAGATGATGAATCTAAAACATCAAGATCGGAAATGCCTGATTCTTTAATATCCCGTAAAAACATAGCAGGAGTAAGCGGAATTAGATCATTAACATCTTCGGAGAGGTAAGTTAAAGGACGTTGGTTAACAATGCCTTCAGTATCACAAATAACAGTATTCATTTCTTCTAAATTCAACGAACTTCTTCCTAAGACTTTTCGAAAAATTCCCTTGATTATACCAATCAAACGTTCCCAAAACCCACCCCACCACGGTGCAGATGGAGGGTTGAACTTCCAAATGATCTTCTGAGCTTCACTGTATTGCGAAATGGTATCCCAATTGATTTTCTTAAGTAAATTTTCCGCACCAACGAAATTTGAGCCATTATCACAGTAAATTATTGTGGGTCTTCCTCTTCGAGCTATGAATCTTCGGAGAGCCTGTAGAAAATTTTCAGTCGACATGGATGTAGCTATCTCTAAATGCAAGGCTCGGTAGACGGCACAAGTGAAGATGACTATCCAGACTTTTTGACCTCCTCGAAGAATTAGAGGACCGGCATAATCAATTCCTATGACCTCAAACACTGCTGCTTCCTTTATTCTGTCAACTGGGAGAGGTGCTTCTACGATGGGCTTTGGTCTAGCATCATATCTTTTGCAGCGTACACAATTTCTGATAACTTTTCTTACTGTCTTCCGATACTTTAAAATCCAAAAATCTTCTCTTAAATTATTCATTAGGATCTGGACACCAGCATGATTCAAATTTAAATGTCTGGTTCGGATGAGTTTTTCTACCACTGGATGATTGGATGGCAATATTATCGGATATCGGAAACTTTGTGTATATTCTCTCATGGTGATTCTAGTCTTCATTTTCATAAGTTCATTTGTATCCATAAAACAGTTAAGGGATTTCAGGCGTTTATCTTCAGGACCCGAGAATGATTCTTTTTGTACATTTTTCAACATAACAGTTTCAGCATCATTTATATCTTCTAAAGTTAAGAATCCAAAAATTCGATGTGAAGGTTCAACTTTACAATTATTAAAAAATCTGTAAATCCAAGCAGTGATTCTTAACAATTTATTGTATGACGAAATACGGTTATAAAGCTTCTCACTTGAATCTTCATGATTTGTAGCACTAATTACTGTTTTCTTCTTCTCGGAGTACACTATATCGAAGTCAGGAAGAGCATTAGATCTTGGTCATTCTTGTCTTGGCATCCTCAACCATTGCACACCTTCCCACCACTTGGATTTAATCAATGTTTGGACACTACAGCCGCGAGATGGTAAATCTGCTGCATTGAAAGACCCTGGTACGTGGTGCCAATTTTCAGGCTCTGTCAGAGATCTAATTTCTTTAACTCTGTTAAAAACGAAAGGCGCCCAGTTTTCACTTCCCTTTATCCAATATAGTGCATTTGCGGAGTCGGACCAGAAAAATTTTGAGATATTCTTTATTCGGAGATCATTCACCACAGTCTCAGCTAATCTTGCTCCTATGCAGCAGGCAAGTAGTTCCAATCTTGGAATAGAAGTAGTTTTCATAGGAGCAACTCTGCTTCTAGCCTGTACAAGTTGACAAGACACTGAACTTCCAGTTTCACTTCTTAAGAATATGCAGGTAGCGTATGCACTCTTGCTTGCATCGCAGAAAATATGTAAGCTTAAATTTTCTGGCGCCTCATGATTCAGAGTGAGGCATCTTGGGATTTTGACTTCTTTCAATTTAGGAACTTCTTTTCGCCACTGCTCAAACTTCTTGGTAATTTTTTCAGGTAATTCTGCATCCCATGATACTTTCAATTTCCAGCACTCTTGCAGGAGAATCTTCGACCCCAAGGTAACCGGACATGTGAAGCCAAGGGGATCAAATATTCTATGTACCGCACTCAGTATTTTCCTTTTCGTTGCAGGGGTATCATCTTCTAAAGTATCCCGTAAATCTACAGACAAGGTATCATTCTTTAAGTTCCATGTCAATCCCAGGACTGGAATACATCTTTCTTCTGATGGACTGGGGAAATTGTGCTCCCACCCTCGAAGCTCAAATTTAGCATCACTGAGAATTAACTTGGATTCTTCGACAAATTTCACGAGGTCTTCATAGTTTTCAACGCTGGTGATACAGTTGTCCACATAAAATGATTCTAACAACTTGGTAGCTGTTTCTTCAAAATGAGCAGAAACATTTTTCAGATGATATCGAAGAGTAGCACCAAGTAGGTATGGCGAACAAGAAAGTCCAAAAACAACTCTACGATGTTGAAAAACTTTAGGTTTCGTGGGATCACCTTCCTCCCACCATAACAATTTGAGAAATGGCCAATCACATTTACTAAGCCCAATTTGTAAGAAAGCTCTTCGGATATCAGCTATTACTCCTATTTTCTTTAATCGAAACTTATTCAAGATTGCTGGAATCAATTCGACGGTATTAAGTCCTTTCTGTAAACAATCATTGATTGAAGGAGAATTTTTCTCTTTGGCAGAACCATCAAAAACAGGCCTAACTCTGGTAGTAGAATTTTCTTTTATTACGGCCCTGTGAGGCAAATAATGTTCACTTTCATCATTATCGAGAATTTTAATTTCTTCTATAACACCTTCTTGAATCCATTCTGTTAATACTGTTTCATAAGCTTCTAATGTGCCTTTTTTCTTCAGCGAATCTATACAACCCTTTAATCTTCGTTCTGCAATATTTTTACAAGTGGGTAAAGAAGGATGGCCTTGGATCCATGGGAGATTCACTTCATATCTCCCTTCAGCGTCACGTTTGATACTTCTATTAAAATGCTCTTCGGCTGCTATTTCAAGTTCCTTTCGGCTATTCTTCTCTCCTGGATCCAGAATCCCAAGCACATCAAGTCGCCATAAATCAGAAATTTTCGTGTCATTGATATGTAATGACATAACGGTACTTGTACTATCTGAAACTTTCTGTCCGATTTTTCCCATTAGCGTCCACCCAAGGCGGGTTTCTATTAAGACTAAAACAGATTTTAATGGTTTTATATTTCCAGTGTATAGTTTTCCAATGACATCAGCTCCAATTAAGCCATGAATTTCATTCGGGGAAAATTCGTACAGTAAATCAACATGACAGTTCAGGTCAGACAAATGAATTTTATGCTTAATTTCATTTAGAAATGAACCATAGGGAATTTTGGTATTTAAGAACAAATTTTGTCTTGATTTAACACTTCAAGACTGCAACGATAATTATCATTATAGTCACTCAGACCGATTAAATATTTCTTATGGGGTATCACAGTTTCTACTCCACCGAATAAGCTATGTGTCAAATCTTCTTTACCTATGCATTCATATCCCATTTCATTTAATGCAAAAGTTGACAAATAGGACTTGCTGCTGCCAGAATCAAATAATATCCTGATGTATTTCATTTTATTTCCCTTTCTAAGACGAACAATCAGAGTTTGCAAAAGAACTTGTCGAGTACTGGTTTTATTTGCTAAAACAGTGTCTTTCTTATTTTCAGAATTTAAATTTTCAAATTGCTGAAATTTAATTCGATGTTCTTGATCGCTTTTCCTAGGGCACATTATCTTGAAATGAAATTTTCCGCAATCACAGGCCGGTATCTTCGCTTTGCAAAATCGGGATAAATGTTTCTTTGCAGCTAAACATTTAAAACAAGCACCTTTTTTTATCAATATTTGCTTTTTATCCTCATAGGATAAACTATCAGCATTTTTACATTCACTGCTTACATGTGATTTATTGCAAAAAATACACATTTCTTTTTTCACTTCAGAAGAATTATATAATTCAGCTGCGGTAGGAATAATTCTTTCACGTCGAACGGGTGGCGGATAAGTACTTTTATTCACATTTTCAAAATTAAATCCACTACGAGCAAGTTTCACCTTTTCTTCACTTTCAATTTCATGCCGCAAAAAGTTCATCAAACAATCAAATTTGTTACCCGATTTCAATTCATCATCATTTTCCTGTTTTGCGTAGTTCAAGGTTGAACTCAAATTTCTTTCCCATATTTTTAAAATATCTACAGGTAAGCAGGATTCAATTAACGGGTATAAAATTGATGAATAATTTTCACTTGAAACACCTAGCATTTTCAATGACCGTAAATATGTTTCAATTTTATCATACAGTTTAAAAAGTGGCATTTTTGGACCTTTACTTATAGTATTATTCATCATTAACGCAAGCACTTCTCGTATATAAACTTCAATTAACATATCTGTACGCCCAAAACGACTTTTAAGACATTCTATTACATTTTTGTAACTATCTTTTGTGGCGGGATACGATTCAATAATTTCCCGTGCCCTTGAGCCTTTTATTGTGGCCTGCAACAAACACTGATATTTATCTTCATTTGGTATCTCTTCATCGTTGTGTATTTTCTCAAACTGTGCCCAGAATGGCAACCATTCTTTTATTTCACCCCTGAACAATTTAAATTCTATTTCAGGAAGTTTGAATTTTCGTTTCATTATATTTTCATTTGATTGAAAACTGTTTTCAATTTCAGAATTTTTCAAAAGTTTTTCAACTTTTGTTCTTAATTTAATAAATTTTTCTTCATAAGAACTAAAGCCTTCATACTCTTTATCATAATTATCTTGTGTACACTTATCATCTTTAACAAGAACATCTAATATTTCTTTTTCTTTTGGACATAACATTGCACATTTTTCATTTAATTGAGCATATAAAACTTCAATTTCTTCTATATTCTTATCTTCCTCTATTAAATTATTCTCCAATAAATTAGCGATACGTGTAAACGCACTTCTTAAAGGTGTTCTTTCTTTAGCTAATTTTTCCATTATAATCCTAGGTAAACAGATCGCGACAGTCGGATGCCAATAAATATCGAATTCAAACTTTAAGAATACCTATATTCGATATCTATATACTAAATTTTAAATAAATTAGTATTCAACAAAATTGATTCTACAAATCTTCATCTAATCAAAAATTTCGTATTAAAAACAAATAGAATCATTTATGTTTCATTTCAATAATAAAAGGTAAGAAAAACTTACCTTCCTTCATCTGTATTGTTCGAGGGATGAAATATTCGTTCTTAATTCAATAATAAGTGGAAACTTTCACTCATGTAACAGTCATTTTCTTTAAATAAACGCATTTTATCTGGTAAATACACAATCAGAAATTATAAAAGACATAATACTGATAAAATTACATAAATACTTAACGCGCGCTAACAATACATTTACATTTAGAAACTTAGAACATTCTTTCTTCTTGCTATCGAACGCACAATTCCTCTCGTGCGCGCAGGCGCAGACGATCGGATTACAAAGAGTTGAAGTGGAAGTAGCGATTTTCGCAACGTAATCTATGAAATTCCTAAAAATTTCAAAAAAAAAAAAAAAAAAAAAAAAGTCTCGCTAATGGTGTATTTCACCTATGAGTGGCGTACGTTCCCCTACAGAACCTGCATAATAATAAAAAAAAAAAAACATGACATCTCGTCCAACGCGTCCTTTTACCATAAGTTTCCTTATATGCTTTCATATCTTATATAAGTAATTTAAATCATAATATTCATTTATTAAATGCTTCAACTGACAAAGAAAACTTTCATTGCAATTGATTATTTTTTATGATTATGTAATTAAAAAGAAATCCTTTGATCATCAAATTAAAAAATCATTTGTAAAATTAAACAGAGGAAATATTCCTCAATTTTATCTCACTTTTATATTTCCAAGGAATTTTCAATGAAATATCAATATTTGTAATTTAATCCTTTCAGGGGCAATGAATTTCATTTCTTTTAAAATCAAGTGCCACCACAGTTTGAAAACAATATTAGAAGAAAAGTAATAAATTCATATTTTCGCATAAGGTAAAAAAGTAAAATTTTATAAAAAATTTCTGGGATGAATTTTTGAAGTTAGAAACTGAAATTAGGGGGTATAAAATATATACCACTGCCCCTGAAAGGGTTTATATTTATGAAGAACTACCTAAAAATCAAGGCAATTGAAAATAAAAAAAAAAATATTTGTATTTTATATGAAATCGATGTTCAAAATGCAATAAAATAATCGTTTCAATAAATGTTAAGACCTTAAAAAATAATGTTTGTTTCTAAAAAAAAAAAAAAAAAAAAAAATATCGTGTTTTATCAAGGAAGAAAAAAGTATATTTTTTATGATAGGGTTTTCTTATTAAATGCGTAATGTAACATTAAAAACTTTTAGTCTTTAAATATTTTAACTTCTTTCTAGATCCTGCTAGACACTCTACTAATATCATCATTGTATAGGTTCATAAAATAACCGTATAATTTTACGAAATGTCTTTATAACAGTAGGAACTTTTATACGACTTAAAGAAAGGAAATTTTAAAATGGAGAAAGTAAATATAAGTCATGAATGAAATAGAATAGCTAGTCTTAAAAAGGGTAGTGTTGGATGTCTCTAGACATTTAGAAAGCAATTTTGTACAACTTAGCGAAATTTGAAGAACTCATGAATCATACAGAAGAAAGAAAGAAAACTAAATTTATATCTATTTGAGATAAAGAGAAGAATGTGGGGATAAACAAGAACAAAGAAAACTGTTCTTACTGGGGGATTTAAAAGTGCTTTTAATAAATATTTTTAATATATATTTTATTTTAAAAAAAGGGCAACATCATTCATTTGCAATGTTTTATATGTATATCAGTACTTATAATCTATATTATACTACTAAATAATTACACAGGCTTACAAAATTGAAGTTGACAAAATTTGATTTGATGATTTTAGCTGAACTTTATGTTCTTTGATGCGCTGAAATCAAAAATCCAACCCATTTTTCTCTATCACGTATAGATTTTTATCAATACAGGGTGCTTACCGACTCAATTTCTTACATATACCACCATAACAATTGATTGGTATGGTTTTATGTCGCACTAGTGCTGCGCTATTACAACAATAGGTATCCATAATTAATTAATCATGAAAACATACTATAAAACTTACCATATAGTTATACTGGTGGAAGAGTAATGGAAGAAATTATATAGGTAGGCACCCTGTATTGACAAAAATCTACACGTGATAGAGAAGAACTGACTTCATTTTCGGTTTCAGCACACCAAAAAACATAAAGATCAGTCAAAATTATAAAATCAAAATTTTACATGTCGACCTGTGTTACCGTAAATATGACATGTGTAAAATCTTTTTCACATTCCTATGTTTAGCTTTCGAAAAGAAAATTGTGGAAAAGTGTATTTTTAACACTGAGTCGGCTCATTAAACAGGATCAGGGCAAGTATTATTTATCCAATGAGGGTATGTAAACTTACTCATTGTTTCTTTTGGTTCTATGCTATATTATGAAAGCATAGATAATATATTACCACGAAAAAAAGAACCTTATAAAAAGGTGATGTGTAGTTATTTCGTATAAATCAGTAATTTATGAAATTTGAGAATTCAGAGAAAATTCCCAAGTATCTTCGAAGTCCTTTAACAAATTTTCCTTCAATGAAAAAAATAAATAAATAAAACTTCGTTTTAAGTAAGGGAGAATTGTTTTAAAATTGTTATTATTGTGTACGGTGGAAAGAACTGCTTAAAAATGCTTTATAAAATTATACGAGTGATAATCAAACACAATTTTGAATTTGATATATGAATTTTTAAATTTCTATGGATTTCGAATTTTTCATTCAAGAAATGGATGTTTGTGCCATACATAATGAAGCTACAATACTTTAAATACGGGAGAAATAGACAGATAATCGGAAAGTATACTATTATCTTGTGAAAAAAATCATAATGTGCTCCTGACAACAATGAATCTTATTATAACATTAAGAAACTCGCAAAAATTGTCTATTGTACAAAAGCCTGTTTTAACACGTAACATACGATGTACTTTACAACGCATGACATATCAAATTCCTTATTGTAAGGCTCCTATATATACAAGCTGGCGCATCAGACATTTTGTTGCCATAGGGTTGTCACATGTACCCAGCATTTCCGTAGATAAACAAACGGCAGCCATTATTTCTATCGTCTTGTATTAATTTGGAGTTACTTTTTTTAATAATTTTCATAATTTTAGCTCGGTAGATTATCATATGGGAGATTGTTTAGTGAAAAATTTCTGTAATCACTCAAGAAAAGAAAATAAAATGTTTAGATTTCCATAAGATAATTTAGGAAGAATAAATTAATATAACTTTTATTTACTTATATTTTTCTCTGTGTTTTTCACATGTTCAAATGTAAACATACAAAGAATGTGCTATTTTAATCATAATATTTATGTTAATAACCATAAATTAATTAAAAAAGACCTTTTCTTGCTGTGCGTTTGAGTTTTGGCGACATTTTCTGGGGTCGTCAAAGTTTCTCCATTTCTGTGTCGTAATTACATTTATTTTAAGGTTCGTTTTCTTAAATGAATAGTATATGCTAGAAATAGCAGAAAAAGCAAGTAAATAAAGATTTTCCACTTTTAAACAATAAGCACATTTTTTTATTTTTCAAAAAGTTATGATTTCTATTTGAAACAGACAGAAATAGTCCTAACAACACATCTTATCAACAGTAGACCCACAAAATATCCTGAGGATGAAAAAACACACCAAGAATGTACTGTTTATAAATGTGTTGTTAGAGATATTACTTGTTGCTTATTGCTCTTGACCGTCATGGTCGATCGTACAGTCGGTAACAAAAGTGTCCGAACGCTAGCAAAAATTCCTATGTAAAAAAAGTACATTTAATACTGTTTTGTTAAATAAATCTTTGTCGAATCCTGTTCTTTGTCAGTCTATGAACAGGATTCGACAAGGATTTATTTAGCAAAACTGTATTAAGCGTACTTTTTTTATATAGGAATTTTTACTAGCGTTCGGACACTTTTGTTACCGACTGTAGTTTCAGATCAAGATTTCTTAAAATCGCTAGTTAAGCAATAAGAACGCCAACCGGAATGCTGCCCTCATCCGAGGCAACAAAATGACGGCGATGCGCCGGCCTATAATATTTTATTTAAGGGGATTTACATTACAGCGTTTAGATGTCATTTTACTCTGCAATGGTGTACGCAATAGCTTTATGAATAACGGATATAGAAAAATAGTAATATTTAATATTTTCTAAAAAATCAATATTTTGTCTATGTATAATATTACAATGCTCAATTTAGAATTTACTGGCTCTACAGTAAGATATCTTATAACTGTAACATTATGCATTGGGATGCAAGTTATAATAATTAGAATTATTATTTTAAAAGGTTCCGTATTTTATTTCATTTAGAAAATGATGCTCCAGTATGAATAACACGGGGGGGGGGGGGGTCCTCTTGTAGACATTTGGTTTAACCCGAACACCACACCGTTACATGGATTACATATTATTGAATGCGCGGATACATACGATTAATTAAAAAACAAGTTTTCCTTTATAGTTTTCTTAATGTACGTTTTTTGCCACTAAATTTCAAAATACTAGATTCAAATTATTTTCTTCGGATGACAGATTTTGAACTATAAATATTAACACATTTAAAAGGGGAAGTTTTGGGACATTTTTATCTTGGTAAGTTTTTATTTTAATTTACCTAATTTCAACATATACCATAAAATTTTATTAAAAACTATTGATCAAAATTACATAATTGAATTATTTTTTTCTGATGATTATTTTAATATTATTATAAAGCAGTCATACGCATGGTTTAGTTAATTTAAAACAAATGTAAAGGAAAGAAGATTAAGCTTAATTTACTTTATTAAACTTTCAACCTAAAAAGTTCTGTAATTTACTTTAAAAAAAAATTAAATTTACCATGAATATTTTGTTTTGCTTTAAAATTTTCATTAATATTTTGTTAATCTTTTGAAGTACAATTGACTTAGAGAAGCATACTATTGTAACAATCGCAGCTATCGTAGATCACAAGTCGGATCGTACACTCCCTAAGAACATGATTCGACAAGGATTTATTTAACAAAGCAGTGTTAAATGTACTTTTTTCAGACAGGGATTATTGCTAATGCTCAGATACTTTTGATGGAGAGTGTACGGTCCGACTTGTGATCTACGATAGCTGCGATTGTTACAATAGTATGCCTCCTTTAAAAAGAATCTTGTAATATTTCATTATTCAGCAAATTTTATAAAAATTTCAGAGTAAAGTAGATTGCTTTGAAATAATTTTCAGTATTATTTGTGCATCCAGTTTCTTAGTCTTTAAACAAGACGAAAAATTTTTTTCTTACTTTTATGATTGTCTAAAATATTAGATTTAGAGATATTAAATTTTTTAGTCTTTCATTCTTATTTATTTTAATCTCATGGAATTAAACTTTTATTGCTATACGTATTTTTTCATTAAAATTCATTTTGCAAATTGTTTCTCTATTGTTTTATTTCGTTTTCTTTTGTTGGATAAGATCTTATTTAATAAAAAAACATATTTTTCTTTTCTTTAAGCGGAACTTTTAACGATAATGGGAGCTCCTGTTATTTCCTTTGTAACAAATATAGTGCATTAGATAGATTTTAATAAGTATTATAATAAACTGTTGATTTATTTTTATTCTTAATAACATGAGATGAATTTATACTTATTACTAAGCGTTAATTTATAACCTGTTATTTATTTAATTTTATTATCTCATTAAGTTATTATACATATGTACTTGTAATTTGGATATATATTTGCTATCAAGTCATTGTTTTAATTTTATGTAAGTTTTATAACAGGAATTATGAACTAACTGATATTAAATTTTTACGAAATGAGGCTAAACATTTAATTATTTAAGAGTGGTAAAATTTAAAATAACTAAATATAAGAAAGAAAAATAGTAGAAATAACAACAATTTTAGGTCTTTCCAACTGTGCTTACTTGTTAATCGGCTTATATTTTACACTACACTGAGAAAAAATTCTGTAACTGATATCTAGAATCTAAATTGTGGCTTTAGAAAAAATAGTTCCATGTCATCCTTATAAATTCTAGTCCCCTTGGAAAGCGAGTTCTAGAAGCCCCTATTAGAATTCTAGAGTATTTTCTGTATTCTCGAGGGAAAAGTTATTTAAAAATCTCTGCAAATAAATGAGACTACAAAAGGTGGGTTTCTCAACTATAATCTTGGTTTATTACCAAATTAAAGAAAATCAAGCTAGAATTTCTCGATATACAAATGATTCAGAATATTTAGAGTATTCAGAATATTGTTTCACCATCTAGAAATGTGTACACTAGAAATTCTCGATCATTTCGTCTATTCAGTTTATTAGCGTGCCTTATGCGCATAGCTCAGAAATCTATATTTCTAGTTAAGAGATTTAGAAAATGGCCACTTACTCATTCTAAAGAAAGGCGGTATATATATATTTTTTCTCAGTGTACCTTTCCATAAATGAACGGACACTTTCGATTTCAGACGGTTTTCTTTCAATTATCTCAAAATGTACTCGACGAATCCTCTTAAAACTTCAGGAGTGTAAATAACATGTCATATCCCTAACAGCACATCTTCTCCAAAATGGCATCCTCAGTATGTCCTATGGGTGAAATGACATCTATGGGCATCCTATGGACATCTTCAGGATGTATTATGGACAAGCGTGTTGTTAGGGACCTCATATATTTCAGTGAAAATTTTGCCCCAAAAATAAGTGAGGGACCAGAAAAAAAAAATGCTTGGAGTCTAAAAAGTAATGCTAAAAAGTAATGCTTGATATACAGTCTTCCTGTGGTATGTGATTATGAGGCTCCTTCTTATTCTCTGTATAATTTTTTATGAGGCTACTACATAGGTTAAGTGCACCAGTGATTGACACTTTTAGAGCAATCTCTGATGTTTTTAATGTTCTAGTCATCAGAAAATATTTTTAGAAATCTTAAATTAGTACATATGGTATGAAAGACATTCAGAACTACATATATGTTAAAATATATACATTTGATAACAATTATTATTATTGTTTTTATGAATTTTTATTTGACACCCACCCAATGTTCCAGTAATAGACACTGCCGGTTTTTCATTTTATCAGTAATTGGCAACTATGTTCCAGTGTTTGACACTGCTAGTTATTCATTTTACCAGTTATTAGCACCCTACGCTCCAGTGTTTGACATAAAATGTTAAAATTCTTATATGTAAAATATATGATTTTATTTTATTTTTCATATTAATTAATTCTTTCGGGATAGATGTCAATTACTGGAACATGCCAATCACTGGAGCACCTACCCTATATTCATGGAGATATAAAGGTTTCTTAAAAAAAAAAAATAAATAAATAAAAGGAAAATAAAAAAAAAGTACGAATCTGACCCTAATAAAATTAAACAGCAAACTATGATAAGGTAAACATATCGAATTGAACGATAGGTAGGCTAATAGATGGGGGGTTTTCAGTCTGGGACTTTGTCAAGCGATCGGCCAATTTTTTCTCTTATCACGAATTGGACCAAACATTTCGCTTATTAGGAATATACTAAGCATGTAATAAAAAATTATGAAAAAGGAACTGACCAGAGTCCATCTGCCAACTATTTTCTTTTTTTCCCCCATTTATTTACAAATTTATAAGCCACTCGATATACATAGATAAATTAGTTTAGAACAGATTTATGAGCTATAAAACTAAAAAAAAAAAAAAAAAAAACGTTTCCCATTATTATTATTATTACTATGTCCTTTTAAAGATATTTCTAGAAGTAAAAATTAAAAGAAAACGAAGCATCATCAAAAATTAATTTTTTATTCTTCAGCATATTTACCTTCGACTTAATTTAATTACTGATGAAAGTAATTTTCTTATTTTATTGAGAGTAAAAAATGTGGCAAAAGAAGATAATTAAATGAAACGTAATTATGTGATAAAATGTATTAATAATAGATGGGAATGGGAGATTTTATTTTCCCACCATGTAACAATTAGTGACAGTTTTTGTATTTGTTATTTTTAATACCATATATTCTAACAATTTTTGAATTCTTATTTATAAAACAAAGACAGTACTCTTTTATGCATTTTATTATTTCAGTAGATATTTTTAAAGCTCTTTTTCTGTGATAGATTATTTATTTATTTATTTTTTTTTTTTTCATTTTAAAAATAAATTAAAAGGTATATCATAAAGAAAGATATACTTGCAATTTTTCTTAAGCAGAAAGTGTATGTGAAAATATATAAGGTATAACTTTCTAAAATTACATAAATTTTAATAACAATAGATTATTTTATTTTAAACTATCAGGCTACGCCCGCTTCGCTACTCACTAAATTGAAATGAATTTTCAAAATAATTTAATCATTATTTATTTTTTATATCACATTTTGGGCTTTGTGACATAATTAAAAATTCCTTTTAAGGTCAAAAATTCAAAATAACATATTACAAATTAAATTAAATTAAATATTTCTTCCGTTCTGCACTCGTTTTGCAACAATGCTCTATGGTCTTATGTGAATGATTCTCAAGAATGAATCAACAATTGTTTACAAATTTCACGGATTAAAGTAACCGAAATTTAATTTTAATCGTAATCGAATTTTAATAAAAAGCAATCGAATGATATCGCGTTGTAAAACTTCGCAACGTAATATCTTTAAATCTAACAACTTAATGTATATAGTGTTCGCACAAAAAAAAGGAACAGTTTTCAGAGGAATTTTATAAAAGTATGACATCTATGCAGTATCTTTTTAAAAAATTCATTTGTTTTTGCTATTAAAAAAAAAAAAATTAGCCGACTTTTATTACCAAAGTTTAGATTTTCTGCTACTATTTGTTTTTGAGACATGCTGATACCCCAGTAGCACATAACGTTGTTTCAACGATGTTATAACTAATTTTTCCCAATTCAGACTTATTTGCAACGCTATACCAACGTTATGTGCTACCTGGGTAACAGACACACGGACACATAGACAGACACACACACAGACCAACCGCTAAAAACATGATTTTTGGAAACAGAGGACCTGAAAACATGTAAATATAGCAAAAACTCACGTTCGAAAATTTGACCCTAAAACAATACCTTCTCTACCTTATGGGTAAAAGAATGTAAAAAGAAATTAAACATAAAGTAGTAAAAAGGCAAAATTAAATTGATTTGTTAACAGTTTAGTCTTTATTGTTGATGAACTATGAACTGATTGACTATGATAAATAATGCAATGAGAATCTTGGTAAAATTAATTTCTTTTCTTTTAATTTTTCATTAAAATTCGATTGAAAAACTGTTTTAATATTAAATGAAATTTTGATTTAAAGTATGAATAAACACTATTATGTTTCAAAATATTGTCACAAATTTACTGTCTTACAAGGAAACATTCAGGAGGTGTCGTCTTCAAAAAATATTGAAAAAAAAAAAAAAATGTATGTGATTCTTTTCTTCATAAAACACCAGAAAGTTAAATATATATATATATATATATATATATATATATATCGGCTGAAATGAATTACAGCGACCACAAAAAATTATCAAAATTAAGCATTTTTGGCGATTTAGCGATAAGCTCGTTGGTACCAAGATTGCCGTGTACGAACAGAACCGTATTTCGCTTCTCCGCCAAGTACTCAAAATCAATTTTCTAAAAGTGTGAAATCACCAAATATGCTTAATCTTGATAATTTTTTGTGGTCGCTGTAATTCATTTCAGATGATAATTTTTTCACTTTCTGGTGTTTTATGAAAAGTAGAATCACATATTTTTGAAGACGACACCTTTTGAATGTTTCATTGTTAGTTCAAAACAAGAATCTTTAAATCTCTTGGCTGAAAACAAGAAATACCCAAGTTCATATTTATTAAATCTTTGAGAATATATAATAGTAATGTCGAATTATGTCGTGAATATAAACTATTGTACTGGTTTTAAAATATGAATGCATGAAATATATTTTAATCCTTGTCTATTTACTTTTAGTCGATGTTCTACTGCACAATAAACTATGTTCACATCGATAAAAGGAATTTCGCTTGAAAAATTTCATCTTCGACTATTGTAATACTTTATGTCATACGAATGTTCAGGAAATGGAGATTAGTGTTAATATCTATCTAATTTCAAACGGAAGATTGTTATTTTCGCAGAACTGCTTTAGTAACTAATCACTTTCATCAAAATTAATTAATAACAGATCTATATACCCTTGCAATAAGTAATTACTAATTATGTGTGTAAATGTAACAAAGCAAGCAATAATTGCTAGATGTTGCATTTTCATCAAAGTCGATTAGAAATATGAAAAACTTTAAGAGAACTCAACGAGATGTAGTCAGAATATACTTTAACGATTTAAAATTTAAAATTACTGAAACTTAGTAAATGAACAATATATATATATATATTGAAATGATCTTTATTTTATCAGTAGTTTATTTGTAAATACAGGATTGATTAAATTAAAAAAACTCCCATTTTGCAACAAAAGAACTAATATTAATCAGCATATTACTTGTTAGACTTTAATTTATCAATAAAGGAAATAAAAAGAGATATAATAGTTTTATTACGAGTGAGAGAAGTTTAAATGTTTATGACTTAAAATGTCGTATTTAACAGGAGTTTCATGTAAAAAGTGTCGTTAACGTTTCTTACAAAAGTTACAAGAAATTTCAATACATTCTTACAAAGGTAACTTAAAATGTCGTTGTCGTATTTAAAACAAATAGATATATTCAAAGAGCAGTTTCATGTGAAATGTATCGCTAACGTTTCGCATAAAAGTGACAAAAATTTCAATACGTTCGTACAAATGTGACTTAAAATGTCTTATTTAAAAGGAATAGATATATTCAAAGAACAGTTTCTTGTAAAATGTATCGTTAATGTTTTGCACAAAAATGACTAAAAAGTTCAATACGTTCGTACAAAGATGACTTAAAATGTCGTTTTTTTAAAGGAATATATATATATTTAAAGAGGAGTTTTATGTAAAAAGTATCATTAATGTTTCGCAAAAAGTGACTAAAAGTTTTAATACGTTCGTACAAAAGTGACTTAATATGTATTTAAAAGGACTAGCTATATTCAAAAAAGAGTTTCATGTAAAGTGTATCATTAACGTTTCGCACAAAATCGACTATATAAAAAATAAATCCTTGTCGAGTCCTGTTGTTAGTTAGTCTAAAAACAGGATTCGACAAGGATTTATTTAACAAAACTGTATTAAGTGTACTTTTTTTACATAGGAATTTTTGCTAGTGTTCGGAGTCTTGTGTTACCGACTGTAGCTATGAAACATCTCCAGTAAGCGTGCTTTTGCTTACAGACTATAAAAAAAATCACTCTAATTTTACGGAAAATATAAAGTTTTGTTAAATATGGCAGACACATAATGAAGCATATATTCGTGCATCGACAACAAAACTGTTTTTTAAATCATGTTTGTGTTTTAACCCCAGATGAAAAAAAGTCTTCAAAAAAACTAAAAAAAATGAAGAAAAACTGCTGATAAACTGAAGGTATTTGGAAGAGCAAAAAATTTGTAGCCAACTCCCCCCCCCACCCTCAATAAACATTTTCCCCCTTAAATTTCATTTTAAACTAAAGTTTTTTCTGATCTTTATAGTTTTTTTCTTCTTTTTTTAAGACTTTTTAAGCTGGGATTGTTCTATATACCTTCACATTATCTGCAGTGTTTCTTCATTTTTTATAGTTTTTTTGAAGATTTTTTTTTTAGCTGGGCCCTTACTTAAATATATATATATATAGTTACAAAATCTCCAGTCTTTTATTCAGATTTAATGCTGTAAGAGAAATAAATGCAATTATTTGGATGAAAAGCTTTGAAAGATATTTGCGAAATGCTGAGAACAATCTGAATTAATTGAGATTCTAGTTTGAATTTTCTGCAAATCTGACGAGACAAATGCTTTTAAACTTTTAATCCTCTGAGTCAGAACAGATTGTTTAACAACAAATCCTTTTAGTAATGAAAGCAGAGATGCGAATAAAAGGTACTTATTGCATGAAAATGTAAATTATTCGTAGAATCTTCGAATATAATTGGATAAATTAACGGAAAACATAGCGTAAAAAAAAAAAAAAGAAAAAAAAAAAAAAACAATTTGTTGAAAAATAATGACAACATAGTTTTCTAGTTAGAACTGAAGTTTATAGAGGCCGCCACCTGCACTAGTAATTACTACCTACTGTATTACCTACTAGTAACTACTTAACTCCGTAAAGTACTCCGTCACCTGTAAAATAAAACAAAAGAAAATTTAAACTAAAAAACAGAAACATCTACAATTTTGCTTTATTTTACTTATAGGGGAAAAGAAGTGTGATTATGGAATACCATTTATATTTGAACTCACCGTAATAAACCACGCTTTATGTTATTTATAGGGGAAAAGTAGGGGAATATGGAATACCATTTATATTTTAACACACCATAATGAATTGAAGTATTTTTTATCATTGTGTATCATCTATTATAGATTTTCAAATGTTTTAATGTTTTCTGGTGGCTTTTTGTTACAAAAGAGTTTACTTGCAAAATTTTTATTTAAGAAAAACTACAGCGTCTAAAATAAACAGTGTGGAAAGCGGCGAATAAAATTGTACTAAAAAAATTAAGCCTGTCATCAGATGTCATTGTAATCGAAGCTAGTGTCTTGACAACAAAACCGAGACTCCCTATTGGTTAATTATATGCTTAGATCACGTGATTAAACTGACGAAACTGGGAAAAGCCAATCAGGTCTTCGATTTGAGCAATAGCTTCGATCACAGCGGCATCTGTGTAAGCTTAATTTTTGTAGCATCATTTTAACATCACGGTTATAGGCGATTGCCACATTGTTTATTCTAGACGCTGTAGAAAAACACAAGTTTTTTTGGGGTGGTATTATGGACTAAGCGGGTAATATGGAATTCGTTACGAAGGAAAATACCGAATACTCATTATCTTAAAATATAATGTGAAACAGGTCAGTACTTTTACAGAAAATCATAAATAACCTCAAATTTAACGTTTTATTTTGAAATTACACAGGTCTTCGGGGAAATTGTTTTCTTCAAGGTACTATATTTTTCTGATGTAGTTTTAGTTGCTGATTAAGGATAAACTATTCGAAAATTTCTCTCATGTACAGTTTTGGTAAAAAATGGGATTTTTGGAGCTTAAAGCTCCACCTTTTTAACTCTCATCTAACAAGGAAACATTCAAAAGGTTGTCGACTTCAAAAAATATTGAAAAAAATATATGTGGTTCTACTCTTCCTAAAACACCAGAAAATGAAAAAAAATTCTGCTGAAATGAATTACAGCAACTGCAAAAAAATATCAATGTTAAGCATGTTTGGCGATTTCACATTGTTAGGCGATTGATTTTAAGTACTTGGCGGAGAAACAAAACACGGTTCTGTTCGTACACGGCAATCCCGCTGCCAGCTAACTGAACGCCTAACAGCGCTAAATTGCCAAATATGCTTAATTTTGATAATTTTTTGTTGTGGCTGTAATTAATTTCGAAGACCCTCCCCCTCCTCCTCAAGATCCGGAAGCTCACAAAGCCACTTACATCCATAAGGCATCAATAAACACGTATAAAAGTTTTTAAATGGTCCATTAAACTTCTATAAATATCCTAGAAATGCCTATCAGCACGACAAATGTCACTCTTTTTTACATCCATTCGATGTCTGTTACATATCCGATAAATCTCTGAATCTCCAATTATTAAGCTTGTTAGATCTAATAGATATTGAAAATATCTAAATCTTGTTTTGATCTAGCATGCTACATCTATTAGATATTTACATACTTGGCAACCACCTCATTAATAACCGTACAATTGTTAAAGCTCCTTGAAAAAACACCCCTTTTTTCACACCACCTTATTTTTAGAGGAATTCTCTCCAAATGTTGCTACGATGAAATAAGAATAAAATTACTCTAAAAACTGACTGGTGCGAAGAAAAAGGCGGCTACTAAAAATTGTACGGTTCGTAATGAGATGGTTGGCAAGTATGCATTTAGATATCGAAATAGGCATGTCCAAATTTCGTCTATATTTAAACTTCTAAAAGATATCTATAATTTGTACAGGATATCCAGGACTTTTAATGGGCATTTTTTAGATATTTTGTACCTTTTATGGATAATTTGGATGCAATTTAGATATCTAAAGGATATCTGTGCTGTATGGGCTCAGTCTACAAGAGAAAAACTGTAAACGGAGCTTCGATGTAAAGAAACACATTTAAAACGTAATGTGTAAATAATAGACTATATTAATGTGTTTCACACATAAAGAGTTTCGAATTTGTTATTGGTTCTGTGTGAATTCTTCCATTCTTCATCCTTACTTTGTAAAAAATCTTTACGGGATGAGAAGAAAAAACAAGTATTTCTATATTCAGCGCATCAAAACACATTAGAGACACGTAAAGCTGTACACAAAAAAAGTGAAATTTGCAATTTCATAGACATGTATTATTAATAAAAATAAACAATAGTGAAAAAAAAAAATGAACATTCAAGTTTTACAAAAGTTGCAAATGACGTGAAATAACTTGATTTCGTATCACCTGAATCGTCCTCTTGTACAGTCGGTAACAAAAATCTCCGAACACTAGCAAAAATTCCTACATAAAAAAGTACACTTAATACAGTTTTGTTAAATAAATCCTTGTCGAATCCTTTTCGTGTTTTTTAGTTTGGAAAACAGGAAAAAGTCTACTTGGTCTAGGTCCGGAGAATACGGTGGATGGGACACAACGGGAATGCGGTGTTTTGCTAGACAGCTGCAGACAAGGAGTGACGCGTGAGCTGGCGCATTGTCATGATGCAACATCCAATTCTGGTTTTCTCACAATTCAGGCCTCTTCCTGCTCACAGCATCCCTCATGCGCACTAGGATTAACTGGTAGACTTGTTTACCATCTAACCACGTGGCACAAATTCATGATGGATAATGCCTTTGTAGTCATAAAACACAACCAACATCACCTTGATCTTTGATTGACTCATGCTTGATTTTTTTGGACAAGGTGACCCTTTGACCACCCAAAGTAACTAAAATGTCTCTGTGAAAGTTTGTAGCAGAATTTCACACACACACACGTTGTTTTTCAAGCTCCTTCGTTGTTACTTTGTCACTAATCCGACGAGCAGGCTGTACACGTGCTTTCTTCAGCGGCTGTGGTTCGCTTGCTGATTGTTCGAGCGACACGAAACAAATGACAGTTTGTTGTCTAAACCTGCCTCTAGGTGCGCTCAGAAGCCGCAGCGCACTCTCTCTGCTAGTTGACGCGCTAACCATAAATATTCGAATAAAATACAAATGTATAGGATATACAAATAGGATATACAAATGTATACAAACACACTAGGGTAGGTGCTCCAGTGATTGGCATTCTCCAGTAATTGCCATCTATCCCGAAATAATTAATAAATAAAAAAAAATAATAAAGTCATATATTTTACATATAAGAATTTTAACATTTTATGTCAAACACTGGAGCATAAGGGGCTAATAACTGGTAGAATGACTAACTAGCAGTGTCAAACACTGGAACATAGGGGGCCAATTATTAATCAAAGGAAAAAGTGGCAATGTCAATTACTGGAACATTGAGTGGGTGTCAAAAATAATTCACAAAAAAATAATAATAATTGTCATCAAATAGATATATTTTAACATATATGTGGTTCTGGATGTCTTTCATGCCATATGTACTAACTTAAAATTTCTAAAAATATTTTCTGGTGACTAGAACATTAAAAACATCAGAGATTGCTCTAAAAGTGTCAATCACTGGTGCACTTAACCTATATGAAAAAATATGTATTTGCAAAATACATGAAGAAAATTTAAAAGCGTTATTAAAATCATCAAACAGTTTCTTACAAAAAAAGTTTAATAGTTACGTTTTTGGTTGCTTTAATTTTACCATTCTAGTACTTCTCGTTCATAACAATGGTAATTCGGATTAAGTATTTCCGTCTTTTAAACAGTTTTTAAACATATTTTTGCGTATATTGTATTACGGATCAAAATATTAGGCACCTGAATGTAATTTAACATTTTATCATGATAAATCACATTAGTATGCAAAACGTTAAATCTGTTTGTCATTCAGTATAGATTCAACAAACACATATTAAAAAAGATGCATTTTAATGAGATATTTATTTCAATGAGGCAACATTTTCTACCAAATGTTACATTGCTTTTATTTAGAAAAGCATTTGGCTCTCAAAGAATTAGATACAATATGTAATAAAAAGTATTTAGTACTTTTGGGGATATTTACTTAAGTGACATAAAAAGGTAAATGTTGAATTAAGTGAATTATTTTATATATAAAAGGTTGTATGAAATTTTAAAACATTAAAATCAAAAGCTTATAGGTTTATAAGTATTTCATAAAAAAATAATAATAATAATTTTCAGAATTTTGCATTTTCAAATATGTGTAATAAAAAAACTCAAAACATCATTCATATATGCTTTAAAAATCGATTAGCAAATAAGGATGCAACGATAGAAAAAAAATTAAAGTTTAAAAAATAAGCAACTATTATACGTAATCTGGTGTGACATCTATACTACTATGTTATACTATGAATCTTATAAGACGTCATTTTTATTAAAAGCTCTGGATTAAATTTTCTACGGGGGGGGGGGGGATAGTTTTTTTCCAGAGTGTTTCTTTTAGGAAAGCATTTATTTACATAAATTAATCAAATAAAAAAGAAAATATTCGCTTAATTTTAGAGACTTTTCTATGCTGGTAATAATAGGTATGTGCACACTTAAATTTAGTTCATTGTAAATCAAATGCTTTAAATCCCTGAAATGCATTTCAAACATTTTCAAACCATGCCCATTAATGTACTTTTTTGTAATCCTGTAAACAAATGCTCTTATTATATATTCTATTTAATTTATTTACATAAATTTATATTTCTATCTATATATCTATATCTATGCATATCTTTATCTATATCTATCTATATATCTATATCTATGCATATTTTTATCTCTATCTATCTATCTATCTATCTATATATATCTATATATATATACATAAATTTATATTTCTATATATCTCTATATATTTCTATATAGTTTATTTACATAAATCAATCAAATAAAAAAGAAAATATTCGATTAATTTTAGAGACTTTTTTATGCTGCTAATAACTGCTATATGCCCACTTAAGTTTAGTTGATTGTAAATTAAATTCTTTAAATCACCTGAAATGCATTTCAAACATTTTCAAACCATGCCCATTAATGTACTTTTTTGTGATCCTGTAAACAAATGTTCTTATTATATATTCTATAAAATTTATTTACATAAATTTATATATATATATATATATATACATAAATGTATACTTTTATCTATTTATCTATATCTATACATATATCTATATCTATATCTATATATATTTACGTAAATTTATACTTCTCTATATCTCTATTTAGTTTATTTACATAAATCATTACTTTTTTATGCTGCTAATAACTGGTATATGCCCACTTAAATTTAGTTGATTGTAAATGAAATGCTTTAAATCGCCTGTAATTCATTTCAAATATCTTCAAACTATGTCCATTAATGCACTTTTTTTGATCATGTAAACAAATATTATTATATAGAAAATATGCTTTTGCATATTTTCTATATAATAAGAACATTTGTTGCATTTTGCATTAAAAGAAAAGAAAAAAATAATAATATTATTACATACACTGAATACCAAAAAATTGCAGAAAAACTTCAATAAAGAAGAATAACTGCAAAAAACTGCAGATAATCTGAAGGCATTTGGGCCAGTAAAAAGATTAAGGGAAATTAAAATTACTTGCGTCCAAACTGCTAATATTTTGCTTTTAAAAACTAGTTATTGTGCAGATTTTATGAAATTTGTTTTAAATACCTTCAGATTATCTGTATATTTTTCTGTAGAATTTTAACTAGGAAATTAAAATATAAAAACGAAGAATCCCATCTACAGACAGTAATGCATTTGAATTCATTGTATGTCTTTGTACGCAGACGCTTTTTCCGATTTCAATAATTTTCTGAAATAAGATCACCATATGATATATCTTTAGAATACTTAAATCAGATTGGTTATTTATATATATGCTTCTTTTCATTCATTGCTCTGATAAAACATACATATACAAAGGGATATCCCAAACACTTAAATTCTAATTTTTGAATTCGGGTGATTTAATTACAGCAAAATCTCCGTTTCAAATACTGAGCAGAAAAGATGATACATTTTTCTGCTATATATTGGCAACAGGAAGTAGAAAAGAGGAAATAAGCAATAAAGTATACAGTACTAAAAAAAAAAAAAAAAAACAATAATGATTCTTATCAAAATTTAAAGAAATAAAATAACTTGAATACAAAGAATTATCATAAATAATACAGAAAAATTTAATAGGAAATTAATTTTTATATTTAATAAAGATCTTACGTTTCTTAACCTGGATAAGACATGCTAGACGATTGAATAATTAGATAAAGAATGAAAGATTTTAGAAACTAATGAATAGAGAATTAGAAAGATAAGATTTTCAATAATAAATCCGATTAATTTATATTAGAATTTTTATGGATTATATATCTATAATAACGGGATTTTTACTTATCAGGTGTGGAATATTCTGTATTTAATTAGAACTTTTTAGTTTTCCATCGTACTATTAGTGTGGAAAGCTTAGGTAATCGGGAATATTTTTTATATGGATGTTTTGTGTTTTTTACACATTTTTGTGGCGTGAGAAATTCGAAAATTACAAAATGGGTTTGTAGGATTTCATTGTGTTAGTCTGTTAGACTGTGTAAAGCAGATATCACATGGAAGACCCTACCCTCTGAACTATACGCTACTACCTCTCCAAATAATCGGGCATCCGGTAGTAGAGTTGTTTTGAAGACGGAAATTAATTCATTAAAGACGTTAACAATTGGCGACTAATCGCTCGCTATTTAATGTTTTAAACGTGCTCTGTTTTTCTTGCACTCCGATTGGTTGAATACGAGGTAACATCTAGTGTAGGATATTTAGTCAGTTATAAGTTCGTCACTGACAAAAATAGGAGAGGAAAACTATCAAATGATACATTTTCGACCGTTTGCCTCTCAAAAAACCTGTTTCAGGTAGGGAGCCTATATACTCAGGGAGACGACACGCGGGAGCAAACATCTCATTGGTTATGACCTGTTTTTTACCGCCTTGGGCTATTTCCAGTTTCTCGGCAATTGGAATAGCAGTGCGTTGAGAAGCAACTCAGAAACAAAAGCTTATTTCTATTATAATGAATTAAGATATCAATTTTTATTACTAGAATATTATTTAAGTGACATTAAATTTTGATTTTGACTGATTTTTATGCAGAAAATCCTGTTTAGTTTTGAGAAATTAGCATGTTTTTGTGGCTGATCACCATTCGCATTCGTTTTCAATATTTGAAAATAATGTTTACGAACTTTTTCTTAAAATATTTCTACTCTAAACAGCAATTTAAACATGCTACAAGCAATAAAGTTTTACATACTGTATTTTACAACCTATTAAATGTATTTTAATATGAAAGAAATGTCATTTTGCTGCATGAGAGCATGTTGGCGATGTTTGAGCCGTTTCTGGCTATATTTATTTTCGCCAAATCGTAATTTTTAAACATCGGGCCTTTTAAAGAATATAGCGTCTATTACTAAAAGGTTTTACATTTTTAAAAAGCTCTTTAAATTATTTTATGGCATTTCCTTAGATTTATATTCGTATTAAATAACATTAGACATTTTTCATATTTGTCTTATATTTTCTGTTATTCATTTCCATAAGAAGATATTGATGCTCATTTTTTTTTTTTTTTTAATTGTTAAATTAACTTTTAATTAAAATAAGAAGTTATATAATTTTAATTATTATTAATAAAATCACAATATCAAAAATCAAAATATATTAAAAAACTGAAATCTGAAAAAATACTTGCTTTTTGAAAAATTATTAATTTAAATTTTTACTAACATAAGTAATGAAAAGTTTAGAGGCATTGTTCAAAATACATTTTGGAACTAGATCATGCAAATATTAAATCAAAAATTTATTCCACAAATAATTTAATTTTCAGTGTGTAGATGCGTTTTATTTCATTAAACAAAGTTTTAGATAGTCTCAAAGAATCAAAATTTTACTTTACCCAAGCAAAGAAACGTAATGATAAATAAATCTTTTTTTTATTGATTTATTTGTTGGTGAGATAATAGTACCTAATTTCAACAAATTTATTACTTTTTTTCCTCATGCTGATTCAAATTGTTTATCGTCGATTTACATGATATATATATATATATTATATATATATATATATATGTATATATATATATATAAAATAACAAATCAGATCTACTTAACACAAGTGAGTATACGTTTATTTAAATATTCTTTTTTGCTTTTTTATTTATCTGATATTTTTTATTTATTTATTTAAAACCACATTTTATTATTATTATTATTTTAATTACATTATTGTAAATGTGACATCATTTTCTTCTTCTTCTTCTTTTTTTTTTTTCTCTTAAATTAAACTTAAAAAAAAAACTTAAAAAAAGAGGATAGATTCAAGCAGCAATGACATCCGTTTTGAGCGTTAGTTTTCAGAAACTGCCACTTTTATAATTATAAGAATGCGCAAAAATTAGAGTGCATTCAGACTGAAAAACCGAATTAATAAACTGTTTAAATTTATTTGAAAATGTTAATATTGTTTAATTCATTGATATATTTCAGCAGTATTCCAACTTGCCAAAGTCCTTGTTACACATTTGTTATCCATATTATAATTTGTATTGTATATTTCAATTATCATTATTCAATTTGTTTTCTTGTTTCAAGGTTAATTCTATCACTCCAGTCACAAAACAAAAGGCTGTCAGAATGCTATCCCCCCACTATTTCTTTTCGGGGAGGGAGGGGGGAGTATTATGATATAAATTGGAAATAAAATTATTTTCTTATAATAAGCTATTTTCATGCGTGAAAAAAAGTTTTTAAAATATTTAAATTAATGTTGAAAATTCGCTAAACACAACTTAAAAAAAAAAAAAATAAAAAAAAGAAGAAGAAGAAGAGAGAAAGAGAGATGAATAGGAGGGGGGGGGGAGGCATACATTTATTTTAAGAGTAAAAAACACAGACTGAAAACGAAATATTCTTAGTACATGCTATTTTTTTTTTAATAAAAACAATATTAATTTTTTAATATCGTTAATTTTTTTTTTTTTTTTTTTTTTTTTTTTACTTTGAAGAAACTTTAGAAAAACTTTAAAGATTTTTTTTTCTAATTATCAAATGCATTATTATTATGGCATATTATATTGTTATTAGTTTATTATATTGTTATTAGTTTTATCTTATAAACAAAAATGTAGTAATAAAAAAATACTTATAGCTAATATGATTTAACTATAAATGCTTTTATCTGAGTTTTATTTATTAATATTTTATTATTTTTAAAGTAAGAAAAAGAGAGAGAGAGGTCAATTAATTAATATCACGTTTTTACAACAGACAAATAAATATGAATACTTTTTAATAATAATATTTTTTTTTTCTTTTTTTTTGGTAAAAAATTCGTTTTATTTTTCATTTTTTATTTTTCTTATTGATAAGACGGAATTTTAATTACATTAGAAGTAAATTAAATATACAATTATGGAGCTAGCTTTCATTCAAAGATGAAACGAGGATGCGGAAAAACGCAACCGTCGCCAAAGTGGCAATAACTTTCGACATTCTGTTAACATAATAACCCCATTCAGCTTTTACGCTCTCTTCATCTGGTAAAAAAAATTGCGACGGCGCATGCGTATTAGTAAGTTTACTTCTGCTTGTCGTCTCCCTCAATATAAAGGCTCCCTAGTTTCAGGTGGTTTCGGGAGAAAGTATCTGATACTGCTGATCGTATAGAGTACGTGTGATAGCAGCTTAAGGGGAAATATTCACATGCTAGTAAGTTAACTTATCCGAGAGCGCTCTCTGGATTCTTTCTGCTGTGGGCGGGGATGTTATAGTGACAAATTGTTGTTCCCCTAGGGGTGTCATGTCAGGGAAAGAAAAACACGTTAGGGGACTGTACCATATGTACAAGTAAAAGATAAAATTGCAGATTCGTAGAAATTCACGAAAGTCTGCGAGTTCAGTTTTACGGGGAAAATGCTCAATTTCCTACATTTAATAAACAGAGAATCAAACAAACACGAATATTTTTTTGGAAAAATCGCTTCCAAAGCAGTAATTATAAAATAACAATAAAATGAATGCTGATTTCACTTTTTTAAGTTCTTCTCCTGATTTTTAAAAATTAGTTTATTTGTTTATTTATTTATTATTACTACTATTGCGATTTTATTAATACTGTTAAATTAATCAGATCCATTTAAAATTACACTTCGATTTGAAAACAAATCGTGTAATACATAATTTATTTGAGGTTGAAGGATTATACATATATATAAATTGATTGATTACCCTCTCATATTCACCATAATGAGAAATACAGGTATGCAACCAAAAAATTGTTAAGGAATTTTTGTTGTTTTTTATAGATTTTTACCCACTAAAACCAAATCAGCAGGGGAAAAAAAAAAAAAAAAAAAAAAAAAAAATGCATTGCATGTATTTTTTTTTTTTTTTTTTTAATATATATAAATAAACAGAACTTTCTTCTATATTCCACAGAAGAAATTATTGAATGCGTAAAAAATTTTGACTTCTAGCTTTGATGGACTAATACGTTCTGAGTGAGAGATCCAGAACACGATTTGAGCATTTTTAGAAAATGTCCGTTTATGTGGGTGGGATAAAAAAAAAAAAAAAAATTGTGACGACTGTGTCTCAAGAAGTGCAGCACTGAATTGCATATAAATTTATATGTAGATGAACTTTGATATACACTAGTGCCTATTAACTTTTGGTATGAATATCTAAACAGGTAGTTCTGATATACAGCGATTTCTGCAATTTAAGGGAAGGCTATGAGGTCAATAATTGAGTATACTAAGTTTTAGTAAAAGTTGGTATCTCAAAAACGGCTCTAACGATTTTCTTGAAATTTGTTTCATTAATCCATTTTAGATACCCTTTCTCATTTCTTTATTTGTCTTTATATGTGTATCAAGTTATTGACAGAAAAAAAAAATAATTACATACAAAAGGATATTTAAAAGAGAGTTAATGTGGTGAATTGGAAAAAAAAAAAAAAAAAATCCGTACAGCCGTTTTTAATAAAACGCACTTGCAAGACCAGAAATTGAGCTATTTATATAAAGCGCCTATCAATTTTCGTAAGATAACCAAATATATCATTCGAAAAGACATCTAATAGAATGTTTATGTAAAAAATTTGAAGAAAATCGCTACAGCCGTTTTTGAGATACGGACTTACGGTCCCACTTCCGGCTTCCATTGTGCCACTTCCACTTTTCCAGTTTTCTCTGAAATTTGGAAAATTCATCTGTACACCAGTTCTGTCTTAATTCTGAAGTTTCATAGTTCTATCTTTATTAGTTTCGGAGAAATGATAGTCAGAAGATTCCCCATACACACACACACTAACCAATTGCCGAAAACTGCTTTTTTGGACTCAGGAGACCTTAAAACTTGCAAATCAGGTAAAAACTCGACTTCAAGGTTTTGGACCGAGTACAGTACTTCCTTTACCTACTGTAGTCAGGTAATGGAAGTAAAAAATAAATAGCGTATTACCCGTTTCTAAGATCAGCAGATAATTGAAATAAAAGATTAAATTTTAGAAAAATGAAACATAAAAGGTAATATTTAAAATTGAAAACAAAATAAAATTAAATAAATAAAAAAAAAAAAAAAAAATCAAATTCGAAATTCGAAAATATTTTGATGAAGTGCGCCACTGCAGGTTCCCAACTACTTCTCTGCCAAGTTTTGTAGCTCTGCGATTAATAATCTGAGAATCAGAGCGCAGACAGACACTCGGATACTTTCTCTAGTGTCAGTGTGTCTATTGTCAACATATCTCTAGAACAAATAGTAGCAGGAAGTGCAATTTCGGTATTCTACACTAAAATTTTCGTTGTGATCAAGGAAATGGTTCATGTACAAGGACATGAAAAAGAATTCAAATACATTACGTCTATAGTCGAAATTTTTGTTTGGTGCAGTTTAACATCTAAAGGCTGCAATAAATAAAATGAAACTAAGGTATCAATTTTTATACGCATAAAAGCATATTTGGTGTAGAATATGGTATGAAAATCAATCACCATTGGTTTACAGTAGAGTGACGAATAAAAATTTTTACAATTACAGGGGTTGAGGACAGGGTAACTCTCTACAGAATTACATCTCAAATAAAACTGCTCCTAAATTCTAAATTTTTAAAGTCGTTAGAGCCGTTTTTGAGATACCAACTTTTACCAAAACTTGGCATGTTGGCATACTCAATTATTGACTGAAAAACAATAATTACACACAAAAGGATATTTAAAAGAGAGTTAATATGGGGAATTTGAAAAAAAATCCGTACGGCCGTTTTAAAAAAATTGCACTTCCAGGACCTGAAATTGAGTTATTTATACAGAGCGCCTATCAGTTTTCCTAAACTAACCTACTATATCATTAGAAAAGGCGTCGAATAGAGTGTTTATGTGGCAAATTTGAAGAAAATTGTTAGAGCCGTTTTTTAGATATGCACTTACGGTCTCATTTTCGGTATCCATTGCTCCAATTCTGGTTTTCCAATTTTCACCAAAATTTAGAGAAATCATCTGTTCTGTCTTAATTCTGAAGTTTAATAGCTGTATCTTTATTAGTTTCAGAGATATGGCAGTCAGAAGATTCCCCCCCCCCCCTCCCTCGCACACACACGCTGACCAATTGCCAAAAGCTACTTTTTTTGCCTCAGGTAACCTTAAAACATGTAAATCAGGTGAAAACTCGACATAGAATTTTTAGGCCGAGTACCGTAATTCGTCAGGTAATGGAAGCAAAAAATAAATAGCGTATTACCCGTTTCTAAGATACGCAGATGATTGAAATGAAAGAATAAATTTTAGAAAAATGAAACATAAAAGTATTCGGAAATAAAATAAAATAACATAAAGAGTCAAATTTGAAATTCGAAAATATTTTGATGAAGTGCGCATCTACAGGTTCCCAACTACTTCTCTGTCAAGTTTTGTAGCTCTGCGTTAATAATCTAAGAATCAGAGCGCAGATAGACTCACAGATACTTTCTCTATTGCCAGCATATCTCTAAAACAAATAGTAGCAGGTAGTGCAATCTCGATAATCTAAATCTATGTCATATAGGGATTCTACACTAAAATTTTCGCTGAGATCAAGGAAATGGTTCGTGTACAAAGACATGAAAAAGAATTCAAATACATTACATTTATAGTGAAAATTTTTGGTAGGTGCAGTTTAACATCTAAAGGCTGCAATAAATAAAATGAAACTAAGGTATTAATTTTTATACGCATAAAAGAATGTTTGGTG
This sequence comes from Salticus scenicus, assembly GCA_963930645.1. Lineage (NCBI taxonomy): Eukaryota > Metazoa > Arthropoda > Arachnida > Araneae > Salticidae > Salticus > Salticus scenicus. Next base: position 64,393,741 of record OZ005662.1, on the reverse strand, counting down.
TAGAATATTGGTGTAGAATATGGTATGAAAATCAGTCACCATTGGCTTACAGTAGAGTGACGAAATGATGTCCTCGAAATTCGAGGACGTCATTAAAAAATTTTTACAATTACAGGGGTTGAGGACATGGTAACTCTCTACAGAATTACATCTCAAATAAAACTGCTCCTAAATTTTTAAAAGTATATCCATATACACTACTTGTTGCTTGTTGTCTTACCTCTTCTTCTGCAATCTATGTCTATTGTATTAAAAAGCGGGATAAGAGAAAGTCGTGTGAGTGACACACCAGATTATCATTATTATGTTTGTGCGTTATCCTTAATTCATTTCCAGATTTTTCTTACCTATCGTTAACGGTATAATTAAACATATCGATTTTTTTGTTTTGCAGTTGATTCAAAGTTTAAATTTTAATTTTTAGATATCTGTTTGTTAAAAGAAAGTGCAAATGACCTTCAATTCAAACTATATTAGAAATATTTATTCTTCAATGTTTACAGCTTACTATGTTGTTAAATACAAACGGCTAATTATTAAAATGTATGATTACGCCTTATTACTTATATGTATTTGTGCGTGTGTATATATATATATATATTGGTTTTAATTTATACTACTCATCTGTGTGAACTGGTTTTAATCAGAGTCCCCCCTTTAACTTCTGTTGTCATAGCCATGCGTAAAATAGGTACGACTGCAAGTTTTTAAATAAAAACAGTCTTTTAACTTAATAAATAAATTAATTATAATTTTGAAACTTATAATTTCTTACTTCATCTTTTCTTTTAATTGGTTTAGCAAATTTTAGTTTATTGATTTACGAAAATTTTACATATTATGAAGTTTTAGTTTATTGTGACTTTTTTTTACCTTTTTTTAACACTTTCCGACTATTCTGTCTGTCAGTCTGTCTGTCCGCGCTCTAACTCCCGTAAATATTTATGGAATTTTTTGAAACTGATATATGTTATTCAAGTTCACTATCGGATGTTTCCTATTGAAAATGGAGTTTATACATCTACTGGTTTGTGTACAGAGACAACCGAAAGTATTTCAAAGCATTGTGTTCTATTAGAGGTATTTCTATAAACCATATTTTCATACTTTTACTGTATATATGTTTTAATGAAATTGAAATATGTTATTCAAGTTCACTATTGGATGTTTCCTGTTTAAAATGGAGTAAATACCACCATTGGTTTATGTACAGGAACACTCAAAAGTATTCCAAAGCAATGCGCTCTATGAGACATATTTCTATAAATCAAATTTTAATAGCTTTATTTCCCACGAAATTTTAGGGAATTGAAACATGTTATTCATATGCACAAAAGAATGCTTCGCATAGAATATAGCATGATTAGCATTAGATTTACAGGGTGACAGAAAAATATTAAGTTATATTAAGAGCTATTAATAAAAATTTAGTGAAATTGCACTTTCATTTACATTAATTTTAACACTTTTTTATAATTTTGGAATATGATGGGGGGGGGGGGATATGATTTCAAATTGTGTATCGGTCTGTCCGATTGTCTACCTTTCTATCTGTTTGTCTCCGGCTCCTAGCGTCCGTAAATATTTTGGGAATTTTTAAAACATGATACAATTAAGTTCACTATGGAATGTTCCCTAAATAAGATTACATTGTTTACAGGGACAACAATAACAAAAAAGAAAAAAATCCAATGCATTAAGTTTTAGGACAGAATCTTTTAAAAGTTATATTTAAAGAACCATAAAAACATTGATATGTATTGTTAATATTCTAAAATAATGTTTTGAATAGAATATGATGTGATTAACTTTCAGATTTACACGGATACACTAAAATATTCAGAGAGATTAAAAGCTGTAATTATTACCTAACGGCTGCATTTTCTTTTGCATTAAGCCTTTTTTTAACCCTTTCCAAAATGCCTAAGAATAATTTTAAAATCAATCACTCTATCTGTACATTTTCAGTGCTTCTGTCTGTTGTGTGATAACCTAGGCAAAGAATATTAAAAGTTATTCGATACGTACAGAATGAAATTTATTAATCAATGTGTACTGCATGCTTTTTCTTTCTTGTTTTTTCTATTGTTTTATCACCATTTTTTAAAAATATTTTATTATAAGTAAATATGTTAACAAATTACTATTTTATTTTTATTTTATTTTATAGAGCTGCAAGGCCAAAAAAAAAAAAAAAAAAAAAAAAAAGCAAAATTATATAGTTATAAATCTGCTACTATAAAATATGTTTCTCTGGTGTAAAATATAAAATAATGTTTATATAAAATAAAAATTAATTTTTAATATCTAAATAGTTGAAATTTAAAGCAAATCAAATATATTAAACAGATCTATACACAAACATGTTTTACTACAATACCTTCAGAGAGTTATTTTCAAAAATATTTTAGTTGAACACAAAAAATATTCCTCTTTTTCTCTGCGACATCTGTATGTTTTCAAATTACTAATTTGACCATAGTCCCCTACCAAACGACTTCCGCAGCGTGAAGGGAAACCATTATCTCACTCCTCTCGTAGTGTGAAGTGATTTATCAAACTGTCAGATTAGGAGCTTCGTTTTGCTGTGAATATTTCTTTGCCAGTTTTGATACAATTTTAATTTGTACCGATAATCAATTTAATTTCCATTAAAAAAAATTACTGTTTATTTTAATCAAAACTACATACATTAGAGAAAAGGTCCATGTTCTAAAAATTTCTCTATGATAATTTAAACAATATTTACTATACGATTAAAATGGCATATGTTATCAGATAGGCTTTTTTCGACCATTGATTAATAATTAAAAAATTACAATTAACTCTATAAAAATTTTAATAAAAGAAACATCTGAGCCTTGAGTTTACCCATACAATGCAAAAAAAACGAAGCCAAAATATAAATAATTGTACTTGCTAGAAGGTGAAATTTATTCCCTATAGAATAACGTGGGGACGAATAGTTTCGTTTTCAGGTGATAATGTCGCCTTAACTCAATATCTCACAAACAGACGATTTCAGGGAGGTCCCTATCACCTTATATATTAGGATTAGAAGGTCACTACATAGATGATTATGGAGCCTATCCACTTCTAGATAATGATGCCATATCACAGTACGGTAGTGAACACCACTAAAAATTACATACATAATTACAAATTTTAAATATGTAACATAAGGAATTAATTAGTTACAATTAGTATGGTTATTTGAAAGTTGACTGCACAATAAGTCAGTTTCAAGTGTTTTAGTTAAATTGGTCTTACTCTTAAATCGATGGCTTAAAAACTACTAATTCAAGACATTAGTTGTGGAGCGTCATAACATCAACGAATAACGTGAGGTAAACTAGTCTACAACAGGATATATACAGAGAACAATATTTTTTTTTATATATAAATTATCTCTAAAAAATTGTTAAATTGAACACGTGTCATTTGTTAATTATATTAAAAACACTTTAAGCAAGTCCTCTTAGTCTGTCCAATGAACTTTTCTATTATATTGGACAGACTAAGAGGACTTTAAATAAAAGAATACAATAACATATACGAAATATCAAAGAAGGAAATAGTTCTACTCTAGTAGACTTCATTTATGCCAACGCAAACGCTAACCCTATATGGGATAAAGCCAAAATTCTTACAGCACCATCTACTATCCAAGAACTTTACATTTCGAAGCTATTAATGTAATTAAATGCAAAAATGCAATAAATTCCAGAGATGCTGCAATTTTGCCAATAATTTGGCACAATATTATAAAATAGCTAATAGTTTATTTCTGCTAATTCATGATTGTTTTCTCCTACAATAGCCTCGTGTGATATTTTAATAGTTCCAGCTTCTCTTATTTTTCTTAGCTCCTTGATCCAACCTCTAGCGGACTTCAAATTGACTTTACTGATATTCACGTTATTAAAAGACTTAACCGTTGACTGTGAAAAGAAAAAAATATTTAAAAACTGCTTATTAGAAACGAATAATAAAAATCCCTGATGATGCTTTACTATTAAAGCGAAAAGCTTCGGATAATTTTTTTTTTAACATCTTTAAAAAGAATTTAATTTTACGTGTGTTTAAAGTGATTTTAATATAATATAATATAAATATTTTTTCTTTTAGTTTAAATTAAAAAATACTCACTACTAGCAGGGTATCAATCACAAGTATTTTAAAAGATCACTTAATTATTTTAAGAAATTTTGAACCTAAGAAATCGAATTATCAACATTCGGGTGTTTAAAAATAATGTCTTTTGCAATACTAAAGGAAAACGAAAAGAAGAAAATATCAGAGAAATACGGAATGGATAAACTGAACACTTTTCATTGTGCAAGAAGGAAAGCTTACGTAATGTATTTTTAAAAAATACGTTTTTTTTAACCCCAGAATTATACAAGTTTTTATTTACAAAGAATAAAACTTCCACTGAAAAAAATTCTATGACTGACATCTAGAAACAGAATTGTAGCTCTAATAAAAATAATTCCATGTTATCTTTATAAATTCTATTTCCGTTCACTAACGAGTTCTAAAAATCCCTATTAGAATTCTAGAACAATTTATTTTATTATCGGGGTCAATTTCATTCAAAAACCTCTGAAAATAAATGCGAACATAAGAGGCGAGCTTTCGTAACTATAATTTTGTTTTATAACCCAGTTCTAGGAAATCAAGCGAGAGTTTCCCTCGATATAAAGATTCACAATATTCATAATATCACTTCACAGTCTAGAAATGTGTATACTAGAAATTCTCGATCGTTTCGTCTATCCAGTTTATTTGTTTATCTTATAATCATAACAGAGAAATCTAGATTTCTAGTTTTGGGATTCAAAAAGAGACTACCTATTCGTTTTAGATGAAAGAAGTATATATTTTCCCCTCAGTGTATGCACTATAAAAGTTTCTTAATCTACTTGTATACATTCAATAGTGGGTTCATGAAACCAGCGCCAAAATCTCTCCTATCGACGATTTTTGGTACTTATTTTTTGTCTTTGCGACAACCATCTTCCCATGCCATCCACAGTATGTATATAAAGTTTATGCAAACGTAATAGGCGAGCTTTAGTAAATATAATTTTGTTTTATGACCTAATTCTAGAAAAACAAGCGAGAATTTCTCACGATGCAAAAGATTCATAATATATTCATAACATTGTTTGCTTATCTTTAAATGTATAGACTAGAAAATCTCAATCATTTCGTCTATGCAGGTTATTTGTTTAGCTTATGCGCATAACTCAGAAACCTATATTTCTAGTTTAGGGATTCAGAAACTAACTACTTATTCGTTCTAGATTAAGACGGTATATTTTGTTTCTTAGGGGTTGCAACTAAGCCCATAAATTGTAAAAATAGGCAATGGTTGTTTGGGTTTAAAAATTTCGTACTCTTCTTTCTCGAGAATTTTGTTGATTCGAAGGCAGCAAGGAAGCAACAACGCATTTGAAATTTATTTTGTTTTCTGAGAATGTTCAGAGAATTTTACAACAACATATATATTATATCCTAATTGATTTTATACATATGAGTGAAAGACTAATGAAATATTTTCGAAAATAGATTTTTATTGTATATCTTTATAAAGTTTAATTCATAGTTTACACCTTTGATAAACTGTTCGTTCAAGAGCAACCTATTTATCTGCTATGTTGAATATTGCTTTTCTAGCAACTCGAAATTTATTCGCTTATAATTTTATAATAGAAATTGTTAAAATTTCATTTCCTCTTAAATGATTTTATCTAGTTTCAAATAACTTTAAATTTAATCTTAAATCTTTGTCAAAATGCTTACCCAATTTAAACTTAAATTGGCAATCACGTGGAAAATGTTATCATATTTGAAATATGCCAGCTTCATAATCTTGACATTGCGGAATAATGTTGCTGTCAAGTTGAATATTTCATGAATAATTTCATGCTCAAGTAACTAGTGGATCTGCGGATCAGGAGCCTGAACTTCTAAGTGCATTAGCCATTGATAATGAGATCATTGTTTATTTATAATAGGTATATATATATATATATATAGTTTTGTTAATTAGCCAAATGCGTTTTTCCCCCTTTTGTCTCTTAGTGTACTTAGTGTATATATAAATACACACACTAAGAGGCCAAAAAAAAAAAAAACACTTGACAAATTTTAGTTTTTTTTTTTTGAAAAACGGCCAATTTGATAATTAAAAAATAGAGATAAAATGGATAGTGTTTTTTCCAGATATCTCATATCCGTATTCACTAATCAAGAGAATTCCGGATATCTAATATCCGGAAAAAAAAAACCCATGTTTTAAAATTACTATAAATTACTTATAAATTACTATGATTTATATACCTACAGATGTTAAAATTGGTAGTTTTTTAAGGAAAAATAAAAGTATCCAAGTGCGCCTTCTTATTCGTTAGTATATATATATATATATATATATATATATATATATATTAGGGTGTCCCTAAATGAAGGATTTTTTTTTTTTTTTTTTTTTTTTGCTTTTCACTTTTTCTTTGTTTGAAATCTGATACGAATACCTTCTAATTTTTTTCAATTTAATTTTTTTTTTTTTTTTTTTTTTTTTTTTGCAAAATATTAGCTGTCTGAAATAATGTTAGCACGTGTCGAATTGACGAGAAAAACCTAATGTGCATGTTATGGATTTACCTGTCAATCCGGCACGCGTTAACATTATCCCAGAGAACTGATATTTTTCTAAAAAATGTGTAGAGTCAAATAGAAAAAGATTAGAGGTTATATGTATCGGAGAGATTTCAAAAACAGAAAAAAAAATTCTCATTTAACGGACACCCTAATAGCAGTGGCGGCTCGTGCATCGAAAATTGGTGAAGAGGCACAGTGTATTTTACACTGTATTCATTTATAGAATATAAATTTACTTTTAAATAAGTATTTTAGTTAATTTTATTTAAGACCATGCTTAATAAAAATTATGATTAAAAATACTTAAATATTATTTTTGAGCTCTTCACCTATTTTCGGTTCACGAGCCACCACTGCCTAATATAGTGTATATATATATACACACGCACAGTCGAGAAATAAGAAAACGCAACACCCACCGTTATTTTGTTATTAATTGAGGCAGAAAAAATCTAATAGATATCATTCAACAGAAAATTAAATGTACTTTTTTAATAATCGTGAATTTTTAAATTAGGGGTGATCTGTAAATTGCAATGAGCGCCAACACTCAATTTTGACTTCATATTTGAATTCCCTGTAGCCATAAATGCTTGTACCAAATCTGACATTATATTGATGATTGTATAAGATAACTGAAACTTTTTTATGTATCCCTCTATTTTATATTCATGTACAGATTTTTCTACAGAAAATAAGATTTTAAGCATCTTAAAAATGAATGTTAACTTAATTAGGTAGATTGCAATGTAACTAATTTAAAAGGAATTTTAATGGAATTCTATCCATAGGTATAATGATATGAAATAATTTGGCGTGTGCACAAACCATAAACCATATGCAAACCAAAAAATATACGGCTAATTTTGCAAAGCTCATGAACATGTGCAAGAATCTGTCTATCAGGTGATTTCTCTGGCCACTTTTACAATACTCATAAATTCCATCCAGAGGTCGTAATAAGAAATGCGTTGGTGTACCTCTGAATATGAACCATAAACAATGTAGATATTTAAAGAAAAAAAAAACTATATTTTTAAAATGTATGAACAATGTGTACAAATTTGCAGGTCAATCAAGTGATTTTTGTGACCTTTATAACAGTACATACAAATTGTGTCCGTAGACCGTGATGATAAGAAAAAATTTGGTGTGTCCCTGTACATGAACTACAAAGAGAATTAAAACCCGAAAATATACAACTATGCGATTCATGAACACGTGTACCAGTCTGCAAGTCAAGCGGGTAATTTTTGCTGCAGCTATCGGGGTACACACAGATATGTAGACAAGTAGATACACAGAACCAAAATCTTTTTGAGTCTCAAAGGAAGGCCTCCACTAACGTTTCGGAAATTATTCCAATAAATACCTAGATCATCCTTTGTTTTCTTTTCAAACGCTTTAGACGCAAAAAAAAAAAAAAAAGGAATAACGACAATTCAAATGGGCTCTTCCCACCTGACGTCAGAGGTCACATGATAGATGAAAAACAAATAGTAGACGAAGTCTTGTATATCTATAGCGATTGCTGAAATAACATATTTTCTATTCTTATATTTGATCAATCGTATTTAATCTGTTATTTTTTTTTATACATCATCATTTTTAATCCATGCTGTATCATTATTCCTCATCTTTTGTTTGCTGTATACATTTACAATCATCATTTAGTTTATATTTGTTATTGATTTTCATGAAGAACATGCTAAATACTCTGATTTTTGGTACTTAAGTCATTGACAGTGTAAAATCGTACGGCGTAAATCCATTTAGACCAGTAACTAAGTTAATTAACTTGTTGTAACACCTTTATGCAATTAAATTAAATGAAAGCATTTTAAAATTTCAAATTATAATCCATAAACATTCCACAAGAACAAGCTATTATTTATTGCTAGATTAGTTATGTAGCAGTTACACTAGAACACTTACTAGGGTTTCTGCCATAGGAGGAGGTCAGTAACATTTAGCATTTTTCAACAAAAACATTATAAAGTTTCTTGAGACAATACCTTAACGAAAAAGAGCGGCTATTTAGGGTTGTATGTACTTTTATATGAGGGAAAAGGAGAAGAGAAACCGAGATTTTTTCTCCTACAAGACAATATATCACATGATTAAAAGGGCATAGTTTAGTGCTATCTAATTATTCAATTCGTTCTTTCCACTCAAACTGGGCGGTCATTAAGTCTAGAAGGTATATTTTCTGGCTGTAGGGGAAAGACAATTTTAGAGAAATACGTTAATAATAATAATAATAAATAATAATAATTTTACTAATGGTTCAGTTTTTCAGTTTCGATTTTGCTTTGTCATTATTGCTAATATATTAAACAAATTACAAATTAATATAAAAAGACCTAAATAGGAGTTTTTTATATTACATACACACACACACACACACACACACACACATATATATATATATATATATATATATATATATATACACATATAGTCTTAAGAAGTGAATTTACGGTGACTGCTCAACATTGAGTGACTGTGTTTTGATTTAAAGTACGTGAATTTCTAAGGGTAAATTTATAATGGTCACAACATTCTATTTTTTTACATTAATATATGGTTTACTTTTAAGCGTTGTTACTTGAAAACAGTTTATATTAATCATACATTTCTTGCTTATATTTAGTCAAGTTTTGCTCTAAAAATTATACACAATTATGAGTAAATTTAATTTTATTCATACTCATATTCGCATTCATGTAAATACTAAAAAAATGAATATATATTTTTAAAATTTTAATAGTTGAGTATCTGACACTAATTATTATAATATGAGAAAGTACTGAAAAAGAAAAAAAAAAAATTTAATCTAGTCTCAACAAAGCTATTTATAAAATTTTAAATCGTCTATTTTGTCTTCATTAAATTTTCATTTACAGCATTTAATTTTTATTTTTTCATTTCTATAAATTTCAATATGTTTAATTGTACAAGTACTTCTCTTTTTAATAACAAATTAACGTAAAGCTAGAAACCAGAACGATTAATTATTAAGTATTCTCATAGAACTAAGAACCGAAAGAAAATACGGCCTGAAGCGATTAATATTTATTGGCGCAAGCAAATTAGGAAAGGAATGCTAACGTGAATTATATATCCTGGACTTATTTAAAGCTAAAAGAAGAACTATGCAGAAATGTTCATGCACATTTTATTCCAAATAAATGTATTTACGTTTTATTTCGTGATAGTTTTTTAAACATTTGCAGTTATAAGATTTTTTAGTACGATAGAACTATTTCTTTCAGACATAGATTTTGCGTTGTCGACATTTGTTGTACTATACCTTGAATGAACGAGCAGATATTTTCTTTTTATTTAAAATATATAAAGCTGAAAGTTTGTCATTGTATCTGTCCGGATTATTAGATTTTATCAAAAATAGGTACACTTATTAAACAGGACAAAAATGCTGTAAATTTTAGTTCAATCGAATAATTGATTAAAAGATTATTAATTAAAATTTTAACTTTAAAATTATGTAAAGGAAAAAAAATGATGTCTAAAATAAATAAATAAATAAATAAATAAATAAATATACATTTTTTATGTGGAAAAAAAAATGAACGCGTGCAAACACTTTTTTTTTTTTTTTTTAATAATTAAAATAGTGTCACATAGATGTCGTGAAGAGTCAAAGTGAACACTCGAAGCGAACGAACAAAGGTAGTTTATTAGCAGAACAAACAGGAGCACAGCTACACTCGGCTCAGAACATACTCAAACTGAAGAACAACTCGATTATATACAATATTCGAACATTTCAGAATACAAGGTTAACAGAAATTAGAATATTCTAGAAACTACTAGAATAGGAAATTAAATGTGCAAAGATAATTAAAAGAATTTAGAAATAATTTTCTAGAGTCTTTAAATTTATTTCCCCTGGATGGAATCGAACCGAGGCCGTCTGGGTTGGTTGTAGGATTTTAGGCCGATTGACTCCTGATGTGTCCTAGGCCTACAGGAGGAATGCCCTCCGTGGGGGTCTTTCTAAGGGGTCCTAGCCCGTATTTACGCGAGTTTCGGAGGAAACCACGAAAAACTCCGAACGGCTAGGTCGATGAGCGCGACCTGGGATCGAACCCGGCACCTCCCATCTACCAGCTTTGAGCGCAGAACCGCTCGGCCGCTGGTGGGCCCGAGGCCGTCTGGGTGACAGTCCAAAGACATACCTCCGCGCCACGGCAGCTGTAAACAAAGCTGACTTTGTGGCAATAGAATTGAGAAAAATTGTGCTAAAGAAATAGAACAGATTCAGTACAGGACCCTTTTGCGAAATTTAAAATTTGGCACTGAGTTAGCTCGGTTGTTTCTCGTCAAGATTTTTGCCTACGCAAATGCGATAGGCATTTTAATACATCGGTGAAATGATAATAAAAATTTAAAAGCCACTAAGGTGCTCTTGAGCTAAAGCTATATCAAATAAATTTTAAGGAATTAATACAGTAATCGATGTTAGAGAATGAAATACAGTTACTGCATGCATTTATATGGAAGAATAGATTAAACTATGTTCTGTAGAACTAAATTAAATTCTGTTTACTAATATGATCAGATTTTTTTAAAATTTAATTTAGTATAAATTACCTCAAAAAAGAAAAAAAAAAAGAGTTAAATTGAACACGTATCATTTGTTAATTATATTAAAAACACTTTAAACACACGTGAAATTAAATTTGCAATAATATAAAATAGCTAATACTTTATTTCTGCTAATTCATGATGTTTTTTCTCCTACAATAGTTCTAGCTTCTCTTATGTTTCTTAGCTCCTTGATCCAACCTTTACCGGACTTCAAATTGACTTTGCTACTATTCACGTTATTAAAAGACTTGAAAAGAAAAAATATTTAAACACTGCTCATTGGAAACGAGTAATAAAAATACCTGATGGTGCTTTACTATTAAAGCGAAAAGCTTCGGATAATTTTTTTTAAACATTTTTTAAATAAAATTTAATTTTACGTGTGTTTAAAGTGTTTTTAATATAATTTAGTTTAGTTAGAATTAAGTATGGGCTAGCTTTCATTCTCCTTGTTGATAAAAATAAAAATTCCTAAAAAGAATTAATTTTTGGTAAAAAAAAAAAATAAATAAATAAATAAACGTTTAAAAAAAATATCTAAACCTTTAGGCAAGGCTAAAGGTTTAGCCTTGCCTAATGCTCATTAGGTAAGTTTAGATTCTATCAATATTTTTTGCGACGTTTCATTATTTTTGTGGTGCTTACAACTGAAAACCCCCAACTAAAACAATGAAAGATAGCATACCCAATTTCAAAAACTGCAGATAAAATTGCAGTATTTTATTTTGAAGTCTGTATGATCATCTCAAAAACTAAGGAATTTATTTTTCATACTAAAAAATGTCTACTACTTAAAATTGATTTTTAAGGACTATGAACATCCATGTCTGAACCGGGACTCAAACTCGTCACCTATATACAAATATCCAAAGCGCTAACTTCAACTGCTCCCTCCCCCTTCCCCACAATGGGCATTTTTATGTATGCTTATTATTCAAAAATCTCAATATTTACAGCAAAATACTGGTGTGAATGATTAAGAATAATAACTTAGTAAGTAAAAAACATAAATTTCAAAAACAATTGCATAAATTAGTAATATATTATGTTCTTTTACATATGTTTTTATTGTTCAAACGGTTTCACTCTGATTTAACCTATCCACAACTGAAAAGTTGTCGCAAAAACTCAACACTTTAGTTACATATTCCTACAATACTCTTTAATAGTTGGTACTATTGCCAAATAATGTCTATTATATAAGTAATAAGTAGAAAGAGTACTGGTTTCCCTTATATTTATTACTTTGCATCTTCTTCCATTTTCAGTAATCTGATTAGTAGTGGATGGAAAAAATAATAACAAATAAGCAATCTAATAAACCATCACAGGAGAAGAAGTAAACAAAAGAAATAGTTTTTCCATCTGCAGTTAGTGAGACGTAATATATCATAAAAGAATGTATATCGCAGTAATCTTATAGGCTTAAAGTGAAAATTGATTTCAAAGTTTTCTTTCAGTTGTTGAAAGAACTTTTTAATATATTTTTGAGGAAAAATAGTTAACAGACCCTTCTGATTAATAAATAACACTGCTCTGAAAAAAAAAAAATAAATAAATAAATCGAGATCTAATACCATTCTTGCAGATTCTTATGTAAAATGACCTCCTGAATCCGAATATGACCACCATTTTGCCCAATCACCCACCGTTTTTTAGATACACCACACCTGCCTCATTTTTATCATTGTTTGGTAATTTTATACCCATCAGTTTGATTTGAAGAGGAACGATGATTATTTTAATCGTTAAATGTCTTCTGACCTGAGGAGCTACAGAGGTAAAAAGTTCTAAAACACGAACACTTGTAGTAAGGAGGAATTTAAGGGGATTTGTGCCCAGAAAACAAAAGAAAATCAATAAAAACAATCAGTTTCTGGTTCTTTTTTTTTTTTTTTCGCAATATTTTTCTCATTTTTTACATATTCCAGCTTCCAGTTTGCTATTTTCTTACCAAAACACCCCAAATAATAAAAATTATACAGTGAAATTTTTTTCAAAATGTTGGTAAGTGGAGTAAAGTCTCAAAGCCTTCGCAAGGAAGTTTGACTGATTCACTGTACGACGTTTGTTTTCAGTAACTCCCACGTTAAATGTTTTGGGCAGTAAAGCATGAACAGTAAAATATCCTCTTTTGACACGTGTTAAAGATCACCACACAAGTTCACCACCGTCGAGAACACCATAAAATTCCCTCTCTTATCGTAAAACGTGTACTAAAGGTAGATAACGACTGACGACTACAATGATAAGAGCAATGACCGTTAACACGTATCAAAGGAGGAGATTTTACTGTTCATGTTTTACTGCCCAAAACATTTAACGGGGGAGTTATTGAAAGCAAACGTCGTACAGTGAATCAGTCAAACTTTCTTGCAATTGCTTTGAAACTTTACTCCACTCACATATATATAAAAAAAAAAATTCACTGTATAATTTTTATTATTTGGGATATTTTGGTAAGAAAATGGCAAACTGGAAGCTGGAATATGTAAAAATTAAGAGAAATATTGCGAAAAAAAAGAAAAGAAAAAAAGAAACAGAAACTGATTGTTTTTATTGATTTTCTTTTGTTTTCTGGGCACAAATCCCCTCAAATTTCCTCCTTACTACAAATGTTCGTGTTTCAGAACTTTCTACTTCTGTAGCTCCTCAAGTCAGAAGACATTTAACGGTTAAAATAATCATCGTCCCTCTCCTAATCAAACTGAAAACCTGGGTATAAAATTACCAAACAATGATAAAAATGAGCGAGGGGGTGTATCTAGAAAACGGTGGGTGATTGGGCAAAATGGTGGTATATTCGGCTTCAGGAGGTCATTTTACATAAGAATATTCTGAAATGGTGTCAGAAGCAATTTTCATGCCGAGCAGTGTAATTCAGTTATCGTAATTTTCGGCATATAGAACGCAGTGGATGATAATTTACAGCTATTATTTTTTTAACAACTTATAAAAAAAATATTTATAAATAATCAGCATCAGCAGGTTATCCTCGGATAATCTGTTACTGGGAAAAAAATGAAATCCAAATTGCGCTAATAGGTGTTTTTGCTAGGAAACGTAAAATTACTAACATTAAAGTGTACAGAAACGTGAAAATACACAGCCCTCATAATTTTTAATATTACGATCATTTATGTTCTGGTTCAAAAGCATATTTTTCCAGACGAAGCTGCCCTCGTGGTATAGCATATGTTTCAATTACCCCTATCTATCTATCTAACTAGAAACGCACTTTTCAGCTTTGCTTTTCATATTTGTCAGATAACTTTTTTCTAATTTGTTTTGTGTGATGATATGTATTTAATAAACAAACAAGTATCTATTTTTGAACACCAATAAAATAAAATATAAGTTCTGCTTTGGATAAAGAATATCACAGTGTTCGATGGTACCATCTGTAGAGTGAAATATTAAACTTATGTTTTATTTTTGTTAAAGTAGAATAAAAAATGAAAGTTACAAATATGGCTCATGTAAATAATCAATAGATAATACGCATTATCGCATAATATGTACCTCGTGCATTTTCAACTTTTCATCAGATAATCCGCTGAAATATAAGTTTTATTTCGCTTCTGTTTGAAAGTTGAAAGTTCAATTTGGACATGTTAATTTCTGTTTAATTTTTTTCCTTTTACTTACAGTAGAATACAACCCTAAATTCAATAGTAACTATTGTTCGTTTTAGTCGATTTAGTCATCCCTCTGACATTGTCAAAGATCAGCTTAGAACACAACTTATATACTTAAGAAAATCGCCAATATACTGCGCAATAAAATTTAACTGTTTATTTTTCTTTTTTAACTAACAAAGAGACGGCAAGGGTGTGGGGTCCTCAAATCGAACGGAGGTTCCGCGTGTAATTAGCACTCAGTGAGTGTATTCATATACTCAAACCCTAGAGCGCACTACTTAGCCATCGCCGAAAAAAAAATTCCTGAAGTTTGAAAAAAAAAAATTAATTTGTATTAAAATTTAATGAATCGTTATAAACAATTTCTTTTCAACTTTTATACATTGTTAAATCGCGAATTTAATGATTTCTAACTTTTTAACGATTAAAACTTAGAACTGTAGATAGAATAAATACAAAAGCCACAGTTCTTTTAAACATTACCATTTATTTTTTATAAAATAACATATTATTAAATACAATGAATATTTATGATTATACGTTTATAGCATTAGCAATTCTTTCAATCATTCATCTTTACGAATACAGAAACCTGGATGATATTTATCATAAAAACAAGAAAAACACAAATTTTGTCGACAACTTGCATAACAAAAAAATGCAGCTTTTTCACAGGAGCACGGTGTTTTGAGAATTTCTCCTTAGCAAACTTCGTTCACATTCATAAATATTTCTCGATATTCAGATAATTTTGACACATACCAGGCATATGTTTAATGTTAAAAAGTTAAAAATCATTAAATTCGCAATTTAACAATGTATAAAAGTTGAAAAGAAATTGTTTATAACGATTTATTAAATTTTAATACAAATTTAAAAAAAAAAAAAAAAAAAAAAACTTTCAAACTTCAGAAATTTTTCTCTCGGCGATGGCTAAGTAGGGCTCTAGGGTTTGAGTATATGAATACACTCACTGAGTGCTAACTACATGCGGAACCTACGTTCGATTTGATTACCCCACACCCTTGCCATCTCCTGAAAAAAGTATTCAGTTAAATAAAATTTTTATATAACTTTTGCTATATTTTTATTGATTTTATCTTCTTTATTCTGCAAATATAATATTGATGATGTTATGTATTTTCTCTATAAAACATAATAATAATAATTTTAATAGCGCTCAAAAAATTTCATTAACAGTAATTAAAGTCAGTATAGTGAGAGTGTAAGTATTTAGTCTCAAAATAAAACTGCATAACCAGATGCATATATAATCAGATTAAATTACTATTATTATTTTAAAAAGTATGTGTAATTTTTTTAATTCTGAAAAGAAAACGTTGAGATAAATATTTCAATGACATTTTGTCTTTGAGATAAATATCTCAAAGACAAAAACATTATTTAACATGTGCATAGAATAAATAACGACGCTTTCATACATGTTTCAAGCGTATAAAAATTAAAAAGATAATTTTTTAATGTTTTATTTAACTATATTTTGCAGGACATATATGTTATATTTATGTAAATATATCAACTTAATGGAATGAAAATAATAAAAGGATGCATATATTTTAGAAATATAGGTATATATGATAAATTAAACAGGGCTAATGTATTGCATAAAAATTAAAAATAAAATGGAAAATCATGAAATGGAAAAAAAAAAAAAAAAAAAAAAAATTGGAACAAAATACACAAAAGCATAAATTATTTTCATATTGAGTATTTATAAAATAATGCCCATGTTTTGAATAACTTAATATTTAATTTCAATATTAAAAACTAATAGATTAAATTTTTCAGACAGTACTGGTAATCTAAATCACTAATAAAATAACTGTAATAATAATAATAATAATAAAAATAAATGAAGAAGGAGAAATTTAATAGGCTTATCTTAGGAGGAAATAATTACTGGGTTATAATTCTAACGTTCATTTTTAAAATATAATTTTAAAGAGTTATTAAAAAGGCTTTTCATTAATAATAGGTTTCATATTTCATATTAATATGTAGTTACGAATTTGTAAATAATGGTCGTTATTTTTATGTACTTTTTTTAATAGCGGTTTAGTCAGTTTATAAAATGCTAATTTTCCATGTTTGTGACCTTGTTACGGCATTGAAATAATTTATTTCTGTTTAAAAACTCGTTTACTCTGCAGAGTTCGTGCAGAGTCTCACAGACACCAGGAGCATTTTTTTTTTTTTTTTTTTTTTAATTTGTTGTATTTAAAGAGATTAACTAGCCGTCTGACCATCAAAAACATTTTGCTTGGTTAAACAGCTTACATTTATAAATTTGAATTGAATAACTTAAATATAGATTAATAGCGCGTAAATATACTTTTAGACGGCGCGCTACTTTTAACGAAACAACGTGCCACGCTAGCACTCCAGGGTTAAAAAAGATTCTCCAATGCAAAAATGGCCTTGTTGACGAATTTGACGCCACATTAGCTAGTTTATTTCGCTTTCGCGATAAAATCCTTACAATTGATATAACGTTTAACGAAGCTCTAATACGAATATCTCTCGAAATAGCCAGATAATTCTGGAAATGTACAACACTATAAATAGGTTGCATTCCGGCTGTCCCAAGTTTTGTTAAATACAAGTGCTGTAAGTGTTACGAGCTCTCCTTGAATGTGCCTTTGTCAGTGAATGCAGCTTATGCTGTGTATTACGCTTATGATACAGTTTATACTGTCATGTTTATGTTGTCAGCTATTGTTTGAGCCGTGTTTTATGGTGCATCAGAAGCTGATACTTAGTCGACAGAACTGTAATCTTCTTTAAATAAATTTTAAGCCTCTTCAAACCTGTCATTCATTCACAAAGAATACACGGACCCCCCGAATACGTAACAATATTTTTATAATAATGCATTTTCATAACAATATTTTTCCTTGATAAAATACATAGTATTTGCTAACTTACACCGATAGTATAAGAAAGGTTTAAAAATGATAAGTAAAACCAATGCAACTTACTTTAAATATCCATTTACCATTATATTGTAGTTTGGTATTTTGCATTCATCATGGAGGAGGAAAAAAAAGAAAAAATCAACTTTAAAAAGTTTAGTTTATCTCATAAACACATTGTTGTATTTACTTTCAATGATGTATTTTACAGACAATTTGCTTTATTTTATCACAGCCGAAGGTGCAGGATATTTACTGTAACTTTACAAAAGAATACATCAGTGTATTTTGTTAAAACCTTTAATGAACCTTAATGAATCCCAGGACCGTATCCAGAGGGTGGGCTCTAGGGGCTTCGAGACCCCCCCCCCCTCGAAATTCACTGAGACAAATTTTTTCATGTCTTCATTTTTTGTCTTGTAAAGTCTAAATTACCGAAATGCATATTAGCTTTTTTGTAAAAAAAAAACACAAAAAAGAGAACTTTACGTACTTATTGTAGAACACGGTAATGTGTCTCCTTTCTTTTAAACACTTCATATGTCAGAAACAGTGTTTTAATTCCTTGTAAGACAAAAGATTCTTCATTCACAAAGATCACAGTTGCGTACGGAACTTCTAGTTTTGTCAGTTATCTACGTAGTGTACATACTATAGAGTATAAATTGTAACAAAAAACAGCCCATATAAAGTCGATTTTACATAAAGACATATGATGAAAAATGGTAATCCCACTAAAAGCAAAAATACCAGCAATCACATCACAGAGTAAAGCGTTCTGCATGCATGTTTGCAGCGAGGCAGAATTTTAGACGAATCTCCAGATTCTAAACCCAGACAGAGCTTTGACTGGACCAAGCTCTAGTGTGTACATGCAGTCCACAGGTTCCGTCACTTCTGCCGAAATTTACGTCGAGAGCGGTCGACATGCCGCTTCCCCACACGTGTTATCGCCTTCTCAGGTACTGTCAAAGAAATTCGTTCTCAATTTTCCTTTCCCAAAGGAAACCGAAGAGTTGAATTCATTTGCGGAAAAAGCCATCATCTGTAACCATGCGTCACCAGTATCGTTCAAACTATCATACCACTACCGTCATCCGTCGCCATGGGGCACCTGTAACTAAATAACATTAGCATAAGGAATCAGAAAGTAATCAGAATCTCCAATGAATCTCTCAGGGAGAAAAATCAATGGCTTGCGATTGTATAGCCCCAAGCAATACAACATTTATTGGTCAAAACAAAGCCAGAAATGGAACTGAAGCTCCCTTCGTTCGAAAGACCTTCGGAAAGATCAAGTAGGGTATTGTACTTACGTTGGCATGAACTGCAGCCTGCACCCTAGGCCAAGGGGAGAAATTAAAAAAAAAGCACATACATAATATTGGAGTCAAAGCTCCCTGAGTTCCACAATCCTCTGAAAAGATCTAAGACGGTCCTTAATTCCATGTAAACATCTTTGTTAAGATCGTCACAAAGCAGACATATCTGAGTCTCATGTGGAACGCGGAGATGGGTCAACGCTCCACTCTTCACTTTCCAAACGATAACCAATGACGACGTACAACCACAATTGAAGATACGCTGTGTCACAGGAGACACCTGTATGATACACACACAGCTAACTGCCCTTCCTGGGTACGTATAGAAATGCTCGATAGTTCAACCCGTACGTCATACCAGAAGATTTTCAGCAACTGCAATGCGTATGTCTGTAGAGTTCATGCTACCCACGCTAAGCAGTAAGCCATATGAGAAAACCTCTATGTGTTCTCAAAACCTAGACATGTAATGTGTCTAGGTTTAGTGGACACCAACACACGAATCTTCACGTTTCGAGTAACATGATCTAAAACAGGTAATATTATCTAATTAGAAAACCATATATATATTAATAATAATTTAAAACATAGTGGAAGCCGAACAACAGATACAAGATAACTGAAACCACATAGACCAAAAAGAATAAATTTTCATCAAATTAAAATTACCTTAGAAGACTGACGTTTAATTATTGAAACAAATAATTTTTACTTATTGATCCCGAAACAATATATATATATATACAAGCAATGAGAAAATAAACAATTAAGACACTAATTTAGACACTAATTTAGACAAATTTTAAGTAAGAGTAGCTAAGAAAAGTGAAAAAAACTCACCAGGGAAGACCTTTTTCATCCTTGAGCACCATTGTACGATTTATTACTTTCCTCTATATACATAAGAAGAGAAAAAGTATAAATTCGGAAACTTTCAGACTTCCAGTTTTCAATGTATTTACATGCTTTTAGATGCATTGAACATCATTAGACTATTTTTGGAAATTTAGGTATAATTTTTTTGTTGATTAGATTTTTGGGTATATCACCCAGCAGGTAGCATAGTTGCACTAAATTTTCTTTTTTATGGGAAAGATATATCTCGGCTGTACTAAAAGGAAGCTATATCTCAAAAGATGAAAAGTATTTGATACGCGGTTGTTTCAAACATGAATCATGTGCCGTAGCACTGAATTAGGCCGTCAACTAGTTTTTGGTATGTTGAATTTGAATGGGCTTAACAATGTACTAGAGATAGACAGAGGGAATAGAGATTGCCTAGAATTCATTCCTAGAGTAATCCTGAATCATGTCATCAGAATTTAAAGCCTCCACGGAGGAGATGTTTCCCAACTTCAGTATGTCCAGAGGTATCATATTTACGAAACATGGGGGACACGATGTGATTTTACGTGCTCCAGAAACCATTAATCTACATGGTTGTCTTTGGATGGCTCCAGTACCGATCACTGAATTCCACAATCACGAGCTGGATGCCTTATTAACTGGACTACTGTGAGTCCAGTTTTTGGTGATTTTTCTCCGTTAGTCAGCGGTTTATAATGCCATGGATTAAGGAAATCTCTAGTAGAGAATTGTAGGTTTTACGGGACTAGTCCCATCATTTTTAGGCCCAAGGCATTTTTTAGAATTATTATTATTATTATTATTATTAAATCTTTTCTTGCCATTTCCGATTTTAGGAAAGTTAATTTCGTTTGTTCGCCGCTGTGCGGCATTGCAACCGATCTTATTTATAGCGTATAACCATTTTACAATGCCTAGATACGAATTTTCAGACAACACTTATATTTCTTTTAAAGTTAAGGTTATTGGGGTGGGGTGGGGGGGGGGGAAATTTTAACGCACACACTTTTGGTTTGCAGATGCGTGGTTGCTCAACCACCATCTCAGTGAAAGTTGGGCCTCCCAATTTTTTTCCCCTGTATACGGCCTTCATGAATCCCTCTATAATGAATCCAAATAGTTTTGTATATTATCATTTAAAAACACCTATTAGATGTTTCGAAAATTTTCAGCAATAATCTCTGAATATATTGTTTTCATAGTTACTCAGTGCAAATTAAAACATGAAATTCAAAATAAAAATAAACATAAATAAAATTAACTATTAAACAGAAAGTTTATTTACTTAAATAAGAAATAGTTACACCTTTTATTGTGATAATAAAGCGATATAATAATCATAGTTGTAATTAAATTAAAAGAATTTGCATTTATATGCGTTAAAAAGCTTGGTGGATGTATTAAATAAACATCATTACTGTTAATAGCAGCAAGATGTGTACTAAAAGGTGGCTCCTATGAAAGACGGCTTTTGCTTACGTCTTTCTCATAACTTGAATCACTTCATATATGCATTAAGGCGATAATTTCGTTAAACTTATTTGTGACACTATATGTTAAATATTAATTCATTCTAAGAATTGAATAAAAATAAATTTCTTCCTACGATTGCTTAATTAAAATGAAACTAAAAGCATCTGCGTTATTATGAAAACTGAATATATTTGTAATTAAATATACTGGATATAAATAGTTACTATCTTTTACTTTTGATATAAATTAATTCATATGTTCTTTCGTATTTCCTGTTATTCATCTGATAAAGAATTTATCAATAAGTACTTTGTACAACTAATAAATAAGTACAAAGAAATTCGACAGAAATCTTTTTAATAATGAGTTAAAAATTTTTTATCTCTCTGCTTTTTAAGGAACTCTTATAAATTTTGTTGCCGTTCACCTTTAAACAGCTATATTTAAAAAGTAGTATATGTTAAGAAGCTAACAAATTTTAAAGAATACTTTTTTTAATAATAAAAATAATATTGAAAATTATCTATTTAACGTGTTACATTATTTTTCCTAGCATTATATTTACACAGTTACATACAGCACATTACATATAGTAGTTTTTATATTTTCAAATCTGTGAGAAAAGTTCAATCGTTAAATAAAAGAACATGACAACTATTGATTTTTACCATCAATAATAAATGAGGTGCATTGTTAAGCAAGAAAAATTCAGTGCTTTAAAAGTAAAATCACTTGCGGTGTTAGGGGAAAAAAAGAAATGCTCTTATGCAGCTTTTTTTTTTTTTTTTTTTTTTTTTTTTTGAGTGCGAGGTGTATGGCATAGTAGTATGTATGATATTTAGAAAAAAAAAATACATAAAACATTTTCTTAATTTTGGTTTTTCACAAAAAATTAAAATTGAAATTAGTTTAAGTATTCTTTAGCATTTGCTTTATTAAGCATGATTATTATTTTCCTGGACCATTTATACCAATATATAAATAACTGGTTCAGTTTATTAAACTTTTTCAATTAAAATTAAACAAAGTTTATAAAACATAAAAGTCTATTTCATTAGCCCCGTTATAAAAATACACCCCCATTAAAAAAATTAATAATAACAAAAATTATTAGCTAAAAATTTTAAGTATTATTATGCAAAAGATTCTTTAATTAAAAACGAATTATCTAAACAAAGGTCCTAGGCTTGTGTGAAAATGTCCCCTACGAAGGGTGTTTATATGAGGTTCTATCACAAGGTTTGAAGAAAACTACTGAAAACACAGAAACACAAGGATAACAAGCACGAGCGAAGTTCAAAAACTGCACCTCCCGTATGTCAGTTTAAGAGCAGAACATCTCATCCACTCGTTGATTGGTTACGAGTATTGGCATGCATATATTCATAAAAAATAGTTCCTTTGTTTCATACACATACTAAGAAAAGAAAAGACGCACCAAGAAGGAGTTATCAGAATGGGACGAAGGCGGGCATTATCATGTTGAAATACACGTTCAAAATTTCATGATATAAAGGACAACAAAACGGGACGTAGAATTTCGTCGACGTACCACTCTGCTTAAAGATGCTGCGGATGGCAACCAAAGGGGTTCTGGTATGAAATCAAATTGTACCCAAAACCATCACTCTTGATTCTCGGGCCCTATGGCTGGTGACAGTCAGGATGGAATCCCACCTTTTTTCGGGGCGTCTTCATACGCGTCTTCGCTGCTCTTCGGGGCTCAAAGTGCAGTGGGACTCATCACTGTAGACAATGCTACTCCATTCAGTAACATTCCAGGTCGAATGAGCCCAATATCACTGCAAACGGGCTTGTCAGTGTACACACTTTAATAGTAGTCGGTACAAGGGGCTTCGTGAACTCAACCCCATTTCTCTGAGACGCCTATTAATGGTATTTGAAGTCACCGAAGTACTAGTTGCACGTAGGATCGATAATAATAGTGGTTGATTTTCTTTTTCTTTTTCTTTTTTTTTTTTAAGTTTTAATAGGAAATATGTTTACTCAAAAGTTTTTTTTAAATTCTAACTATTTACTTTCTTTCACGTATACACAGGGTAAAGAAAATATTGTTTTTGGGTCAAATTTTCGAAATTGATTTATTTTTTCTTTATTATATAATTATACGTTTTGAAATCCTCTGAATTGGAAAATGTTTTTAGCGGTTGGTTTGTGTGTGTATCTGTCTGTTATCAGCATATATCAAGAACAAATAATAGCAGAAAGTCCTTACTTGGTATTTTAAATGAGTTTCATATAAATATGCTACACTAAATTTTTTCCTTGAGACAAAGCAAATGGTTCACGTACAGGAATATCCAAGAGAATTCAAATACATGATGTTTATGGGGTTCAAAGTTCAAATAAATTATGTTCTGATAAGTACAATTTAACATCAATAGGCTGATTAAACAAAACTGAGTAACAATTTTTTTTTTAAATGCATAAAAGCATGTTTTGTGTAGATTGTGGTATGGAAATCATTCATCATTCGTTTACAGAGCTCCAAAGTATTTGGATATATTGAGGCTATACTTGGAAATTGCTGGAATTATAACTAATTTTGTGTTAGAAGTTTTTCAAGTAAGAATAAATTTAAATACACAACATTGTTTATCGACAATATGCAGAGCTACCCAAAATTAAGCTAAACGCTCTTTTTGTATTGAATGTAATTGATGGAAGTGCTTTGCTATATTTTATTATGCCGACGAACACTTGCTCACGAAGCAAAATTAATTTTTCATATCCATACTGTATGTAAACGAATTACTTTTAGTACTTTTATTCTCAACTCTAGTTTTTTTTTTTTTTTTTCATAATATCACATTTTGAGGTTCCCTGATTATAAAAGTCCATTATTTAGCGGTTGATTTGTATATATATCTGTTATCAGAATAACATAAAAACAGATAACTGCAGGAAATTCAAAAGTGGTATTTTGAAGTTCGTATTAGGTTGCCACTTAAAATTTTGATCAAGGTTGTCAAGGTTTAAGTCAAATTAGTAACAGCCTTGATTATTATTCATTTGTTTATTTTTACAATTATGCATCATAAATAAGTGGGTTTGATGGAGGAGGGGAGTATCCCTCTTACAAAGAAATACATGTGAAATAAAACTGTTCCATATGTTCTAAAAATGTTCCGCAATTTTAGATTTTTTTTAAGTATATTATTTTTATTATCTTATGCTATTGATCTTAAAACTTAATATGCAATATATATATATATATATATAATGAAAACCTTTTTAAAATTTTTCAGTAAATATTCAATATAATTTTCTTTCATTATTTTATTACAATATGACATTTTCCTGTTCCTCCCTTAAAATTTTAGTCTTGAGTCTAAACAGTTTTAAGATTTAATTAAGTAGAATTACAGTTCAAGGAAAAATTTTATTTATTTTTTTATTTATTTTTGGGTCTAATTTTAATGTAATTTTCGAATTTTGATGGAATATAATCCGACACACGCAGAGCTGCAAATACTTTAATTAAGAAAACGTTAAAAATTAAAAAGTAAAATAATACGTTCATTTCCTGATATTTTAACTGTGGATCTGTGATAAATAACACCCGTGAAGTTGGAATATTTACAAGGCTTTTAGTTAAGAACCTCATAACCCACCGCCCTTATTATTTCCCAAAATAATTTACATCTCTGCAGAAAGGAAAAGCAATAAATTATAAAACATTTAGGATAACAAAATTAATAATTTCAATAATTTTCTACTTGCAACTTTAAGTAAAATCAATCCTATGCAGAGGTCCCCTCCTAGGTGATTCTAAACTGCCCTGTTTTCTGCAATTCTAAATTCTGCTCTTCCAAACTTCACAATTTCATCGCTCCAACGGCACTATTATATATTTCCTAACCCATAGTTTTATTTTTCATTCCTTTATTTAATTATTTTTAACAAATTATTATTATTTTAAAGTTATGTCCAGACATTACAATTTACAATTTTTTAAAGTCATAAAATTAGTTAAATAAAAAAAAAAAAAAATCTTTATGATATTAAAGAAAAAACTTCAAATCAGACTCTTTCTACCGTCTATGTCTCTATGATGGGTTGGTTTGTCTGCTGTTTGACACTGATATAACAAACAAAATCAAATTTGTCAAATCAAATCAAAATATTTTATCAATTTCACCCACGATAGCTAATTCTTTTAGCACAAAAATGCTGGAAAATCTTTCTTTATCGATGCATATTTTTAATTTATTTTAGTAACTTCCTTTTATATAAAAATCAACCTCTGACTCTTTTTTTTTTTTTACAATATATATAAATGTCATAGCAATGGGAAAAATGTTTTATAAATTATGAAATATGCATGGGTTCTGAAGCAGAATTTTTTTTGTTTAAACTGTCTCTCTTTCCCTCCCCCCCCCCTCCCTTCCCCTCGTAAAAACAAAAATTTTTTGCTATTGTTCGTATTTAGAAGTATTTTACAAGAAACAATTAAGAAAAGTGCCCTTTCTTCCGGTATTTTTTTTTCCGCGATCCGGAAAAAAGGGCACTTTTCTTAATTTGCGAGTCGAAAAAGTGCCCTTTTTTTCCCCAGGTGCCCCTTTTTCCGGGATCCGCATAAACTTGCACCCATTTGGCGCAACTTTTGTGACAACGATTTATACATACGACATAACAGCATACTGCGAATATCCCATTCGAAGCACAGTATAAATATACAAAGAAAAAATTCGCTTATTCGATTCATTGAATTACTAATTTAATTAACACATTTTCTTGAACAGCAACCCTACCATTAACCAAAAGATTTTACTCTCTAAGCTATGAGACGTGTTTGGTTGGATTCAAGGCAGCACTCGTCAGCCTAGCACTAGGAGTTTTCCATCGTTTTCTCCAAAACACACGTTAATATGGATTAGGACCCCTTAAAAAGATTCTCACAGAATCCATTCCACCTAGACTTTTTCTAAATAATTAATAATAATAATGAATACGAATTATAATAGCTTTAATTACAATAGCTTTAATTTTACAGCAAATGCAATACAGGTTTCAGATTCTCTGTTTTAGGTTGGGACGTCATAATTACAACACTATACTATAATAAAAAATTTAATAAAAATTAATATCCATAATTTGAAATGGACACAAAATGAAAATAAGATAATTATTCCGTTAGAATTTTATGCTTTTGTATTGTTATTATTATTATTTTGCCGGAGATTTGCGTTATTTATATCATTTTTAATAGAAAACGTGCCATAGCTACCTTGAATAACATATATCAGTTTCAAAGCATTCTACAAAATAAATAAATAAATAAAAAATAAATAAATAAATAAAAATAACGGAATGTTGAAAAAAAAGAAAAATAATAATCTGGTGTGTCACTCACACGACTTTCTCTTGTCCTGAACTTTAATACTATAAATATAGGTTGGAGATTAAGAGGTAAGATAACGATATTATGTAAACCTATGTTAAACAATTCAAATTAGGCTTCGGAAGAGTTTTGTATGATAATTAATTCTGTGTGAGGGGGCTACCGCCCCCCTCAACCCCCCGTTTCATTAACGCACCTACATTTATATAGAATTTAATTCGGTTATTAAAAAATAATTCTATTTTTTAAAAATAATTTATTAAAATTATTATTTAAAAAAATTATCTTTTATGATAATGCAGACGATTTCCATATTAGAGAAGTAGTATGACACTAAATATCCAAAAAAGTCCATTTTATTCTCAAAAAAAAAAAAAAAAAAAAACGATTTTTTTTTTCTAAGTTTTTTTTTTTTTTTTTTTTTTTTTTTTCGTTAAAAGTGAAAAAAATCGATAACTTTGTTTTAAATTATCGCAAATCGATGGTTCAACCATTCGTTTTAAAGGTATTGGCGAGCTCTTTTGAAAGATACCCATCATGAAAATTTACTCCCCTCGAGGGTGGACTTCCCCCCCAGTGGTGGTATTTACTCCATTTTATACAGGAAACATTCGATAGTAAACTTGTATAACATATTTCAATTTCATTAAGATTTGTGTACAGTAAGGGTATGGAAATATGGTTTATAGAAATGCCTCTCATAGAACACAATGCTTTGAAATATTTTAGGGGGTCCCTGTACACAAATTAGTAGAGGTGTAAACTCCATATTCAACAGGGAACATCCGATAGTGAACTTGTATAACATGTTTCAATTTCATTAAGATTTTTGTACAGTAAGGGTATGAAAATAGGGTTTATAGAAATGCCTGTCATAGAACGCAATGCTTTGAAATATTTTAAAGGGTCCCTGTACACAAATCAGTAGAGGTATAAGCTTTTTTTTTTTTTTTTTTTTTTTTTTTTTTTTCGTTAAAAGTAAAAAAAAAAAAAAAAAAAAAAAAAAAAAATCGATAACTTTGTTTTGAATTATCGCAGATCGATGGTTCAACCATTCGTTTTAAAGGTATTGGCGAGCTCTTTTGAAAGATACCCATCATGAAAATTTACTCCCCTCGACGGGGGACCCCCCCCCCCA
Organism: Salticus scenicus; assembly: GCA_963930645.1. Lineage (NCBI taxonomy): Eukaryota > Metazoa > Arthropoda > Arachnida > Araneae > Salticidae > Salticus > Salticus scenicus. The sequence continues at coordinate 64,365,719 of OZ005662.1, read as the reverse complement.
GTGGGGGAGGCGAGGCTCCTACATACACAATTTTTTTTTTCCCAGTTGACTATCTCTATTACAATATATATATATATTCGTTTCATTTGGTTTAGTGCAGTCTATAGACGTTAAACTCTACTGACCTGCAATTTCCCCCATAGACGTAATGTATTAGAATTCTCTTGATTGTCCCTGTACACGAACCATTTGCTTGATCTTAACGAAAAGCTTACTGTAGCATCCCTATATGATACACATTTAGAATACCAAGTTTGAACTTTCTGCCATAATTTGGTTTTGAGATATGCTGATAACAGGCAGACACACAGACACACACACAGACCATTTGCTAAAAACACGATTTTCGTATTCAGGGAACCTCAAAACGTGAAAATATAACAAAATCTCGCGTTCGAAAATTTGACCCAAAAACAATACTTTCTCTACCTTATTGGGTAAGAGAAAGTAAAAAAGAGGAGAAGCATTGAAAGTTACAAATACTTCAATTACAAATAATAATAATAATAATAAATAATAATGACATGTTAATTTTTTAATATTCTTATTTTTGAACATAATAAGAAACAAAGCTAAGTTACGGTTTAATATTAACAAGACCTAAATCACAACCCCTATCATACTAAAATACTTTGTATGTGCACGGCAATAGAACAGACTTTTTCAAACTCTAAAACCTAAAAATACTTTAATTGAAAAAAATATCAGCAAAAAAATTGAAATTTAAGAAATAAAATAGTATATTGATTTCAAAATATTTATATTCATAATCTAAATATTTTGTATCGTGACTGAAATTTGGAATTTTCTTTGAAAAAGGAAAACATAGAATAAAGTTTTATATTCAACTATAATATTATAAAGGAAAGAATTTTGTTTATGAATTTTATCCTTCATATATATATTGCCCTTCGCACAGATACATTCATTAGTATGATAGATAGTCCCTAATTAGACGAAAAATAAACAGATGGAAGAATTGCCACAACACACAAAAGCCAATTTGGTCAGTATTATATATATATATATATATATATACATATATGCGCACATTTTAAGCTACAAGTATGAATATTGGCAAAATCATTTGTTAATTACTCTCTGTACATTTGTTTTTATTAAGATATCAAACAAAATAAAACTGCTGTACAATTAAATAGGAAAAAGAATTCAAAGCTATACAGAAATAAACTTTTATTGAAAAAACATTACAAAATATCAGACAAATTTAGTAATTTTTAATTTGATTGGTTAATCAATTATTATTTCTGATTTCTATGTGCCTTCTCTCATTTGTCTATTATTCAATCAGATAATATGTTTAATTACACAGGCATACAAAAATGAAGTTTACAAAATTTGATTTGATGATTTCAGCTGACCTTTATGTTTTTTGATATGCTGAAACCGAAAATGCAGCCCATTTTTCTCTATCACGTATTGATTTTTGTCAATACAGGGTGTTTACCGACACGATTTCTTATATATACCAACATAACAATCGGTTTGTTGGTTGGTTGATATGATTTTAAGTCGCACTAGGGCTTCACAATTTCAACAATTGGTCTCTATGATTAATTAATCATGGAGAAATACTATAAAACTTATTATATAATTATATTGGTGGAAGAGTAATGGAAGAAATTGTACCCTGTTTTGACAAAAATCTATACGTGATAGAGACAAACTGGGTTCACTTTCGGTTTCAGAAAACCAAAAAACATAAATATCAGCCAAAATTATAAAATCAAAATTTTACGTGTCGGCCTGTGTTATCTCCCGTGGATAATTTTTAAGTTTAACATCAAATGAGTTTTCAGATACATTTTTCGATGCTGTAACATATTTTATATTGGTATTTGACAAATGAATTTATCGTTTTCTTGCTTTCAGTTGTATTTCTTTCATTATTTACATATACTATATATACATAAATATACACACACAAATAAATATATGATGTAAAATAAAGGCATGACAAGGTACTATAAAAACTGAAAAAATTATATATATATAAATGAATTGCTGTTCGTTAGTCTCACTAAAACTCGAGAACGGCTGAACGGATTTATCTTATCTTAGTCTTGAAATGTTCGTGGAGGTCTAGGGAAGGTTTAAAAGGCGAGAAAAAATCGAATAATTTCCGGGAAAACCCTAAAAACAGCCCTTTTCTATTTCCCATACAAACGTTTTCCAGAGTTATGTCCGTGAATTTATTTGACTGAGTTTCACGCCAAAACTGCTCGACGGATTTCGATGAAATTTGTAATGGAGATAGCTTATACCCTAACTTAAAAAGTTGGCTACCTTTTATTCCAAAAAAAAAAAAAATTGTTTTTGCGATTTTTATGCATAAAATAGCAATTTTGTAAGCTAATAATAGCAAAAAATTAGCCATTTAAATTTATCCATAATTTAATTGTTGCAAAAAAAAAAAAAAAAAAAAAAAAAAAAACGAATTTATTTTTTTCAACAGGAAAATAAATACATTTATCTAAAAGTGAACGATAAAAAATTATAAAAAAAAAAAATTATGCATCTCACAAAAATTGACGTCATTTTTTATTAAAAATTTCTTTTACACATTGATAAAGTGCTAATACGCAAGCGAAGTGATGACGTCACTGGCCGTTTGTGGATTCAAGAAAAATATGTCCTATGTTAAACGCCCATTGGATTTTTTGTAAAAAATTATTAAAAATCGAGGAAAATTATTTCCCGATTTTAATCCCCATATTTAGGTATAGATATGTATTAGTTATCATGTCCATGCGTTAGATTAAGTTATTTTTGTTGTAAAATTGACAAAATTTACATTTTTAATATCAAAACTCTAGGAAAAAAAAATGGCAAACTTCTATATTCGATTGAAAACACAAACATTTCATTTCAAAGGATGATATTTACACAATAAATATCCAACTAATACACTAATTAAAAGGAAAATGATAAATATTCTATCATAATTTGAAGTCAAATTTCTTTCCAAATGCCTAAATAAAGTATCTGATATAAGATACGATATTGCAGCGGAATAGATTTGATATCGGTCATCCTTAGCAGAAAAAAAAATATATATATCGACAAATTATTTGGCGAACATAATTTAATTCCTTTCAAAAATCATGGTTATTTTAACAACTTATATTAAGAGAGTAATGAATAATATGAAACAATATTTCGTACAATGCATATTACGAAAATATACATCTGGCATACATATTTTCGTATTACGTTTTTGATCACCAAATACAATAAGCGCCAAGAACGACAGAGTTTTGAAATTTAAAATTAAAATTTTGTCAATTTGATAGCAAAATAACTCAATATAACACACGCACACGATAACTATAATCTATACTAATATTATAAATGCGAAAGTTTGGATGGATGTTTGTTACTCGATCACACCACAACGGCTAAACGGATCTGGATGAAATTTTGTATAGAGATAGGTAATAGTCTGGAATAAGACATAGGCTACTATTTATACCGGAAAAAATGTAAATTTTTAATTAATCTTCTGTATAATATAAATATTTCTTCTATAATAAAATTTTAAAATAATTTATTTTAATTTTTAATTGTTGCCCAAAAAATATTTCACGCGAATAATAATAAAAAAAATAATACATATTAAATTTGCTTAGGCACATGACAACATAACGTCATTATCAAAATTAAATAATAAAAAAATGAAAGCTAATTCAGATCTGTATTAAAGAGCTTTATTAGTTGATAATCCTGGGTATATTTTTAATTTTAATACTGAAGTAGATAGGACATTTTTCGCCAAGGACTCTATTTTTGTGACAACAACCTTAAGCCAAGTAGTCCATAAAAAATATAAACAAATCTGTACATATAAAAGAGTAAACTCAATGATTCACTGACTCAACACTGCTATGACGATTCTGTGGGAAAGAGGGTCACAAATTTTAGTGACCAGGTTGGATTTCGGAGCCTGACCCCCAACTAAGACGGAATTTTGCAAAATACCCCCCACACACACACACCGTCTCCTTGGGGGGCAGAAGGCTTAACTCGGCTCCAAATTACTTAACGGTGAAGAAATTGCAGATGGAAAGACCAGACTTCAGTACAAAAAAATTATTTTCTGCGATTTTGGAATTTTGGATTTTTAAGGGGGGAGGGAAGGGAAAAGATTTTGGAAGAAGGGTACTCAACACACGAGGAAATCGAACTGAACACACACTACAAAGGGATTTTATGAAATTCCACCCTACCGCCCTTTGGAGAATGGGGGGCAAAAACATGTATTCATGCGTAACGCTGCACTAAATTATCTAAGGTTGGACATTTTTTATGTAAGGGACGATTATATGTATCTAACTCATAGTATGAAGAGATTTTGCGAAATTCACTCCTCCTTCCCTCCTTTAAGAACGGGAGGAGAGATTAAAAAAAAAAGTTTTAAAGCATAGCTCAGCTTTAAATAATTTCATGATCTCAAATTTTTTTTATTTGTCGGTCAGGTATGTGTATGCAACATGAAATATAAAGTAATTTTGGAAATTTACCCCCGCCCTTCCTTCCTCTTGGGGCGGGCGGGGCAAAAACCACATTTTGAAGCTTAAATCCGTCCAAATTACCTAAGAATGGCGAATTTTGGTGTGTGAATGTTAATTAAGTGTGCGAAATATGCACTTTGATGAGATTTTGTAAAACTTTCAACTGTAACCGCGAGGGAGGGGGAGTAAAAAGTAGGTAAGGGACTGCCGAAGGCATTGGGCAACTTAAAATTAGATTTTGACGGATTTCAACGTTTTTTTTTTTTTTTTTTTTTTTTTTTTAAGATATTTTATTATTATCAATGATATGCTGTTTTGGGGATTCATTTCAATATAATGACCAGCGAAGCGGGCAAAGCCTACTAGTAAATAAATAAATAAATAAAAATAAATTGGAAATTAAAAGCCAAATTACATTTTCTGCATTAAATTTGTTGCATTCATTTTCTTATTTAATCAAATAAATTATCACATTTTTCTAATTAAAAAATCAATAACAATGAACGTATTTGCATTTGCAAAACAAAGATATCAAAGGGTAGTATTTAAACTCAGGAAAGTAAAATAAACAAGAACCGAAAACTGAAAACTATGTACACTCTAGGAACAAAATAAAAACGTTCTCTATAATAATAGCCATATTTTTTCAGCGGTTACGCTGAGAACTAACATTATAGCTGCAATAAAACATCGAAATAAATACAGTAAAATTTTACCCATGGCCTTCAAAAAACAAAAAGGTTAATTTGACAGAAAACAAATACCATCACTTTTGCAACATTGTATTGAGAAAATAGAAAACAAACCTTTATCCATAATTAGAAATAAATAATAAGGAAAGTAAATTAAGAATTTATTTCATGGTTTAGTTTAAATTAACCGAATTTACTTTTTTTTTTTTTTTTCAGGAACAGCTTTAGTATAAGATCTCCTTGACGAATTCGGCTAGTCACGCATAATCATTATAAATAAATCACATAATATCGCAAAAAATTAATAAAACGAAAACAATCATCACGTAATTTTTTCTAAACTGCTCGAAACAGCTCATCTTTTACTTCATTAATGATCATTTGAAACATATTTTATAAAGAAAACTAACTTTTTTCTTCTTTTTTTAATGAATACATTATTGTTATTGTTATTATTACTATTATTTATAAAACATTTGTTATCTTACAAACTGTTCGTCAGTCATAACCTACTTTATTTTCGCGGCAGACATTTTAGTCTATATGAGTATTGAAAATATAAATAAATTTTTAAATGGCGTAAAATTAGTGAAATAAAAACAATAGTCATATAAATTATCTATTTCCAACGTATCTAAGTCATGATTAAAAAACAAAAACATATTAAATAAAATAAATGAATAATAATATAATACGCCAAAACATCGACAAAAAAAAAAAAAAAAAAAAAAAAAAAAATCAAAAGTACGGGCTATGAAAGTTCCTATCTGTTGATGTGAGATTTCATAGCAGCTTCAAGCTTTTTGAAGTGAAAACTTCTTTAGGCGCATTGAGCACTTTTTGTGTGAGCAAAAATCATGGAACTCGCGTCATCGTCAGCGAACACTTTGAAATTCTGCAGGCGTTCGTTGCCGTTGTATATATATATATGTTTGTATGTATTATCATTACTATTATTATTATTTTATTTTTATTTTTCGCGTGTAAATGAATTTATGCCAGGAAAAAATAAATAAATTAAATTAATTAATAAACTCATAAGTTCATTTATTTATTTATTATTATTATTATTTATTTATTTTTATATTTTTAATTAAATATTTAATAATTCTAAAACTATTACAGGGATTTTATTTAATGTCTTTTAATTAATTGAAATAATTTTATTTAAATGCTCAATTCTGAGTCCTTGAGTTATTTCGCATCTTTTTGCATTCAGATTTCGTAACGAGGTAGTCGAAGACACAAACTTTTTTTTTTTTTTTTTTTTTTTTTGTAATATATATATATATATATATAAAAATTAGATTTTTAAGCAAAGAGTTCTCTCTCTCTCTTTAATGCATTTGGACTCTGAAAAAGAAAAATTCTGTGTGGACCCAGAAAGTATGTTTTAACGACACCATTATCCCCCTTCCCCTTTCGACATGAACGATATCATCAATCGATCTTAATGACTTCCCGTAAGTTTCGCGGGGCGTTTCCGATGGGAGGCGGAGAAATCTGCTGAAATTGAGGTTTTTCAATTTAAAAATTAAAGTTTCTTATATTCTCATTAATAGAGATTTAAATAAAACAATTTATAAAAACATTAATAAAAAGCTTGGTTTTCTTGAGAAAGCGACACGCTATACAGATTTCAGATATTGCAATTTGTTGATAAGTTAGAGGCTAGTAGTAAAGCAACACAAGTGTATTTTTCGCATTTTACAGCTTAAAAATAAAGGGTTAAAAATTAAATATAACAGTTTTTGTTTCACGGGTCTTCAGTGTATGGTTGTGAATTTTCTGATTGTGAAAACAGAATTAAAAAAAATTCATTAGGTAATGTGTAATTCTATAAACAAATTTCGCCATAGAATAACACAGGCTTTGGATGACCTTGACGATCCGTGATGCACCCCCTTAACACGTTACGGCTCCGTTTACAACCTTGCTTAAAATCAACCCGCATTTTAACGATGCTTCTTTTGATCCCCCTTTCTGTTTTGTCCGTTTACAACTATCTATCTCGGAATAAGGATGGAGAGGGTGACAACCGGTTTTCAATGGGGAAAGAAAGAAGTAAGGTCCCTTTAACTGAGATGTCCCTTTAATTCACAAACCAAAACATTCGCATAAATTCTACTGATGTTAGTTATAGATGTACAGAAAAAAAAAAATGTAGTCGGCAGCAAAGGTATCCGAGCACTAGCAAAAATTCCTATATAAAAAAAGTACACTTGATACAGTTTTGTTACATAAATCCTTATCGAATCCTGTTCTTAGCCAGTCTAGGAATATGATTCGACAAGGATTTATTTAACAAAACAGTATTAAATGCACATTTTTAATGCAAGAATTTTTGCTAGTGCTCGGATACTTTTGCTGCCGACTGTGTTTAGTAAAATAATTACCACAATCATGATTTTATCTTTGAAAAACGTTGAGATATGTTTTTGTTTAGTGTATTAATCTTTAAAAAAAAAATAAAAATAAAAATAAATAAATAAATAAAAAATAAATATATATATATATATATATATATATATATATTCTCTGCAAGGAAATAAAATAAAGAAGAATTTTAGCGTTAAATAGTCCTACATTTTTCTTTTTCCATACATAACAGACAGAAATAATTTTCTTATTTAAAGTTGAAAAAGAAATAAAATTTATAAGAAATATTTTTTTAAGATTATCGCAAATATAAAATGAATTGGCAAGAGGTTAGATTACTTTCTGTAAATTCTAAGTTGATAAAAACAATTATTTTTATTATTTTTTCTATTCACAAGAAGAAAATATTACAATCGAGAAAATTTTTGACTTCTGGTTTTCGATGCATTTACACGTTTTGAAATACCATGACAAAAATTTGACTATTTTTAAAAGTGCATGCCTGTCTGTGTGTCGTGCATGGTTTATAAAAATTTTGTGGGCGCTGTATCTCGTTTAATAATGGGTGGAATTCCGAAAAAAATTTTCATATGAATTGGTGCTGATTATATTTACAATAAATCGCCCAGTAGGCAGTATCATAATCACATATTACAGCCAGACCGTATCTAAAGCATTACTTTTTACAGGATAATCCCAAACATTTTCTTTTTTCTTTAATTTTTTACCACTCCCTTTGTTGCTTTTGCGAAAACTTTTTTGCTGAAATATATATGAAATTAGTATATTCTTTACACTCCGAGAGTTTTAGGACAATTCATCAAGAATTTTTCTAGATATTTGACAAAGCGTCTGAAATCGTAAGTGTCCGGCCATTTAAGGAAAAGTAGTGTATAAATTTACGAATGAAAAGCACAAGCGAAAATATTTTATTATTCTATTATATTTGAAGTAATATTTTTCTTTTAACTGTAATAAATAGAAAAAAAGATCTTTATTTATGCACTAGAAATACAATTATGCGACTTCTAAATCATCATCTTTAAAAGTGCATTGAAAACACCAATTTATTCATCAGGGAGTTGCTCCCGTTTTTTATTCATTATACTTCTTTAGATAATTATATATTTTTTGAAGAACAATAAGTTTTAAAACAAGTAAAGCCGTGCTAATAAAATCTTACTTGACAAATAATTGTAATTTATTTATATTTTCTATTGCATTCATTACTTCCCTCTTTTACTGTATTTTTTTTTAATAATAATCAAAGAATACTGTATGTCTTTACTCTCTTAGAAATGTCGGTTATTAAGAAAAAATAAAATATAATTTTTATGTAGCATTTAAATGAATAATCTTAAACTGAAATTAGTCAGTTAAATTATTAGAAAAAAAAATAATAATAATGTAATCAAAACTTCATTTATTTTTGTTATTAAGGTTTTTTGTAGAAATAAACAGTGACTTAAATGCATCAAAGCTTTTGTCTCTTCCTGAGACCAACGAGCATTACGCATAATTTTGCTAGAGATCTTTCAGGTAAACAAACAAACAAATAAACTTAAAAGCAAATAAGTGAAAGACAGCGAACAGAGATAAATTAAATCCAACACGGCACAGCGCACAGTTACGTCCGAAAGGAATTGTGGGTAAAAGACGGGTTTTAGAAGGATTAACCCCAGTCCCTACTGGGGTTGTTTCTGACCCTAGTAATCAACCCCTCTTTTGAGGAACCGGTTCAATTGGAGAGAATTTGGGGAATTCAATCTATTAGAAGTTCTTTGTTCAACCAAGTTCTTTGATTCAACCCCAGTAAAAGTGAGGTTGTGAACGGGGCCATTAGAGCCCAACTACACTCCTCTCTCAGATACTGACATCTGCGCATATCGTTTGCGCACCTGTATGCCAGAGATAGTCACTGTCTATCTGAGTAGACGGAATAAAAATTTGAAAGAATTTATGACCTCGAATAAAAATTTCTCCTCTTTAATATCCTGCCAGTTGCGCAGTTAAAATGCGCTGTAGCGTCACATGTTGATACACTGACCGCCAAATTTTAAAAGTTTGTATTTTCCATCGAAATCTGTATGCATGTCAATTTGTGGCCAATTTGCATGACTCCTTATTGGCGCGTCTTTTATTTTTTTATTTTATTTTTTTATTTTTTTATTTATTATTATTATTATTATTATTTATTTATTTATTAATTTACTTACCAATTTATTTATTTATTTATTTACTTATTTATTTATTTATTTATTTATTTATTTATTTATTTATTTTTTGGTCTAGAGTGTAAATAGTTGATTTACATGAAAGGGACAAATTATTTTTTTACTCAAAAACAGGATTTTACATTATTTTTAATTATCAGCATACTAATGAAGATAATTTAAAATAATGTTTTAGAGTACAAAAATAACGTTTTCGTTTTATGTCACGTAACTATTTAAATTGTGTAGAACAAGGGAATTAATTTTTACGAAAATATTTATGCATGGATAAATTAAAAATTTGGGACATATTGAAAATTATTTGGAAAAGTTTTAGTATCTTTAGAGTTTGATATTTTACGCTTTATTAAATTTAACTGGTGAGTTTTTAAAAATATTTATTATATCTATATTTATATATTTTTTTTATTTATTGCATATAAAATTCAGCTAAGATTTTAAAAGAATTTTTTTTTTTTTTTTTTTTTTTTTTAATAAAGCAATATCATTGATCAATATAATGAGGAAGTTTTATTAATTTTATCAATCGTAAGTCTTCGTGTGCTCTTTTTTTTTTTTTTTTTTTTTTTTAATAAAATTTTCAAATTAAAGTTTATTTTATAAATTACAAAAATAAGGTATAAATAAAGAGTTTAACTTTAATAACTCATAAAAGTGAATAGGAATTTTGCTTAGACTATCAATTTTTAAATCTCTTTGAATTTCTTGAAAAAAAAATGAAAATAAGAAGAAGAAGAAGTTAAATTAATAGGAGTAAATTGAATACATATTAAATTAAACATAATTTTATCATAATCAGTTTTCTCTATAAAATATTATAAATGAAATAATTATTCTACAGATTCAATGTACTACATTAATGTGCTTAGATTATTTCTTTATATATCATTTAATTTGATTCTTAAAATTAATTTGATAATATATTAAAAAAAAAAAAAAAACAGTAATTTGATGAATGTACTGCGCTATTTTAGTAAATAAAATTTTATATTATATAAAGAAAGTTTATCTGATATTGATGGTATAGAAATTAATATAATTTTTATTATGCTTTAATAAAAGTTTCTTTTTTCTTTCTTTTTTTTTTTTTTGTCATACAGCTCTTTATACAATGACATGCGCTGTATATGGTGCTATTACTAAATTGAAACAAGAAAAGTTACACAAAATATTAATAATTTCTCTTGAGAGTTTTTTGAACATACCACGTATAAATTTTAAATAACTCCTGTTAAAGTTATTCAATATTAGATTAAATCAATATTTCATAATTTTGTATTTAGCATTCGTATATTAAAGTGACTTGTTATTGACAGTTTTTAAAAAATTATAATATGTGTTTTGTTATTTTGATTCCTTGAAAAATAAATGCTAATATAGTCTTATATTATTTTAAGTTTTATTATTTTATTTTCAGTTATATTATTAAAAGTGAAGGGAAAAAAAGTAATAATGTATATTTTATCAAATTTTGATTAGTTATTATTATTATTATTATTATTATTATTATTATTATTATTATTATTATTATTTAGCATCTATTGCTTTACAACTGTTTTATGTATTTTAAAAACATATTCTATATTTTTTAAATAATATGTAAAAGCATTTATAGGGATGAAGTAACAAATATTTATGGATATATCTCATTATATATTATATAATCCTACAGATTTAGTTACATAATAAATATAGGTATGTCACATTTGAAGGAAATGCCAGGCCAGCAATTCACTTGAATTTATTTTTTATTTAATTTGGTTGTAAATTGTTATTTTTTATATCATTTTACTTATACAGAATATTCTTAAAAAATATGAAATGATTATTTATATATACCTATATATATATATATATATATATATATATATATATATTAATTCTCTATGTACGTTTCCAATAGTTTCGACGATAAAGCAGTATGTATCACAGAGTTAGTAACAACTTAATAAAAGTTCTGATCGCTGCTGAGTCAGCAAATGGTGATCAGAAAGGATCTGACTAGAGAAGGTTCGCGAAAGAAAATTTTTTGCTTCATTTAAATTGTTAAATGGAATTTTCTTTATTAACTTCTTTTATGTATTTTTGTTAAGAAAAAAAAAAAAAAAAAAAAAAAATACGTGTGGCACTCGAGGACTGCCGCGGTAAAGCTATTGCATAGCATTTTTTATCAACTTATGCAATTATAATTATTTATTTATTTCATTTATGCAGTATTTTTTTTTCTTTGATATTAATTCAAGTTACACTTTTTGAGCGTGGTGACCGATAAGAAACAAATTTTTTTCTTTTATTGAATAAATGAGAATATATCCGCAATGAGAATATATCAAAAATATCCGCAATCGATTTGCAGGTATCGAAAACCTCGATGTACCAAATTTGAATGATCTAACTCTATTTTTTGAGAAAAGGTATTTTAATAGGTTTTTAAAGGCCTGCAAGTCGAATGGGGATATTCAAGTTTTTTCTTTGATTTAATTTCAAGTTACACTTTTTGAGCGTGGTGACCGATAAGAAAACAAATTTTAATAGGGAAAAGGTATTTAAAAAATTTTAAAGGCCTGCAAGTCGAATGGGGATATTCAGGTTTTTTTTCTTTGATATTAATTCAAGTTACACTTTTTGAGCGGGGTGACCGATAAGAAAACAAATTTTAATAGAGAAAAGGTATTTAATAGGTTTTAAAGGCCTGCAAGTCGAATGGGGATATTCAAGTTTTTTCTTTGATATTAATTCAAGTTACACTTTTTGAGCGTGGTGACCGATAAGAAAACAAATTTTAACCCATTTTAGGCCAAGCATAGAAATTTTATAAAATATGGTATTATTTTCATTGAAATATGCTTAAATTACATTCATTAAGACACAAAAAAAGTTTCTTGCATGAAAAATGATATTTTAGTTAAGAAATAACATGGTGCATATTTAAATAAAAAATTTAAATGAAAGATACATTTTAATGAAAATTTCTAAAATTTTTATTAAATTTGTTTGTTTTTTATTCAAATTACAAACCTTGCAACACTAATCCATTATAAAAACATATGCTTAATCTCAGTTGGAATAATTATACATTTTTAAAAAGTCGAATTTGTCAATAATCGTTTCAAGTTAGAACACTTGCGTATTTTGAAAATTTCTCAAGAGTAGGTGTTTACTCCAATTGAATTACGAATATTTTATAGATGTCTTTAGAACCCTTAAAAATAGCAGAAAAATAAAATTAGTGAAAAATATACGTCACAGTGTTAATAAAAAAATATTTATTGAAAGGGTGCGTTCACGCACCTTTGGCTGAAAATGGGTTAATAGAGAAAAGGTATTTAATAGGTTTTAAAGGCCTGCAAGTCGAATGGGGATATTCAAGTTTTTTCTTTGATATTAATTCAAGTTACACTTTTTGAGCGTGGTGACCGATAAGAAAACGAATTTTAATAGAGAAAAGGTATTTAATAGGTTTTAAAGGCCTGCAAGTCGAATGGGGATATTCAAGTTTTTTCTTTGATATTAATTCAAGTTACACTTTTTGAGCGTGGTGACCGATAAGAAAACAAATTTTAATAGAGAAAAGGTATTTAATAGGTTTTAAAGGCCTGCAAGTCGAATGGGGATATTCAAGTTTTTTCTTTGATATTAATGAATAAGATAACAATAATGATAAGAAAACAAATTTTAATAGAGAAAAGGTATTTTAATAGGTTTTAAAGGCCAGCAAGTCGAATGGGGATATTCAAGTTTTTTTTTTTTTTTTTTTTATTAATTCAAGTTACACTTTTTGAGCGTGGTGACAGATAAGAAAACAAATATTAATAGAGAAAAGCTATTTAATAGGTTTTAAAGGCCTGCAAGTCGAATGGGGATATTCAAGTTTTTTCTTTGATATTAATGAATAAGATAACAATAATGATAAGATGACAATAATGATAAGAAAAAAAATTTTAATAGAGAATAGGTTTTAAAGGCCTGCAAGTCGAATGGGGATATTCAAGTTTTTTCTTTGATATTAATGAATAAGATAACAATAATGATAAGAAAACAAATTTTAATAGAGAAAAGGTACTTTAATAGGTTTTAAATGCCTGCAAGTCGAATGGGGATATTCAAGTTTTTTCTTTGATATTAATTCAAGTTACACTTTTTGAGCGTGGTGACCGATATAAAACAAATTTTAATAGAGAATAGGTATTTAATAGGTTTTAAAGGCCTGCAAGTCGAATGGGGATATTCAAGTTTTTTCATTGATATTAATTCAAGTTACAGTTTTTGAGCGTGGTGACCGATAAGAAAACAAATTTTAATAGAGAAAAGGTATTTAATAGGTTTTAAAGGCCTGCAAGTCGAATGGGGATATTCAAGTTTTTTCTTTGATATTAATGAATAAGATAACAATAATGATAAGAAAACAAATTTTAATAGAGAAAAGGTATTTTAATAGGTTTTAAATGCCTGCAAGTCGAATGGGGATATTCAACTTTTTCTTTGATATTAATTCAAGTTACACTTTTTGAGCGTGGTGACCGATAAGAAAACAAATTTTAATAGAGAAAAGGTATTTAATAGGTTTTAAAGGCCTGCAAGTCGAATGGGGATATTCAAGTTTTTTCTTTGATATTAATTCAAGTTACTCTTTTTGAGCGTGGTGACCGATATAAAACAAATTATAATAGAGAAAAGGTATTTAATAGGTTTTAAAGGCCTGCAAGTCGAATGGGGATATTCAAGGTTTTTCTTTGATATTAATGAATAAGATAACAATAATGATAAGAAAACAAATTTTAATAGAGAAAAGGTATTTAATAGGTTTTAAAGGCCTGCAAGTCGAATGGGGATATTCAAGTTTTTTCTTTGATATTAATTCAAGTTACACTTTTTGAGCGTGGTGACCGATAAGAAAACAAATTTTAATAGAGAAAAGGTATTTCAATAGGTTTTAACGGCCTGCACGTCGAATGGGGACATTCAAGTGTTTTCTTTGAAATTAATTCAAGTTACACTTTTTGAGCGTGGTGACCGATAAGAAAACAAATTTTAATTGAGAAAAGGTATTTTAATAGGTTTTAAAGGCCTGCAAGTCGAATGGGGATATTCAAGTTTTATCTGATCTACTTTATACACAAATATTACGCGTACAGCTATTCACTGTTGTACATAGATGATAGATACCTATACACCTATATACTTTCTCACAAACAGCTGCTTACGTATTCGTCCGATTTCGGAGCAGCTCGTCTCGATCCGTGCGAGCTTCGTACAGCCGAAGTCTACCGAAGAGTGCCGAACTGTGTTAGGTTTTTTTTTCGTTACGGAATTTTTTGATTCGGTCGCCGCGCTCAAAGCCCGCGATAAAAGCTATATAATAGCTTAAAACCTTCTTAAGGGAATTAAAATGTAAATGTGTAATCTTTTTATTTCTTATAGAATTTTATAAAATTAAACATTTTCTTCCGTAATGGCGCATTTCAATACTTATTAAATTATATATACACCTAAAAAAGACCTCTTATTTGTTGATAAAGAATTTTTCTAATTGGTTGTATACACAAGTTTAACGCTAATATCATTTTCATAACTATTTATATTATTTGATCAAAAAATGCTCTCATGAAATCCACATATCGCAAAAATAAATATAAGTTCTGAAGGATAAGTGTGCTGTGTGCTCTGCAGCATAATTTGCATTATGAAGAACCCGAATAATAATAATAATAATAATAATAATAATAAGCAGCCCAAAATTTGCAGATAAATTGATACCGGTTTCCACAGAAAACATTTATAAAGTGACAAAAATGGTATAACTTCGTATGTATAACGATTATGTTATACATAGAGGATATTTGTTAAAACATGAATAAACTGCTACGTCAGAAACGACAAAGAAAAATATTTGAGATGCATACAGCTGTTTCGGTAGCCTTAATCGTACCGTCTTCAGTGCAAAAAGAATTCAGTGCATTCATTTTGCAGTGCCGTCTTCAGTGCATTCTTTTTTCACTGAAGACGGTACGCTTAAGACTACCGAAATAGCTGTGTGCATCTCAAATATTTTTCTTTGGCGTTTC
The DNA here is from genome assembly GCA_963930645.1 of Salticus scenicus. Classification (NCBI taxonomy): domain Eukaryota; kingdom Metazoa; phylum Arthropoda; class Arachnida; order Araneae; family Salticidae; genus Salticus; species Salticus scenicus. Next base: position 64,349,817 of record OZ005662.1, on the reverse strand, counting down.
TGACGCAGTAACTTATTCAGGTTTTAATATTCCGACACCAAGTCTCCTGTTATTATTAGAGGATATCTGTATTACTCATCACGAACAACTGACATCAAACATGAACTATGTAACCCAAAATTCACTTACAATTCAATACAATCGCACTAACACACTAGGTTTTAAAATTATTTCCACTTCTTTTAAACGAAAAATAACATAAAAATAAACAATATAAATTTCATAAATTTCATAAGAAACAGTAAAATATCGTCAACTGATGGCAATTCGTTTACAGTAGGACAGAAATTTTAATGTTTGAATTCGTATGCGCTTTTTAGATTGATCGAGTTATATGTTATGTGATGCATGCGACTAGTGTGAGAGTTAGTCAAAATAATACACATTTGGATATCATTAACGGTATGTAATAAAATAGTTTTCCTTAATTTAACACTGACAAAATATATTAATATACGTACAACCCGATAATGGGTTTTAAAATGGTTATGCTAACTTGCCTGTAGGAAACATAAGCTCGAATTAAAAATAAAAATAAAAAAATGGAGTTTTTTTGCTTTGAAAAATAGTAATAAGGTTTACAACCTTCTCATATTTAGAATTTGGCATATTTTGACACAAACACACACACACACACTCACACACATATACAGTAGACCTTCGGTTATCCGAGCTCCGACTATCCGAGTTCCACATTAACCGGGGTAGTCACGAAAAGGTTACGCACCGAAGGAAGCGTGGCAATTGATAAAGGGCGTAAATAACTTTGACAAATTTTACTATAGTATAGTGTTGCATTTCATAATTTATGTATATATGTATTGTATTGATTTTTTAACTGACTACATTTAACTATATAACAGATGTATTATTTTACTTCATTGACTGCGATTTTATCTATTTTAAACTTTGCTCTGTTTTTGCGCTTTCCTTTATGACAGAGTCCCTGTTATCCGAGTTTTTTTTATTATCCGAGGTAACTTTGCTTCATATTATCTCAGATAAGCAAGGTTCTACTGTTTATACATAATACGGAAAGTCAGCTACTTTCGTTATATGATTTTCAACACCAAATTTTAACTGAAACTTTTCACCTAATCTAACAATTACTTTCAGCAACAACAAGCGAAGAAATGAGAAAAGTGATTGAATAAATTGGGGAGTAATCATAAACACATAGTACTAAGTAATGGAAAAAAACTGCAAATAAAAGTCTTTCAGAAGTAAATTCAAAATGTTTGAATATGATGACGATAAGAAGATAATATTATAGTTTTAAAAAATTAAAGAACACGCTTTTATAGAAATGTGAACTAAAAAGCACAAAATATCTATGTTAGTATTAAAATGCAAGGTAAGAGAAAATCGTGTGAGTGACACACCATAATATTTACATATACCTAAATCTTTAATTAAAATAATTTAGAATAAAACAAAAACCATTTTTAAAAAAAATCCCCTGACTGGGATCGAACGCTAGACCTTTAGGTTCGTAGCTATACCTCAACGCCACGGCGTTCACGTAGGGAAAGTCATTTTTTACAATATAGATTTTTTGTTTGTTCCCAGAGTGGTTACAAACATGCATACATACATACATACATACATACAAGTGAAGCTAATAAAAGCGTGTTAAAAATATGAATAAAACTGTGTACAACATAGGAATTTATACTCAGAATTTTATATATAAATGTTCTGAAATCGAAATCTTAAATAAAAAATTCATTAAAAAATAATGTTTCATTAACATTGATTTGAAAAATTTTTGGACATTTAATTTGAAGATGGCTTAGCGTTTTAAAATAGAAGCCAAATTTTTATCGTATGAAGGGAAACATGCCAAAGTTTATACATATGACTTTTTTATATATCATTTTCCTTCTACGTATCATAAAAATTCACAGAAATATGAAAAGCAGGTCAATGTTTCCGAAAATCAGTTTCAGTTTTCAAAATTGATTACATTGTTTATAAAATATCAAATTGTGTAATATTAATAGAAAATTCATGTCGCATCATTTTTGAAATATTTATGTAAACAAGAATAGATGTTATTTTTCTACATTAAAATGTATGTGTAGGAGCGGGAACTCATTAATAGGGCCAATTTAGTGTAACAATATTTATTAAACATTAAACATTACACACATGATAAACAAACAAACAAATATTTACAGGAGAATAGTTAAATTGTATAGATTAAATGCAAAAATCCCGCATCCTACATAATGTGACTTTCTGGCCGTCAGCCATAGACGCAAAACTTCGACTACACTTCACATCCACAGTCACTTATGTCGAATGTTCTTTGTCTCTTTTTAACAGGACCACGAGGGGGCGCTTGGGATGTAGCTATAGAGCGCTGCATATACATATATATTTTATCTAGAAATTCAAATGAGTAATACCTTTAAACTAAAGCGTTTTATGATAGAGTATGCATAAAATAAATTAAATATATTTTTTTACTTGAATTTGGCGTGTAAAAAGTTGAAAATTTTAAATTTTATTGATTTTTAATAAAACCTCTCTAACAGCAAGTAATTATATTTATGATATTCTCATAAATATAAATATATATTTTGCGTCAGTGCCTTATTTAGAAGCATAATATTTGATAATAAAAAAAATGCAATATTATTTTCACTTATGTTTTATTAAGTGTATAGTGTTATAATTTATAATTTCGAGTAGGTTAAGGAATACTACAGCTAAAGACATTTTCATTGTAATTTTACGCATTAAAGATGAGTAGCTGAATTTCATATATTTCTTTTTCTAATTTCTCTTATCCATATATATGGTAGAGAAAGTATTGTTTTTGAGTCAAATTTTCGAAAATTGAGTTTTTGTTATGTTTACACGTTTTGAGGTCCCCTGATTCCGAAAAACATGATTTTAGCGGTTGGTTTATGTGTCTGTGTGTGTGTTTGTCTGTGTGTGTGCCTGTCTGTATGTGAGTGTGTCTGTCTGTTATCAGCATATCTTAAGAACAAATATTAGCAGATAGTCCAAACTAGGTATTATAAATGAATATCATATAGGGATAGTACATGAAACTTTCCGTTGAGATCAAGTAAATGGGAACAACTATAGTATTTCCCCTCAGCTAGATTTGGCGATTATGGCTAAATCATAAATCTAAAAATCATAAATCATATAGCATAAATGATAAAATCTTAAGCTAAATTATAAATCATAAATCCAAAATAAATAGCATGTAGGCTGCCATATTATATCGCAAACAATCCAGAACGACATCGTTATCGTTCAAATCGGCGCCAAAGAAAAATCGCCAAATTCAGCTGTACGCCAAAATGATTTGTGTACAGAGACACCGAAGAGAATTCACATACTTTACGTCTGGGAGGAAATTGCAGGTAATTAGAGTTCAACATCTATAGACTGCACTAAACCAAATGAAACGAATACATATTTTGTATATGTCTAAAAACATGTATCATGTAAAATATGGTAGGGTAATCATTCACTGTTCGTTTACAGGGCTACAGAAAAATAGTTGTTTATAGTGTGACAATACTTGAAAATTGATGAAAGTGTATTTCAGATGGTGTCGTATGTTATGAATATAGGATTATATTTATGTGCACCATGTGGTGTGTACATAACCATCAGAAGATACACAGGGCTGCCATTATTTAAGCCATAACTTTTTTTTTTATTGTTAGTGAAAGTACTTTACTAAAATATTTTACCTTGTCCAGGAAATATGTTCAGGAATTGAAATTAATTCCTCATAGACATATGGTAAATAATGTATTTTTTTAAGCTAAGTATTCATCGCTTGTTTTTTTTTTTTTTGTATGTACATATTTACACGTTTTGAGGCTTCCAGAATACCGAAGTCAAGTTTTTAACGTTTGATTTTTGTCTGTGTCTATTAGAGTAAATTAAAAACAAATAGCTTCAGGCGATCCAAATGCTGCATTTTGTAGTTAATATGTTTGTTACTAGAAAAGTTTAATCAAGATTCATAAGTTTCAAGAAATGTTGGTATAAAAATTGTCTGAATAATTTTAAATGAACTTTTGCATTTAATAACAGATTTGAATTCCATATAAATGTACGTACAGTAATGACACGGAGGTTGGAGGGGGGGGGCGATAACTCCCCTCATACAGAATTACTTGTCAAATAAAGCTGTTCCGAAGCTAAATTTGAATTGTTTTAACATAGGTTTGCATAACAGTACTCGTTATCTTGCCCTTTAATCTACAATCTATATTTATAGTATTAAATTTCGGGGTAAGAGAAAGTCGTGTGCGTGACACACCAGATTATTTTTTTCAGCGGCAAAACGCTATTAGTGGTCATACAACAATGAATAATTTTTGAAAAAAATAATTAATATTTTTAACAATTAGGTATAGTCACTTTACTATCTTTCACAACAATACTAGAAAACAATACCACAAACATTTTTAACAATACACGTCCAAATACTTTGTGACTTGTGCGAAGCATTACAGTATTTCTGAAAATATCACGATTTTCTCATAAATAATTGAAATAGGTGATTTTTTTAGTGACTGAAATCTCTGGATAACTTTCATGATGGAAAGTGTGAGAGAAAAGTTTTCTAATGGCCTCATTACCGAAGATGAATTTAGGAATGAAGCCATCACTAGGTCAGTAAATAGTCTGAGAGAGGAAGGTTATGAGTTTCTTAGGATTTTAGGCGAAGGTGCTTTCGGATTTGTGTTTAAAGTGAGAAACGAACAGCGCCAAAGTGTCGCAGTCAAATTAGTGCTGCAAGAATTTGTCAACAGAAGTGAAGCCGAAATATGGCCTGAATTAAGACACCAAAATGTTTTGCCTCTCATCGATGTACAATACATACCATCTGCTGAGACATTTGCATTTTTTATGCCTTTGATTCCGTCGTCTTTGGATTTGGCACTAGAAGATTCCGTGCTTTCCATGAACAAAGCTGCATTCGACTTTGCAAAATCTTGTTTAAAAGATGTAGTAAACGGAATCAAGTACTTGCATGGACAAAAGTTATGTCATCTCGACTTGAAGCCGGCTAATGTTTTAATATCCAACTTGAGAAAAGGAATGATAGCTGACTTTAGTTCATTGACTTTCACAGAAGGGGGCACAGACGCTTACGTCTCACCGTTCTTGTACCGCCCGCCTTAAGCAGTCATTTCTGAAAAAGATGAAAAAACAGTAGTGAATGGCTTCACTTATGATGCTTATACAGTGGGCTTTCTTGCTCTGGAAATGTTTACAAATCAGGCTGTCCTAAAATCCTATCAGTCAGCAAAAGCAGACAAAAAAGAAATGACGTGGAGCAAACAACTCTATCCCAAAATTTTTAAAATTTTGAAGAAAAATAATTTTGAAAAAGCAGTCCAGAAGACGTTTTTGAAATCTAAGGTGGATAAAGAAGTTCTTAACATCTTACGAAATTTTGTTAAAGGGTGTCTATGTTTGAATCCTGGACTTCGACCTTCTTTGGATGACATGCTGGAACACAAAATGTTCGGTGGAAATAGATTGTTTCCACAAAATAAAAATGATGTATGGGAAAATAAAGCTTCGCCTGAAAAACTCCATTTCTTGATTTCTTTATTTATTGCTAAAGCTTCATCTTTGAGTCTTCCATCCGATTCTGATGACTTTGTTCAGACAGAAGCAAATGAAAATCGAGAACAACAGAGACTAAGTGATGAGAATGATGTAGAGAAAACAAATCATGTTGAGTGTCATCCAAAAGAGGACTTATCTAAAAAACAGACGTTTATGCAGTGGATGGCCAAGAAAAAATCAGGCCTTTCTGATAGATTTCATCGCATAATCACCATGTTTCGTCGCACAAGAAAATGATTGATGTCATATCTGCAAATAAATCTTAAAAACATATTTGAAAATAGACCAGCTACCATTTGTAAATAAATAGTGCAAGAAAGAAGCCGTATAACAATAGTCCATATCTTGCAATAGCTATTACCAACCCTCCTGCCAGACGGGGATTTTTCTAAATTCATTGACTGTTACAGATGACTATTGCTCGTTGTTCAAAATTAAACTCCAATATTCTAAATTCCCATCCATATAGTTACAGTGTAACCTCATCTTATTTTCATGCGGCTAATAAAAATCCTTGTTCTGGCGATTATTCAGTGTGTCTTTTTTTTTATGCTATATTCTTTCTGTATTTAAATGATTTATTATTGTGAGAACATTCATTATAGTTATAGCATAGCCTCCTAAACTAGATGCCTGTCGCGTTGTTCGGAAACTTGGCAACAGTTGAAGCGGTAGACAGCGCCACCTGGTACAGATTTCACGACTTTTTTATTCAACAGCCACCAAAAATTTTTAAAATTGAGATATGATATACATAAAGCGCAAATAGAATCGAAGAAAAGTCGATTATATATATCATATATCACTTGTTAAATTCATTGGTGACAGTTGAATAAAAAAGTCGTGCAATCTCTACCAGGTGGCGCTGTCTATCGCATCAACTGTTGCCAAGTTTCTAATCCACGCGACAGCATTAACTTTAGGAGGCTATGGTTATAGTTCAAGAAACAATCTGAATACAAAATTAAAGGGACAACCTGTTTTCTTGTTTTCTTCTTTTGCGTATAACTTTTAAAGAAATAAACATATGAACATAAAATTTCGATGGAATGTTATTATCATATCATTAATAGAATTTTATGTAACTTTAGAATAAGTAATAATTTTTAAACTATTAATTATTATTATTATTTTTTTTTTTTCAAAAATATGCTTTCGAAAAAACAGGAAAATATTCACCAATTTTAGAAAAGAAAACTAAACTAAAAATCATGTTAAGGACGCATTACAAATAGGTGAAGAGGCACATGCCTTCAAATGTCAAACTAAATTCCGACTTTCTTTATATATTTACTTTTCTTTTATTTACATTTATAACAGACATTTTGAAAAAATATTATTACTAATTTGCAAACAATGAGCATCCCCAGAGTAATAAAAATGTCGATAAATAATTTTATAATGAACCTCTTATCCAATTTTCATGTTTGTATGTATATATATATATATTTACTTTCCGAACACTATAGTGAGGAAAGTATTGTAATCATGTCAAAAATCCGAATTTGAGATTTTGATGTTTCTATACGTTTCGAGGTCCCCTGAGTCCGTTTTCACTATTTTTGCGATGATGTATGCATGTGCGTGTGTATGTATGTGTGTGTATGTCTGTGAGTGAACACGCTAGCATCTAAACGCTTTGTTCGAAAAATCTGAAAGTTGATACGTATATTGTAAGTCACCATAGTACGAACCCTATAGATTTTGGTGAATCAAGCACTTATAGTTTTTTTACAGGGACACAAAGAAAAATTCTTTATCATTATGGCCTACGGGAACAAAATCGTAAAAGTACGATAGCATCTAAACGCCTTATTCAATTGAGCAAAAAATTTACACTCATGTGACAGGTCACAGATACTCAATCTGTATAGATTTAAGAGAATCTAGCACTTATAGTTTTTTTACAGGGACACAAAGAAAAATTCTTTATCATTATGGCCTATGGGGCCAAATTTTTAAAAGTATGCTAGCGTCTAAACGCCTTATTAATCTGAGAAAAGAATTTGTACACATGTTATAGGTCACAGTTACACCAACTGTATAGATTTTGGTGAATCTAGCGCTTACAGTGTTTTTACAAAGATACAAAGAAAAATTCTTCATCATTATGCCCTATGGGACCAAATTTTTAAAAGTGCGATAGCAACTAAACGCCATATTCAATTGAACTGAAAATTTATATGAATATTATAAATCACTATTTCACTAACTATAAGCATTTTGGTGAATCTAGCATTTATAGGTTTTTACAGGGACATAACGAAAAATTCTTTATCATTATGATCTATGGGCTCAAAGTTCAGTAGCGTTAAATAAAACATCGTGTAACATATGGAGAAAAATACTCAAATACTCTTTTATGGTTTTCTCTTTTTTGTTTGTTTAACAACACCTCTTTCTTTACTTTATCTACAAAACTGTTAATTACACAATGTTCGGAAAGTCGAGTGGAGTCACCCGAGAATTTTCTTAAGTTATTCATACATGAAATAAAGAAGAAACAGAATATTGAATACAGGAAGAAAAATCGAGTTTTAATCTAACGCATGGATGCATATAGTACATCTTCACTTATTTGTAACGAATCCGTATGGCTATTTTTCATTGAGTTTTTTTTTTTTTTTTTCCCTAAAATTGTTGAAATTTTTCATTTTTTTTCAAAGCTCATTTTTGAAAAATATTCATTAATTATCCATTTAAAAAATATTACTTATTCTAAAGTTGTATATGAAAACACATACCATCCAAACTTTATGTTTGTATGTTCATTTCTTAACCTCTTACCTGCCGAGAAAAATTTACAAAATTCGCTACAAGATGCCATTGTTCTCTTTCAATTAAGAAATTAGTAAATGTTTCAAAAACACTGTCAAGATCACTTTCAAGTTTATTTTACTGCATTGTCAAAATGTGTCAGTGGTTTCACTGGTAGCAGTACAATACAAAGGATTGTTCTTCGGAAGAGCGTATTTATACGCCCGGGGCAGTTAAAAGGTTAAAAAAATCTGTATGTTTCTTAATAACTCCTGTAATTAAGATTTTGAATTTATGATTTTCTTCACGTGTCAACTGCTCTTTAATTCATTTCTCCAAGTGAACAAGTAACAATATATGTATACAAAGAGGAACAGTTGCGTGAGTGCAATATCTCGGGATTTAAGCAATGCTGATCATAGAGTGTGGCAAATCTTGCGTCATGTTTTCGAATTTAAATGATATATAAGATATTGCATAGATAGATCACAAACTACGTATTTAATTTGTAAATCCAATTATTTCAGCCGCGTTGCAGATTTTTTTTTTTTTTTTTTTTAAACACTTTTTGGGCCTGTAATTTTATTAATTTAATAAGAACTGTGAGTTCATATAAGAGGTTTTTCACAAAAAAGATTTTTTCCAATGTGGCTGGAATAATTGGATCTAAATTTTAAATGAGCGACATGTGAAAAAATATAAACCCTTTATTATACAGTTGCCACAAAACTTATGTCACACACACACACAGACATGCAGACATTTTTTTTAAATTATCAAATTCTGTTATGAATCTCTCAAAACATATAAATCCATCAAAAACCGAAAAGAAAAAATTTACGAATTCAAAATAAATTATTCAATGAATATATTGGCGTGAAACAACCACACGACTTCCATTATCCACTATTACACATATTATAAGCATTTTTTGTTATTTTTTTTTTTTTTAAAGATGATGTGATCAGAAAACATAAAATTGGCTGAACGAAGTAGGAACCTAAACTTTTTCCGCTAAGAGAAACTTGATACACATGTAAACACTTATAAACAAGGCTTACATAACCAGTTAAAAAATAAGAAGAAAAAAAATGGTAGAGTTACCTTTTGAAATACCAATTTCCGAGAACTAACACTGATTTACGTAAGCAGGATGACTGTTAATTTTCTTCTAATAACCACGTAATACATAAAAAAGGATATCTAAAATTGGTTTATGTAACAATTTTCAAGAAAATCATTAGAGCCGTTTTTGAGATACCGACATTTACCAAAACTTGGAGTACTCAATTATTGACAGGAAAACAATAATTTCATACAAAAAGATATTTAAAAGCGTGTTAATATGGCGTGTTTAAAAAAAAAAAAATCCGTACAGCCGTTTTTAAAGGAACGCGCTTGAGAGACCTGAAATCGAGCTATTTATACACGACGCCGATCAATTTTCCGGAACTAGCAAACTATATCATTCGAAAGTACATCTAATAGAGTGTTTATATAGCAAATTTGAAGGAAATAGTCGGAGTCGTTTTTGAAGTATACGTACTTACAGTCCCACTTCCGGTTTCTGATGAACCACTTCTGGTTTTCTAATTTTCACTAAAATTTGGAAAATTCATCTGTACACCAGACCTGTATCAATTTTGAAGTTTCATAGTTATATCTTTAGTAGTTTCTGAGATTGGTAGCCAGAAGATTCCGCACATACATACAGTCGGTAACAAAAGTATCCGAACACTAGCAAAAATTCCTATGTAAAAAAAGTAGAGTTCATACTGTTTTGCTAAATAAATCCTCGTCGAATCATGTTCTTAATCAGTCTAAGGATTTATTTAGCAAAACAGTATTAACTCTACTTTTTTTATATAGGAATTTTTGCTAGTGTTCAGATACTTTTCTTACCGACTGTACATACGTACACACACACTGACCAATTCCCAAAAACTACTTTTTTGAACTCAGGGGGCCTAAAAACATGTAAATGAGGTAAAAACTCGATATAGAGTTTTTGGACGAAATACAATACTTTCATTACTTACGGTACTAGGATAATGGAAGTAAAATATAATAAATTGAAACCATCTACTATTCTACACCCATTTAATGTAATAATGTATTATACAATAACGAGACAATATCTAGCATGCAACTTTAATTTAATATTTACGTATCCAATACTTTCTTTCTTTTGAATATATAAGAAAGTAAAAAATATTTAAGCTAAATATTCACCGATAGATTTTTTGTATATTTACCCGTTCTGAGGGTTCCTGAATACCAAAGTCAAGTTTTTAACCTTTGATCTTTGTCTGTGTTTCTTTAATGTATTAAAAAGTAATAATAATTTCAGGCGATCCAAATGTTGTATTTTGAAGTTTATACGTTTGTCATTAGAAAAGTTGGATCATGATTGATAAGTTTCATGGAATGACGCGTGTGGAAGTTGTCTGTATAATTTTAAGCAAATTTTATAACAAATTTGAATTCTATATAAATGAATGTAGAATAATGAAACAGGGGGTTGAGGAAGGCGGTAGCCCCCCTCACACACAATTATTTGACAAATAAATCTGTTCCAAAGTATAATTTGAATTGTTTTAACATAAATTTACATAGCAGTACTCTCTATTTTACCAATTAATCTCCAATCTGTACTTATAGTATTAAATTTCAGGATAAGAAAAAGGCGTGTGAACGACACACCAGATTATTTTGTATGTAGACATTCAGTTTATTGGAGATATATTTAAGAAAATGCAGTTAAAAGTTAAAACCTATTTTTTCTCCAACATAATTTTATGTCTTTATACCACAGATAATCATAGCTATTATTCAACTTATTTTCAGTGATAAAATCTCTATAGATAATTTAATCGGAAATGAAATTTCGAAAATAGCTATTTTAAAATATTTAAAATATGTACTTAAACACAAATACATTAGAGACAAAATTTTAGTATTAGCTTTTTGAAACCGCGGAATAATATATAATGTTTCGCAAAAGATAATGCCACTCTGTAGAGTTGAAAATGCTTTCGAGAAATAGTGTATAATATGCATCGAGACTTTCAGTTAAATAAACTAAAAGCAACTTGTTGTAATGCTGTTTTGAAATGCTAGATCTTGCAACAAACTCTTGAATGTTCTTGTTTTTAAACTTTTAAAACCCAGTTCCTTTGAGAGTATATATATATTTGACCTAATACTATAAGATCTGTGATTTAAGATAGGTTTAATTAAAGCAGAGAATATTTAAATACATTAGCAGTCATAAAGCTTTAAAGGAGTAGATGTGTTTGAAATATTTAGTATTTGTTTCATAACAAAATGTTTTGCAATAATGTTCCAATATGTGTTTATTGGTATATGATTTTTGTAGTATTAATTAAAGGGATTATTTTAATAAAATTTTACAATGTTTTAAATAAAATATAGAGATGGACAATTATTTAAAAGTTTTTTTTTTTATTATGAATATATAATGGTATCGAATGTATATTTCTAATGAATACTTAACCCTATATAGCCTGATAAATTTCTGTTCATGGTACAAACAAAGGTCGCCAAATTTGGTCTTTTCTTTATTCAATAGTCACCAATAATTTTTATTTGTAACGTTTGACTAATCACTTCGAAGATTGATAGTGTAATATGTATATCAAATGTCATTTCTCAAAATTATTGATGACTATTGAATACATAAAAGGCCAAATTTGGCAATCCTGATACAAACATGTGTGATAATATTAATGATTAGTATTTTGAGGGGGGGGGGGATATTATGTTATGTCCATCACATTCACATGACTTTCTTCTATATTTTCCTATACACTCAGTACAAATAATCGATTAAAACTATTTTTTAATGCAATTTTTGTTTTCCCCTAAGGTTTTTTTTTTTTTTTTTTTTTTTTTTTTTTTAATGAAAAGAACCGATAATTTTATGTTAAATTACTGAAGATCAGTGGTTGAACCATTTGTTTTAAAGTATTGAGGAGCTCTTTGGAAAGATGCCCATAATGAAAATTTGAAAGCAATGCTCCTACACAGACAAAACGTTTTCCCAGTTCACAATCACTGTTATAAATAATTCTTTTTAAATTTCATGATAGTTATTGGCAGGGACGAGGAGCCGCGCACCGCTCTAGGAGCAGTGTCCAGCGATTCTAGCTATGCTAGGCCCCTCCTCCGGAACGTTTATCCCCCCCCCCCTCAAAAAACATGAATAAATAAATAAATAAATAAATAAATAAATTACAAAGGTCGCCAGAGATAGGTTTCCAACGCGACAAGGAACGGCAGTGAAAGATGTAGTAATAAAGCATTTTTTGGATACGTTTGTGCCGGGATTGCACTCCACGCGACAAATGGTATTTTGGAGCTTTGAATAGTTCTGTTTTTTCTATTTATAGCTCTTTTTTGTTCACTTATAAAAAGCAGTTCATAAGCAATCCAAGAAATAGTAATTATAGTTCATTTGGAATAAACAGTTTAAAAAAATTCTCTTTTTGCACATTTATAGAAAAATATGTCCTATACCACCACGTTAAAAATTTAGATAAAGCTAGTTGGCAACGCCATCTGCTGGACAAATTTCATCAAACGTTGATATGCACTAATTAACGTCAAGGTGCAGCTACATACCAGTTTGTGTGAAATTCTATGGTGCAGTTCCTGAGATACAGATAGATATTTTCTAAAAATAGTCAAATCGTGTTCTTTATACTTCAAAACATGTAAATCCATTTGAGGGGCATACCTAGTGTGACAGCCTAAAAAAAGGGCGATTTGTTTTAAAAAGAACTACTGTATCAATTGTTTTAAAATTTTAAGGGTATATTTATACATATTTTAAGAATACACAGTAAAATGTTTGAAGAAAAAAATTAAATATTTTTCGAGATACACGCGATCTCCGACGGTGCTAAAAAAAAAAAGGTCCTCCACTGCTGCAGTGATTCCGGCCTTCTCCGTGGATGAAACCTAAAAAAAAAAAATTCTGGTTAAAATAGAAGATATTGTCCGTACAATGACCTACGTTCGAAAAAAAAAAATAAAAAACTGACAAAATGGCGGCGTTTTTTTAAAAAAAGTTGAATTTTACCCAAAATTTTGGTCGTTTTTGGCCTGCCAAAATTCGATTTTTGATCATATCAAAAAACTGGTAGGTCATTGTATGGACAATATCTTCTAGTTTAACGAGAATTTTCTTTTTTAGGTTTCATCCACGGAGAAGGCCGGAATCACTGCAGCAGTGGAGGACCTTTTTTTTTTTTTAGAGCCGTCGGAGATCGCGTGTATCTCGAAAAATATTTAATTTTTTTCTTCAAACATTTTACTTGTATTTTTAAAATATGTATAAATATACCCTTAAAATTTTAAAACAATTGATAGAGTAGTTTAAAAAAAAAAAATTCCCCAAAATCGCCTTTTTATTAGGCTGTCACACTAGGTGTGCCCCTTAAAACCCGAGGTGGAAAAGTTTTACCAATTCAATACTTTCTTCTATTGAATATAGAAGAAAATATAAATGAGCAAATATTTTACTAAGAAATTATTTTTTTAATGTAGAACATTCATAAAAATACGATTCTCGAATACGTTAAGTACAGTAATAAAAAAATGAACTTACCTATGCAATGTAAATATTTTTTTTTTTTTTACCAAGCACAAAAAAATTTTCCGAGTCAAAATTCTTTAATAACAATTTTTGACAAAAGTTGAATGGAAAACAACGGTGCAAATTTCAGATTATTTTGACAGTGGACAATAGTGACATCTACAAGAAATTTCCTGAGTTATGTAGTCGCTGTATATGTGTAATTACTTTCATATGCCGATAGATGTCTCTACCAGTATTTCATAGAAGTGGGGGAATAATTAAAGTAGTTATTAAACACTTGACATCGTGTCCTTTCTAGGGTTAAGACAAAAATACCTATAGAATAAAGATACAAAATTATATATAGAATAAAGATAAAAATATACAACCTTAGAAGAATATCTATAGAAAGAAACTTTTTTAAATTTGATATTGAAGCTCTGAGGAAATTAACATACTGTGAATTGTTTTTGTTTTGACTTTTTCACTGATTTTTAAATGCAAATAATGTGACATTTTTGTGAAATTCTCAACGATATGAGATAATAAACATATTTCAAAAATACAACATTCAAATATCCACGGTTCAATTCATGTAAGTAGGTACAAGTATAAAATACTTTGAATAAAGTCCTTCACGATCGGCTTTTCATTGCAAAGGAAAATTTTAAGTGATTCATTAATGCTTGAGAAACTCTGTAGATGGGAAATTGTTTGAGAAATGTATCATCTTTTAGATAATATACAGGCATATTTTCGCTTAAAGATTATATAGAATAAGAACAATATTATTTCCATTCAGTAAATTTTATATGTTTCTATTGTACATATTGTATGTATTATATTCAAAAATGACCCCCCCCCCCCCCAATTTGTTTGAAAAGAAAAGATTTTGGTCAATGCATTTTGCCTGTTTTAACTTATGCTTCAGAAACTTGGACATTAACGTATAAAACTATACAAACATTTCAAACAACCCAAAGAAGCATAGCTAGATTCACGCTAGGATTCATCCGAAGAGACAGAAAGCAAAACACTTGGTTTAGGGAGCAAACTAAAGTTAACGATGTTATTTCTAGAGTTAAGAAGATGAAATGGAGCTGCACCGGGCATCTTGAGAGAATAAATGATGATAGATGGACCACCAAAATCATACTTTGGATACTGGAAGATAAGAAAAGACGAAAGAATAGACCACTATGTCATAGGAGAGGTGAAATTGTGAAGTTTGAAGAGCAGAATTGAGAAGAATTGCAGAAAACAAGGCAAATGAGAACCACCTGGGAGAGGCCTTCATCCTGCAGTGGATTGATAAAGGCTGAAATTATAATGATGATAGTTATGTTTTATAGTCCAACAATAGCATATCTAGCAACATTTAAAATTTACTACGTTGTATTATTAATACCCGACCTTACACCAGTCTGTTTGCAGAGTAGATATCTTAATATATAATTTCAGTTAAAAAATAAGAAAATTACACTTAAAAAAGAAAAAAAAAAAAGGTATAACAATTTATATTATACTCTATATTAAACAAGCTTCTGTTCGTGCAAAAAATGTTGATTCTTTAACATTTTTCATGTTAAATGAAGTTTACATATATTAAAATGTAATAATGAGAGAAAATTCGTCCCTGAACGTAATGAATTTCAATTATTTTGTATGTTACTGTACAATAAGCTGAACAAATGTTCCCATTTTCTGAGGACAATTTTTATTTTGAAGGCATTTTCCAAAGTTTTAAGAAATTGCATTGGGTTGTTCGGAAAGTAATTTCGTTTTTCTCTGCAGCGACTTAATCGTATTTTTTTCACACCATCTTCACAATTAAGCTGCATTACCATTATATATTGTGACAGCTGATATAGAAAGGCTTGCTTGGGAAAAAGTTCATTTTATTCTGCTCCATAGGTTTTGATTGGTGCCCTATCAAATAAAGAAAATCGGAAGCGACATTTTCGGCATATTTCGTTTTCTCTATGAAAAAGACGAAAATACTGTTCAAACAAGGAAGAAAGTTGTATACAGGAAATTTATTTAAAGAAGGCCAGTGTCAAAATTGGTTTACCAAATTTTGTTCCGGCAATTTTGACGTTGAAGGTGCATTACGTTCTGGAAAACCAATTTATGCTAATGAAGACAAAATAAAATATTGATTTATGAAAACTGTCAAATAACAACTCGTGAGATTGCTAAGAAACCGATCAAAGTGGAGAATATATAATTCAATAAAATATTTATACAATATAAGAAAATCGTCTTTCATTTTTCAAAAGAAAAAACGAAATTACTTCCCGAACAACCCAATAGAAAATAAATTATTTATCATTAATAATTTATTTATATTCCTTATTTATTAAGAATGAAAAAATGCATCCGTTATTGGATAAATGTAGCAATTTTTAGCACCTACTGTAAAGGTATTCTGATCTGGTCAGCCTACTGTATGACAACTATTTGTCAGAACTTGTTGAAACGTATTCCCATATGATGTAGATTTAGAATATTGAATTTAACTTCTAATATATGCTTTTTAGTTATGATGATAAAAGACAAAAGACGGACATAAGGCAGGCACACGGACCGCAAAAAAACATGATATTCAGGGATTTCAAAATATCTAAATGTATCAAAAACTCAGTTTGAAATTTTAATTTAAAAATAATACTTTTGAAAACATACATTTAAATTCACGTTTGTACGCTTTGTAAGCTGAGATATCGCCTTACCATTTACGGAGGAAATTGCAGCATAACAGCGCAACCTGTAAGCCGATAATCATTAAAATTGAATGAACATATCATTTACTAATGTCTCTCACACATTGTGAAAATAAAAGCTGAGCTATAGCTATCCATAAATGGGAAGAATTGCAGCATAGAAGTGATACCTGTTAGATGATTTTCATCTAATATTTATAGGCACTAATTTATTTTAAGGTGCAGCTAAATATAAATTATTAAGAAATTCTATGCATTCATTTCTGAGCTATGCTGATAAAATTTTGATGTAGGTTGAACCAAAACATGATGCTTCAGCATCTACAATAATAATATAGTGAAACATTTTACTATGATTTGGTACATTATTAAACCAAAATTTGCTACTACAGAACCAGCAACCATATGGTGAAACACTTTACTATGCTTTGGTCCTTTTTTCGAACAAGAAGCCCAAAATGAGGGTTCCACCATCGTATGGATGTAAATATTGTATGTAGTACCAAGTTTTGGTTCAATCTACTACGATATAGTTACTGTAGTACCTAATTTTAATTCAACTTAAAACTGAAAATTTTAACAATGTAGATTTTCCACAAAATGTTTGTTACAGATAGATGGACATTTTATAATAAAATTATACTTTAAAAAAATTATAGAACACGCTTTTATTGAAATGTGAACCAAAAAGCACAAAATAGCTATCTTTATAGCATTAGAATGCAGTGTAAGAGAAAATCAAAAGAGTGATACACCATTTACATACTTTTAAATCTTTAATAAATAAACAATTTAGAATTAAACAAAAACCATTTTTAAAAAATCTCCCTTGACTGGGCTCGAACGTTAGACCTTTAGGTTCGTAGCCCGGAGTTTTACCTCACAGCCACAGCGTTCACGTAGGGAAAGTCTTTTTAACACGCTTTTATTAGATTCACCTGTATGTATGTTTGTATGTACAATGTATGTTTGTAACCGCTTTGGGAGCAAACAAAAAATCTATATTGTAAAAAAAGACTTTCCCTACGTGAACGCTGTGGCTGTGAGTTAAAGCTCCGCGCTACAAACCTAAAGGCCCAGCGTTCGAGCCCAGTCAGGGGAGATTTTTTAAAATTGGTTTTTGTTTAATTTTAATTATTTAAATTAAAGATTTAAATGTACTAGTATCGCCCAGTGGTCGAAACTCGACCATTTTTTTTGCAAAGCGAGGCAAAGCAAAGTTATTGTCTTGTCCTAAACGGAATGCAATTGCAACACAGCTGCGGCAATTGTTTGCCGATATTCACTCTAACTGAATCAGCAGAGTTTTACTTAATATAACTATTTCTCTCTGTAGATGTTAGCCTTTCCTGAAATGAGAGAAAATCGCAACGTGAAAACGCCCCTTGTCGTGTGATACAGCCCAGAAGCTAATAGGTACCATGTCAAACCAAGGCCCAACCAAGTATCAAATTCTGTAAATTAATTCGATTAGTTCATAAAGTACAGTGTTTGAACAAAAAAAAAAAAAAAAAAAAAATATTTTTCAATAATGGTCGAATTGAGTTCGGGAAATTTCAAAACGTGTAACTTTATCGAAAACCGAAAATCTAAAACTTTTCTGAATCTTATATTTTCTACTTATATATGCAGAGGAAATAAAAATAAATCCACTTTTTAAAAAATAAAAATAAGTAGTCAATTTCACTTAATTAAAATGCAAGGAAATCTCAAAACGTGTAAATTCATCGAAAACCAGAAATCAAAAGTTTTTATGTATCTTCTACTTGCTTCTTCTACCCACAAAAGCTAGTAATAAAGACACTTTAAAAAAAAAAAAATAAGTAGCCAATTTCAGTTAATTGAAACGTAAAGAAAGCTCAAAACATGTAAATTCAGCAAAAAACGGAAATCGGAATTTTTTCCGTATCGTCTACTTATACATGCAGCAGTTAGTAACAAATCCATTTTCCTTTTAATTAGTATATTAGTTGAATATTTATTGTTTAAATATCACCCTTCGAAATGAAATGTTTATATTTACATTCGAAACTGGAAGTTTGCCATTTTTTTTTCTGGAGTTTTGTAATTTTAAATTAAATTTTATCAATTTCACAGAAAAAATAACTCAATCAAACACAAGTAGACAGTAACTTATATATAACTATACTCAAATATCGGAATTAAAATCGGCAGATAATTTCCGTTATTTTTTAATAATTTTTTACAAAAAATCCAATGGACAATTAACGTAGAAAATCTTTTTGATGGCTCCATGGACAGACAGTGACGTCATCACTTCGCTTGCGTATAGTGATGCTACATTATACAAATTACTGTGTCTATGGTTTTATTTGAGCTTTATGAAATTGCCAGATTTAACAACTTTCTACTTTTAGGTATTTTTTAATGTAAAGGAATACGTGTATAAAAGGGAAAAATGGGGGAAAATGCATAAAAAATAAATGTATTTTTAAATACCTTCTTGACATCGTAAGAAAATAATATTTGTATTCGCACCTTCCGGTTAACCATACCTTTCAAATGATACCATTTTCAACCCTCTACTCTCATAATTAATATGTTAAAAAGGGACAACAAATTTTATGCTTGCCTATTAATATATAGATGTAAATATTATGGTGTGTCACTCACTCGATTTTCTCTTACCCTGCATTTTAATAATAAGATAGATATTTTGTGCTTTTTAGTTCACATTTCTATAAAAGCGTGTTCTTTATTTTTTTTTTTTTTAAACTATAATATTATTTACAATATAGATTTTTTGTTTGCTCCCAGAGAGGTTACAAACATACATACAAACATACATACAGGTAAGGCTAATAAAAGCGTGCTAAAAATGGTCAGTACTTTTTCATGCCATCTCAAATTATATAAATCCGACAAATACTGGAGGTCGAAATTTTTCTTTTCTCTATGAATATAAATATGTAAGTAACAAGTGAAATGATCAAGTAAAAATATTACAAAATGAATGAAAGTTAAACATACGATAATATAATTTATAGATATATTTATATACACGTATATATATTTCATTTAAGATATCTCCCTCTTTCACATTATACCACTCAAATAAATCAATATTTTTCTTTCGCCTAAAAAGGTTATTTGAAATATAAATAAAACATGAATAAGATATTCTTGTCCAAGAATATTGTAGCTATAAGTGTATTTTTTAGAACAAAATAATATAAAATTATTTACGGTACTCTTGGGAAAATGCAAAATAGGTCGTGGAAAAAGCTCATCGTAGAAAGAAAAGTAGAATAATTTTTCAAATAAACCATTACATACAAAAGTACGTAGCTTAAATAAATATAAATATTTAGCATATATTGTATTTAAATTCGAGATAAAATTTATCTCTGAGAAGTCTCTGAAATGTTTAAAAGCTAAAACATTTACTAGGAATAATATTGTTTATAGATTTTAAAAACAGAATATTTTAAATAATGTACTTTTTAAGCTACATTTAAAGAAAATTAAAATAGCTTTAAAATAATGAATGTGGAAGTTTTATTAAATCTGCAATGAAATACATTTTATACAAGATTATTTACAGTTTCTTTGGGATTCTAGAAAAATAAGTTTTCGCGCAATAATATTGAAGAGCAAATGATATAGATTATTGATCAAAAAGCTAATTTTAGAATCCAAATCAATGTTTTTTACGTAATATAAATCTCTTTAAAATTTCTGTAATTTCTTTCAAGTACGACTAGATTTGTAAATAAAAATCAGATATTACTATAACGATTTATATGATTAAAAGCTTTCGTTAATTAAATATGAACTACCCTGAATTTTAATATGACAGCAAAGCAAACAAGAATTTGTATTGCATTTCCTCTGTTGAAATATTAATGATCTAGCATTTAACTTGAGATATTATTTAAATGAAATAATTGGAATATGTATGAGTGTATTTTGTTTAAAATGTATTATCTACAATGATGTTTGTAAAAGAAAAAGTTTTATAAAAAAGTGCGTTTTGAATTTCATTTTCACTTGGGAAAATATATATATAAAAAAATCCTGGAGTGACTCCACTCGACTTTCCGAACATTGAGTAATTAATTGTTTTGTAGATAAAGTAAAGTAAGAGGAGTTTTTAAATAAACAAAAGGGAGAAAATTATAATAGGGTGTTTGAGTATTTTTCTCCATATAGTACACGATTTAACGCTACTCAACTTTGAGCCCATAGATCATAATGATAAAGAATTTTTCGTTGTGTCCTTGCAAAAACCTATAAATGCTAGATTCGCCAAAATGCTTATAGTTAGTGAAACAGTGGCTTATAATGTTAATATAAATTTTCAACCTAACTGAATAAGGCTTTTAGACGCTATCGCACTTTTAAAAATTTGGTCCCATAGGCCATAATGATATAAAACTTTTCTGTGTCCCTGTAAAGAATGCGGTAAGTACTAAATTCACCAAAATCTATACAGTTCGTGTATCTGTAACTTATAATATGTGTATAATCTTTTTACTCAGTTTAATAAGGCGTATAAATGCTATCACACTTTTAAAAATTTGATCCCATAGGCCATAATGATAAAGAATTATTCTTGGTGTCCCTGTAAAAAATCTATAAGTGCCAGATTCACCAAAATCAATAAGGATCGTGATACGGTGATTTACAATATACGTGGCAACTTTCAGCTCATTCGAGCAAAGTATTTTGACGCTAGCGTGTCCACTCATACACATACACGCACACACACATACGTCATCGTGGAATTTGTGAAAACGGACTTAGGGGACCTCAAAACGCATAGAAACATAAAAATCTCAAATTCAGATTTTTGACATGATTACAATACTTTCCTTACATATGTTCGGAAAGTATAAATTACGGAGTAAATTTTTAGATGAATTCTGCTCCTATTTGAATAAAAGTTTTGTTTGGAATTCTAAAAATTATTTTAAAAATATATATCTTCTTTCATAACTATTTTTCTTTCTATAGTGACGAGATTTCCGCTAAAATATTATATTCCTGATACTATTTTAATATTTTGTTTCTGCTTCCGTAAAATAAACATTTGTTAAACTTATAGCTTAATTGAGCATAGGAATTACAAGATAAAAAGAACTTTTTATATACCATGTTTTTAAATTTTCTGTTGGATCATATAAACGTTACCGAAGGCAGCTGAGACCCGAAATAATTGGCCAAAAATATTTTAAAAATGCATTGCTATCGTGTTTTGAGCTATACTAAAAGTTTCAAATGTCTAGCTTTTCGAGAAGTTAGGTAATTCAATTTTCTGTTGAATCATGTAAATGCTACCGAAGGCAGCAGGGACCCGAAGTAATTGGCTAAAAGTATTAAAAAAATTCATTTTCACCGTGTTCTGAGCTATTCTGAAAGTTTCAAATGTCTAGCTAGTAGGGAAGTTATATGATTGTTGAATCATATAAATGCTACCGAAAGCAGCGTGGACCCAAAACAATTGACTAAAAGTATTTTAAAAAGGCATTGTTATCGTGTTTTGAGCTATTCTAAAAATTTCAAATATCTAGTTAGTCGGGAAGTTAGCTAAATAAATTTTCTGTTGAATCATATAAACGCTACCGAAGGCAGCGTGAACCCAAAACTGTTGGCTAAAAGTATTAAAAGAATGCATTGTCACCGTGTTCTGAGCTATTTTTAAAGTTTCAAATGTATAGTTAGTTG
This sequence comes from Salticus scenicus, assembly GCA_963930645.1. Taxonomy (NCBI): domain Eukaryota; kingdom Metazoa; phylum Arthropoda; class Arachnida; order Araneae; family Salticidae; genus Salticus; species Salticus scenicus. The sequence goes on along the minus strand of OZ005662.1, from coordinate 64,327,428 downwards.
GGAAGTTAGGTAAAAATCGATTGCGGGATTTATACTGGAAAAACAAACAAACTTAATCGAAATTAATAAAAACATGGTAAAAAGTGGAGATATTCGCTTTTCTTCCTAAAATGATACATTTGGACAATGAGATGCAACGTTAAGAAATAGAGTACAGCGACAGTTTTACACTTTCCAAGGAACATAATATAAAAAATTTAAATTGTAGGTAAGTGTAAACGGCGAATAATATTTTTTTACATTCACTAACGAACAAAAAATATATAAACGTTATAAGAAAAACATTGTTATTCACAAATTGAATTTTTTTAAAGTATTTATTAAATACTTTCTTCTGTATTACATAGAAGAAAGTATTGGATTAGTAAAAAATTTCGACTTTGGGTTTTTGATGGATTTACACGTTTTGAGAGCTGTAGAACACGATTTGACCATTTTTAGAAAATGTCTGTCTGTCTGTCTGTCAGTGTGTCTGTGTGTGTGTGTGACAAAATTTTGTGGCAACTGTATCTCAGGAACTACTGCACAGAATTTCATACAATCTAGTATGTAGTTGCACCTTGACATAAATTAGTGCATATCAACTTTTGGTAAAAATTGTCTTACAGCTTGCGTTGCCATTCCACTTTTTCTAAATTTTTAACATGGTGATATAGGACAAAATTTTGTATAAATGTGCATAAAGATGATTATTTTTTATTAATCTTTATGAAATTTACAAGAATTAATTATAATAGAGACAGTCAACTGGAAAAAAAAATTTGTATGTGTAGGAGCCTCGTCAAAACCCTGGGGGAGGGGAGTAAATTTTCAAGATAGGTATCTTTCGAAAGTTCTCGTCAATACCTTTAAAACGAATGGTTGAACTATAAATCTGTGATAATTTAAAACAAAGTTATCGTTTTTTTTTTTTTTTTTTTTTTTTACTTTTTACGAAAAAAAAAAAACTTAGAAAAATAATCTCAATTTATTTTATTTTACTTTATTTTATTTTATTTCTTAACGCAATTAACCAAACTTGGTAATTAGTTGGCCCCTGACGTAAACTGGTGCTGATTAGATTTGGGGATCAACAGGAGGCGCTGTGATCGAATTCTTTCTAAATTTTTAACATGGCAGTATAGGACAAAATTTCGTATAAATGTACATAATGAGAGTTATTCTTAACCTGTGATTGTAAAATTAATAGGAATTATTGATAATAGTAGTAGTTAATTAGGAAAAAAATTTTGTGTGTGTGGGGATATCGCTTCCCCCCCCCCTGAGGGGAAGTACCCTCCGGGGGGGGGGGGGGGGTAAATTTTCAAGGTTGGTATCTTTCGAAAAAGGTGGGTATCTTTTGAATACCTTTAAAACGAATGGTTGAACTATAAATATGTGATAAATTAAAACAAAGTTATCGATTTTTTTTTTTTTTTTTTTTTTTTACTTTTAACGAAAAAAAAAAAAAAAAAAAAAATCTTTGTTTTTTTAATATTGTTACCAAGTGAATTTGTATAGGACAATATAGAAGAAAGTCTTGTGGTGGCCACAACATACTAGTTTTGAAAAAGGAGTGAATATCTAGTTTCAGTATTCACCAGTTAAGAGATGGTTCAGAATGTATGACCGAAATGTTCGAATGAAACTAAATTTCATCAACAAACTGCGGATAACATGGGGAGATGATTTACGTCAAGAAAAAAAATTAAATACCAAAAGTAGCCGATACCTGAGATTTTGGCGCTATTTTCATGCACCCATTTTCGATTTCATAGAATAGAAGTAGATTAAGTAACTTTTCTAGTGCATACACTGAGAAAAAAATATACGTCCTACATCTAGAAGGAATTAGTAGTCATTTTTTGGATCCCAAAGCCAGAAATATAGATTTCTGAGTTATACATATAAGGTAAACAAGTAATCTGGATAGACAAAATGATCAAAATTTTGCAGTATAGTGGAATCACGTTTCTCGCGTCTAGTTTTGAGGTGATTCCAAAGGCACGGAATTGCCCCAAATGGATCGACGAGTTGAGATATAGTAAACACCTGGTCATTCGGAATTCTCTTATCGCTGTTTTCTTTAAACCGTAAAAGTTATCATCCCTACTTTAACATTAGGCTCGTTGAGTCAGCGCTTGCGCAGAAGCTTCCATTCTCGCAAGAAACGTGTTTGAAAAATATACACTTTTCTAGATGGTCAAACAATATTATGAATATTATGAATCCTTCATTTTGCGAGCAGTTCTCGCTTGATTTCCTGGAACTAAGTCAGAAATCAAGATTATAATTATAAAGCCCGCCTCCTGTGTTCGCATTTATTTTCAGAGTTTTTTAAATGAGATTGACCCCGATAATATAGAAAATCAATCTAGAATTCTAATAAGGATTTTTAGCGCTCGCTAGCAAAGGGAATTATAATTTATGAGGATGACGTAGAACTATTTTTACTAGGAGCCACAATTTAATTTCTAGATGTCAGACACAGAATTCTTTCTTCCCTGTATGTATTTTTAAAACTATTGAAAATGAAATAAATCAAAATTTTAAATGATGTACCGTTAATACGATATGTCATTCATGAATGCTTTGAATTCTTCGAATATTAATAAAACTTTACGTTATGCATATTCCATGCATTTATTCGTACGTACAGTCAGTACGTACTTATTTATTGCTGTTTGTGGTTCTACTGTAAAACGTTTTCTTCGGTGATCTTAGTGCATAACTCAGAAAACTATAAGAGAAGCATCCTTATTTAAGTATCGGATAAAAGAACACCATCTGATCAGAATAAACGCTGAGAAAAAGATACAGGGCGATTATAATTAAAATTACGATTTCAAAACGCTATAATTTTAAAACTACCCATTAGAGCGATTTGATATTTTAACAGATCAATCGTGAGGCAATGAAATTTTTTTGGCAAAAGAAACAATATACATATATAGTTCCAAAATGTGCCGTTAATTATCCGCAAAGTATTTAATTCATGAAGCTCCTCTTTTTCTCTTTTCACTATGACTGTTTCCGCTGTAAACACGTATTTCCTTCTTTTTGCTAAAAAAAGTGTAGTAAATACTTGAAGTCTATTGATTCCTGCTATTCCATTGTATTGCTAACAGCATTCCTGTGTTTAATGAGTCCATTTAGGCGTTTCCCCTGACATTACCCTGAAAGCGCCATCTATAAGAACATGTTGGAACTACTTTTTTCTTTTCCCCAACAAAACTTCATTGCCTCACGATTGCTCTGGTAAAATATCAAATCGCTTTGATGGGTAGCTTTAAAATTATAGGGTTTTGATATCGTAACTTTAATTATAATCACCCTGTATTTAACTTTTGTCTGTATCTATAAAGATAATTTTGCTTATTACGATTCTTATTATTTTTTTATAGGTCAGTTCTGAAGTATGGGGTGTATCGCAATTTTGAGGTTGTTTTTCTTCTGTGTGGATGTTGGGGATTGTCTCATAAAAAATGAACTAAATTGTTATTGGAGTATTCGTTCCGCATTTCTTCGTGAAACTTCTCTATTTTGCTTCTAAGACCCCCGTTCATGGTTGATTCTCTTGAAAGCATTTATTTTATTTTCGTTTTTATACATTTTATTTATCTATTAGAGCTTTGTGACGAAATTATCATCATTAGCAAATATTTTTAAAATGAGCTAAATTGTTATTGGAGTATTCGGTCCGCATTTCATCGTGAAACTTCCCTATTTTGTTTCTAAGACGCCCGTTCACGGTTGATTCTCTTGAAAGCATTTATTTTATTTTCGATTTTATACATTTTATTTACCTATTAGAGCTTTGTGTCGAAGTTATCATCATTAGCAAATATTTTTAAAATGAACTAAATTGTTATTGGAGTATTCGTTCCACATTTCATTATGTAAACTTCTCTATTTTGCTTCTAAGACGCCCGTTCATTGTTGATTCTCTTGGAAGCATACATTTTATTTTTTCGCTTTTATACATTTTATCTATCTATTAGAGCTTTGTGTCGAAATTATCATCATTAGCAAATATTTTTTAATTTTACTGAATTATTTTAACTTACCATAAGAGATTCACTATTTCTTCTTTGGTGACTGATTCAAATGAGTCACAAAATCCCTATGACATTGAAACGTACATTTTTTGTCAACAATATAGATTTTCTTTTAATAGTTTGTCTTAAACAAGAAACACACATTGCTCTAGAACTGATAAAATGTGCCTTTTGAATCTAGAATCATTAGAGCAGTTAGCTTTCAAGTTTACAAGATAACCATATTTTATTCATCCTAAAAAATAAAAAATAAATTAAAAATAAAATACTAATATTCCCACAATATTTATAACATAATTTTCTTTTTTGTGTGTGTTTTGTTTATATTTTTCCGACGCAAATTTTTTTCAGCTCGGTAATGAAAGAAACTGTTTACACATAAATTTGATTTATTTTCAAATTACACAATGGAATTTTCATAATATATATCAAAATTATATTTCATTTTAATAACAAATAAATTACATTTGTATTAGATCTTGCATCTTCAATTTCATTAAAACAATTTATTTTTTATTTATTTATTTATTTTTTTTTTTTTCGTAAACTCATATTTTGACTTTTGTTTTTCTAAATCACTTTTTTTTTCCATAAATTTATGCTAAGAAGTTTAGTAATTATATATTTTTAAAAAGTCAGCTCTTTGTTTGAATGATTTTTGCAAAATTTGTTATTAAAATAGATCCTTTGTATGGCTGATATATTATTCTGCTGACATTTAATAAAATAATAACATTGCAATTCGAGATAAATTATAATTTTCTTTATAATTTTCTAAATAGCGTCAGATTTTTTAAATTATTTTATATATATTAATAAATTTCGAAAATTTTCTGAAATTATATTCCACAAAAGTAAAATAAATTATCGTGATACAAAAAGATATCCTTTTATTTATTTGTTTGTTTTAATTAAATGTTTAACTGATTAAATAATTAAAAGGATTTAAAACTTGTTAAAATTAATTCTTAAGTTCTTCATCTGTTATTTTATGTCGATATAAAAGCAGTTCGTATAGCTATCAAATTAGTAAAATGGATAATATCTGAACGGATTTAAAATTTGATTAACTATTTAAAGGGATTTAAAATATGTTAAAAATAATTCTTAAATTCTTTATTTGTTTCTTTTACATTAATGTAAAAACATTTCGTATAGTCACCAAATTAGTAAACATGTATTAAAAAAATTAAATTAAATGTTTGTAGATGATATGAATAAAAAATTTAAACATATTTAAATGAATACGAATTTCATTATTAAGATAAAAAACTTATAATTAGTTTAAAAAGACTAATGCGATGCGATAACATTTGTTATAAATTATGTTAATAGAAAAATAAAGCTACGTTTTGCATATATTTCATTATTATTAAAAAACGTAATAACAGTTTTATATATTTACTTTCTAACAATATAGTTTTTCATCAAATTACTTTTCCTTTTTTTAATGAAAAATATTTTTTTCAGTTTAAAATATATTTTGTAGAATCAGATTTATTCTAAAGGAATATGTATTGTAATTAAACATGAAATCTTCTTCCCACTTCCTAAAATAAAGGAAAGCACTGCCGGTTTCGAAACGGCGTAACCTTTCTTCTTCGGGTATAAAAAATACTGTTTGTCTTGCTTCTCCCGTTTTCTTGACTTCTTGTCGTGCTTTTGCCTTCCAGGTAGATTGTATAATTTTGCACCTGACGAAGAAATTCCACGTATTTTCGTAACCGGAAGTGCTTACCTTAATTTTATGGTGTGCGAAGAAGTTTTTATGATTATTTTTTTTATTGTACAGTACTTGTTTAGTTTATAATAGCTATTGTGATTTTTACAGCAAAATTTCAGTATCCTTTAAATAAATACTGAATAAAATTTAAATAATATTAAATAATTATCAGTATTACCAAAAGGGACGTTTTGCATACCGTCTGCAGCAGCAGTGTTGCCAGATCTGGCGTATTTTTTATTCAATAATCACCAATAATTTTAAAAAGTGCTATTTGATACGCGTAATCCGAGATTGTAATGAAATGCTCGCCCTCTGGTGGGCTAAGGTGAAATTACAATTAACATGCTTTAATTCGGCTTTCATCAAGCCGCCATTTCTTGCCCATGTTTAGTTTCACATATATTTATTGAATAAAAATGAATAAATCCGGTAAAAAAGATAACACATACTGTTGTGTGCTACAGTGTAACTCCAAAGGATCAAGAAATCCAGAATTAAGCTTCCGTTAATTTCCAAATGACAAATTTAAAATTTCAGTTGCTTCGGCTAATGGAAGTAAAGAATTAGTCAGATGATTTGAAACTAATATTTGTTCAGCTTCAGTTAAAAATCTACTTCCGATCGAACTTTGAATAAACTGAAATAATTTTTTTCCAAAAGCAATCAATTTTCCATGATGTAATGGCGGCGAAATTATAGTGCGAATATTAAGTAGAATAACAAAAAGAACAATAATAAATACACGTGGCTATTATATTTACTAACAACAAAAGCTGAAAAAGCGCCATCTATCGATCATTACAAACGCGGATAGACGATTTGTCTTCGAAGTGATTAAGCAAACGTTACAATAAAAAATTATTGGTGATTATTGAATAAAAAATCCGCCAGATTTGGCAACACTGTCAGGCAACCTATTTTAAAGGGAAATTTGTTATGAAAAAAACCATTTTCACTATTAGAGAATTCACAATCGTTGAATTAATTCTCTTCTTTAACTTTTTTTTTACTTCCATTACCCAATTACTGTAGATAATGTTACATTCGGACAAAAATTTCGATAGCAAGTTTTCACCTGATTTACATATTTTAATGTCTACTTAGTCTATTAGTCATCGTGCTTGTGTGTATGTACACTCTATAACAAAAAATGTGACGCACCAAGAAGGAGCAATGCAAACTGGACACAAATTGACATACATACAGGTTTTGATGGAATCAAGCACCAATTCATCATTATCGTCGATCCTACGTGCAACTGGTACTTCAGTGACTTCAAATACCCTTAATAGATGGCTCAGGGGGGTTGAGCTCAGTCCCCGGATCTCTCTTCCACTGAGGACATTCGAAGCATCATAAAAAAGGTCCTACAACAATCTCGGGATTTTACCAATCTAATGCAACACTTAGACAGAATTTGGCACGATACTTCATAGGAGAAATACATAACTACTGCGTACATAAGGGCAATGTTACTGCGTATATAAGAGCCAGAAGTGGACCAATGCGTTATTGACTTGTTTACTTTGTGAGGCCCTTTCTCTTGATTAAATCATTCAGTTTTTCCGAAACTTTAATCAATTGTTTTTCTCCACATGTACATCACATCTACCAATTTTTGTCCAATTCGGACCACCCATTCCACCCCATCTACCAATTTTTTATCCCCACTCCTTCTTGGTGCGTCACTTTTTTTGTTATAGAGTATATTTATTTCTATGGGGAAATATTTGACAATCATATCTCCATAACTAATAAAGATAGAACGACGAAACTTTAGAATTAATACAGGTCTTGCGTAAAGATAATATTTCCAATTTTTTAAAAATTTAAAAGTTGGGAGATTAAAATCGGAAGGGAGACCATATCTTAAAACGCACCTGCCTATTTTCTTGAAATTTGATATATAAACACCTTTTTAGATGTATTTTTGTATGCATTAGTTGGTTAGTTCAGTGATAGAAGTGCTATAGAAAGTAATATAAATATGTCAATTTTAAGTCTCGAAAATGCTTTTTTTTTTAAGAACAGCTTTACGAATTTCACGGTGGGATGAAGCAACTTCACGCAGTGATGACCAGATTCTAACTTACAAGGAAACATTCAAAAGGTGCCGTCTTCAAAAAATATTGAAAATAATATATGCGATTGCACTCTTCATAAAACACCAGAAAATGAAAAATTTATCGGCTGAAATTAATTATAACGACCACAAAAAATTATCAAAATTAAGAATTTTTTGCGATTAAGCGCTGTTAGGCAATAAGTTCGCTAGCACCGAGATTGCCGTGTATGAACAGAAACGTGTTTTGCTTCTCCGCCAAACCAATCGCCTAACAGTGTGAAATCGCCAAATATGCTTAATTTTGATAATTTTTAATGGTCGCTGTAATTAATTTCAGCCAGCCGATAATTTCTTCACTTTCTGGTGTTTCATGAAGAGTAGAACGTCATATATTTTTATTAATATTTTTTGAAGACGACACCTTTTGAATGTTTCCTTGTTAGTGTAGACGGAAAAAATATTGTTCTCTTGTGCATCTTGTGGGAAATAAATAAACGCACTAACAAACTGTGTAAGGATGGTGTGTAGTAGATTTCACATCAGCATGGCGCTGCAGCTAAGTTCACAAGCTGCGAAGCGCGAGTGAATAAGGAGAAGTCTTAGAATTAAATGAAGTGAGTGGAATGGATGAATCTTAGATATAAATATGGATGTGTGTTGGAAAGTAAAAGAGGTGAAGAGGAGAGTGGTACAGAGTCTTTGAAGAAAGAGTTTGCTTAAGTAATCTTTTGAGATAAGTTCTTAGTTTTGGTGAATGTCATAGTCGTTTTAGAAGGAGATCATCGATAGTGCAAAGTTAGGTGAATCGAGGGAATCCTGTTACCAGAGGAGCATTGTGGATAGGCAGAGAGCAATCCCCGATGGTATCTGTATTGGTGAGAATAAGTTACGTTTATTTTACGATTTACTGAAGTTATCCCCTAAAGCTATTTAAGAGTTATTACTGAGTTAGCCCAACACCCGCCTTGATATTGATCTTTAATAAACTTTATTTGCATTTAATTTTGTCTCGTGCTCTTATGATTTACTACTTCAGTTAGATTAATTTAAGATTGAGGAATGGAGACCACATATTCATAACAACTGTTACATACCAATGTAAATGTAACTGCCAAATTTTATAAGCAACAATTTTTTAGATTGAACTGGTAATTGGTCGAAAACTTCTATTTGCTGTCAAAGATTTGCGCATTTTAAAATTGCTCCATAATAACGCAAGTTCTCAAGTTGAGAAGACTGTCAAGGACACGGTAGAAAGAGATTACTGGGAGGTTTCGGAATACCTGGCATTTATCCCTAACATTGCCTTTTCGTACTAGTATTTGTTGTGGTCGATGCCCAATGCCTTGTCTTCTGTACACTTCCAGGCAGTGCACAGTACGGAAACAGGTTGACACTTCGGCACGTCAAATGACATATGGTTCTACGCTGCTAACATTTGTCATCTGCCGAGCTAAAGGATTAATGGTGTTAGATGTGATGGAGACTATTTTGTTGAACAAAGATATTATTGCAAGATATCGATTATGTATTAATTTTCCAGAGCACCCTTTAAAACTTAATACTACACCCAATAGCTAATTTTATGATCGTTTAACCAGACCTTGCATTTTTATCTAGCTGTAGATGGCCTAATGAAATTTTACAAGAAAATTTTTAGTATATCATATTCTGTCTGAAATGCAGATTGCATATAAATTTTGTTTTGTAAAATTGACATCATACAAAATCCTTTCGATAATGCAACTCAATTATACACACACACATATATACAGGGTGATTATAAGTTTCGATTTCAAAACGCTATAATTTTAAAACTACCCGTCAGAGCGATTTGATATTTTACCAGAGCAATAATGAGACAATGAAATTTCGTTCTGTAAAAGAAAAAAAAAATAGTTCCAAAATGTGCCTTTGATTATTCGTAAGTATTTATTTCAAGAAGCGCCTCTTTTTCTCTTTTCGCTATGACTGTTTCCGATGTAAACATCCCATATTCCCTTCTTTTTGCTAAAAAAAATTGTAGTAAACCCTTGAAGTCTATTGTTTCCTGCTGTTTCATTGTGTTGCTAAAAACATTCCTGTGTTTAATAAATCCATTTAGGGGTTTCCCCTTAGATTACCCTGACAGCGCCATCTATAAAACCTGTTGGAACTACTTTTTTCCTCCCCCAAAAAAATTTCACTGCCTCACGATTGCTCTGGTAAAATATCAAATCTCTCTGATGTGTAGTTTTGAAATTATAGCGTTTTGAAATCTTAAATTTAATTGTATTCACCCTGTATGTATATATATATATATATAAATTAAAATAAATAATAATTCATACACCAATAATCATAATGTCTAAATCATGACAAGTTGGCCTTTGGATGAGGTTGCTTAAGACTAAAAATTAACTCAACTAAGTAAAAATTCTAAGTTAAACCGTACATTTTAAGTATTTAACTAAAAGTAAATCTCTTTTTTTCCCGTGAGATGGCGCTTTCTCACGCTATGTTGAAAGTTACAAACAAACTGCACTTTAAAAAGGTTAACGTTAAAATTAAAAATCCCCTTTTTTACTTTCTTCTATATGTAATATAGAGAAAGTATTGGATTCGCGAAAATTTTCGACCTCCGTTTTTTGACGGATCTACACGTTTTGGGATGTCCTGAACACGAATTGATAGTTTTTAAAAAATGTCTGTCTGTCTGTGTGTCTGTCTGTCTGTCTGTCTGTCTGTGTGTCTGTATCATTTTTTTGTGGACGCTGTATCTCACGAACAAATGAATGAAATTTAACCAAACTCGGTATTTAGTTGCACCCTGACATGAACTGGTGCCCATTAGATTTGGGGATCAATAGCTCAACAGGTGGCGCTGTGATCGCATTTTATGCAAATTTTTAACATGGCAGCATAGAACAAAATTCCGTATAAATGGGCATAATGAGAGTTATTTTAAACTTGTGATTGTAAAATTAATATGAATTATTGATAATAGTAGTAGTTAACTAGGAAAAAAAAAATTGTGCATGGGGGGGCATCGGTTCCCCCCCCCTGGGGGGGAAGTACCCCCCCGGGGGGGTTAAATTTTGAAGATGGGTATCATTCGAAAGATCTCGTCAATACCTTTAAAACGAATGGTTGAACCATAAATCTGTGATAGTTTAAAACAAAGTTATCGATTTTTTTTACTTTTAACGAAATTTTTTTTTTTTTTTTTTTTTTTTTTTTTTTTTTTATATTGTTAGTGATTAAATATGTATTAATTTTTACAAAAACAAAAAAAAAAAAATTAGAAAAAAAAAATCTTTTTTTTTTTTTTTTTTAATATTGTTACTGATTGAATATGTATAGGAAAATATAGAAGAAAGTCTTGTGGTGGCCACAACATACTAGTTAAAATTGATAAAAGCTTTTAGAGATTATTAACTAACAAATAATGCAATCAATTAAAGTATTTCAGTAGCACCTAAATCGATTAATCGTTTCTAAACTTTTAACCTTTTCCTTTTACTAATGTTCGTTTGGCAACCTGTTTATTTCTACTATCTCCGTAGTAACGTTTAACATGCGGATTGCTTAAATTACTTATTCCTTGTTCAAATTTTGGTTTGTGTTATTGATTAATTTAATTTCTTTTTTTTTTATTTTAATTCAGTTTTCTTTTTTTTCTTTTTTGTTTTGTTGCAAGATAGAGACTTGAGCTGTATATTGCTGGAATTAGCTATACAGTCTTTCGAAATCTTGCATATGCTGATAGAAATGCAAGCTTCCTGAAGAGTACATTTCTATTTTTCAGCATTTAAAATTCCAATTTTCAATTCATGAATTCCATTTTTTTCTTCTTTTAACGGAACTCTTTGGTGATTTTATCCGTTTTCTTTTTTCTCTCAAATGTTGACTGTTACTAATAATTCTTAGTTTTTGCAAATTCTCTCATCGTTAGGCTTATGTGTTATGTTAGTGTCATTTCACTTCTGCGTAAGTACTTTAACTTGTTTTACTAATCATTGGTACTCGAATTAATTTAATACTGTCACTAATTTTAATCGACATAAATCTCAATTAAAATTTATCTTATGTTGGTATCTTCATCTATCTTTTGTCTGCTGAGTGTTACAATGGTACTAAAAAATTTCAAATTATATATATATATATATATTTAAAGAATTTGCAAATACTTTAAAAACCACATAGTTATATTAGTTTAGTTCCATTAAAAAAAAAAAAAAAAATTAGCTATACGAATTTTAGTTTTTATGGTTGAATTCATTATTTGTAATGAAATGATTTAAAAATTACTCGACCAAATCTTTAAAATAAATATCCTCCTTTTAACGTGAAACTCTTCAACCATAATAATTATTCGTGAGAAATTGCATAATTTACATAACACAAACTATCCGTTTTTCGTTTGAAATAAATAAACTTATAGCATCTCCAGTAATTAGTTCCATTTTATCTTGTTTAAATAGAAACCTACCTGAAAAATAATTAAGAAATAATTGAGAATAGTATATTCCTCGCAAAATTGATTATTTAAAAATAAGTCACAGGTTTGAAATTAGCTTTAGAATTTAAACTCAGCTTTTGTCAGCAGAAATGTTTTAAATGAAGCCTATTTAAACTTGGGTACATAAAAAATGAATCTAAAAACATTTGTCGCTGTTTGAAAAAAAATAAATAAAAATAAAAATAAAAATATATAAAATGTTTTTTGGAAGTATTTTTTTTACACTATATTCTGAATGATATATGGATGTACCATAGTCTAATATACAGAGATACATATATTTCTAATTTATATTTATATAGATTATTTTCTTATATAATTTTTTACATTCTAACTATACATTTTTATTTTCTTCTGTATTCAGTAGAAAAAAGTTATGGATTATTAATATTTTAAACTTCTGGTTTTCCCATGGATTTAAATGTTTTGAGAGATCCAAAACACCATTTGACCATTGTCAGAAAATGTCTGCCTGTTTAACTCTGTGTGGGTGACAAAAATTTTGTGGCGACTATATCTCAAGAACTATTGCACAGAAATGCATATAAATTTATATGTATACACACCTTGATAAAATTTAGTGCCTATGAACTTTTGCTGCCAATTGCTCAAGAGGTGGCACTGTTATAAAGCTATTTCTGCAATTTCAGAGAAGTATAAGTCTCAGGTACTACTGCATAGAATTGCATATAAATTTACATGTAAATGCATTATGGCATAGATTAGTGCGTGTTCACTATTGGTGCCGATCTCTCAACAGGTGGCCCTGCTATAAAGTGATTTCCGCAATTTATTGGAAGTCTATATATAAGTTTATATTACTTATAGTCGAACAAATCTTGATACATCAGAGGGCCATTATAAGACATTAAGTTGATTCATTTTTTATGAATATAGGCCGAAAGGTGGCGCTGCTAGCGTAAATTTTTTCTCGAGAACGAGAAGGCTATATCTCAAATTCTAATGTATATTATTGAAAACATTAGTATATAAGAGAACCATTATGAAACACCATTCGATTTAATTTGAATGAACATCATTCAACAGGTGGCGATACTGCGCTTCAGTTTATCTCGTGAACAGGAAGTCAAAACCTCAACTTCTACGGGATACAACTGCATGATATATATATTTAAATCAATGTTAGCGTGAATGTAATGTATATATATACTTTATATAGTTCAAATACTGCAGTTTCGGTTGTGGGAACTGTACCGCAATCAATGCTAAATAAGAAGGTGGATTATTATTCCTATAAATAAACAGAGAAGCTAAATATAGATCCGAATAACAGTCAGTACATCGTTAACATATGGATTAATTAATCAACAGGGTATTAGGATAAACAAAGTTATGGAAATAGAAGGTGAAAATCAAGAAAATGTGGATTGTATATAATACTAGCTGGCTTTTCCCGCTTAGCTGGTCACTACATGTAAATGAATTATTTTATAATAATAATCCTCATTTTTTCCTATATTTAATTAAAAGCCTAAAAAATTTGAACTGTTATCGTTTGCTACAAATTAATTATTCGAAAAGTAATTCATATATAAAAACACAACTCTCGAATGGCAACACTCTTAAAAAAGAAAAAAAAAATTCTGAAAAAAAATGCTTGTATTTGTTGTGAAGGCGAACAAAATATTTATTTCTAACATGGAAAGCCTTCTCATATATGTACAGTCGGTAACAAAATTGTCCGAACACTAGCAAAAATTCCTATGTAATAAAGTACACTTCATACGGTTCTGTTAAATAAATCCTTATGGAATCATGTTCTTACACTGACTAAGAACAGGATTCGACAAGGATTTATTTAACAATACCGTATGAAGTGTACTTTTTTTACATAGGAATTGCCGCTAGTGTTCGGACAATTTTGTTAAAGACTGTATACATAATTGCAAAATATCACTGATTCGCTCATTCATCTATCAGCATCGAGTCCAAATAGCCAAAGCTTAAAACACGCTGTTTGAATATAGTTGGTTCTTTTCATGATACAGGTGCTTACTGTAAACGGATTAAACAAAAATTAACACTTAACGGATTGAAAGGGGAATGTCGAAGTTTTTTATTTTTTTTTCGTCGCATCTGTGCAGTGGTTTCCATTAGGAGCTTGAGGTTTGGCAAAACTTTTTCTCTAAAACCCTCATTAAAGTAAAATATAAATATTGTCTAAAATCACTTCTCCGAAAAAAAAATAATGTATATATATATATATATATATTAAATTATTTAATTCCTTTACAATACTCAGCAAATGAGAGAAAGATGAAAATACCAACCATGAATTTAATAATTAGATGTATTACGTATAAATTTATTGTCACAATTACCATTTAAGTAAATTTCACTGAATAGTAAAAACATGTTAAAGTACTTACGCATAAGAGAAATGACGTATATCACTTAAACCTAAACGGTGAGTTAGTAGTCTTAATCCATTAGTCCAGTAAATTCATGCAACACAAGATAAGAATTGAAAGAAATTAACCAAAAAGACTATTGAAATAAAAAGAAATGCATGAAGGAAAAATGGAGTTAAAAATGCTGAAATCCAGTACCGATCTCATCAGGAAACTAGCGGTACTGTTATATATATATATATATATGTATATATATATATATATTCGAGATCTGATGCCATTCCTGCTGCTTCTTATGTAAAATGATCTCCTGAATCCGAATAGGACTTCCATTTTGCCCAGTCACCCACCGTTTTCTAGATACATCACCCCTCCCTATATTTCTTTCTCTGTTCGATAATTTTATCACCATGAATTTGATTTGAAAAATGAAAAATTCTTAATTTAACACCTAAAAACAAAAAACAAAAATATATATATATAAAGTTTAAAATATAACATGAATAACAGATTAAAAAATATAAGATATGTAATGCATAATTTCAGTGGCAAATCTCCCCCAAAATTTTTCCCTTGCCCATGTTCCCTTGTCCAAATGTCCATGTTTTAAACTTTTCCAACTCTGTAGCCCCTCAGAAGATATTTAACGGTTAAAATTATCCTCCCCCTCCTAAAGATCAAATTTATAGCCATAAAATTACCGAAAAATGATAAAAATAGGGGTCATTCCTAAAAAACTTTGGTTGATAGGGCAAAATGGGCGTCCTATTCGGATTCAGGAGGTCATTATACAAGAACATGCTGAAATGGTGTCAGAGGCATTTTCATGCCGAGCAGTGAATTTAGTCCTTCAGAATGTTTAAGGGTGCGTCTACCCGTTCTTTGCACTTTTTTGGGGAAATCGCAATGGTTTCCAAAAAAAAAAGCTTCAAATTTATTGAAATCTTTCTTCTTAGATCCTAAGGAAAGTAACAGATTAGAATCTAAGAAATTTAACCCTTAAAGTTGTTAATGAGGTTTCACCCTTTCTTTACACGGGGAAAATCGAATTAGTTTCCTGTGAATACAGTGTGAAATATATATAAAAAAAAAAATATATATATATATAGACCCTAATTAAGGTAAAATATAAGAATCGTCCGAAATTTAATACTTGAGAGAGATAAGAGGAGGTGATATTATCAAAATATGATCAAAGAATAATAACAAAATATATAATAACTAGATGAAGAAGAAGGAGCAGAGACCTCCATTAATAAAAAAGCACCACAGAACTGGCGTTGTAAATTATTATTTACAAAACATTAAATGTTGCCGCTTTGACTGCTTACTTTGTTCGCCTGATGAAGGGTCGTGTGATTTTTCGACCCGAAACAATTGTTGCGAGTTTATTGCATTTTATGGTGTTTATTCAAAGTTTTGTAAGTAACATAGGCCCCCATATTAAAATTTTTTTTCTCTTATACTTTGTTCATATTTGTTATATATGATCTCATCTATTAATGTCTCAGAAACAACTCATATTCCGTTTTTCAATATATCTTGCTTTGTACAAGGGTTCACATTCATACGTTATTATTTTGTTGATTATTTCAAGTCTTCCTTCTTAGCGTTTGATGATTGTAGTGATGAATTATTATTATTACTATTATTTCAAAAAGGTTAAAATTAACTTAAGATTTTACACATTTTAATTTTCCAATAAACGATTTCTTAAATTAAATAATAATAATAATAATAATAATAATAAACAAAAAAAAAACCTAAATCTTGAAAATACTGTTTATAGATGAATATGACGCAATATCAATGAATAAAAGTTGAAAATATTTCTTTCTAATGTTTCAGTTCAAAGGGAATTTTATATAATAAATTTTTTCACTAGTTAGTTTAATGGATCAATAATCTGGAATATTATTACATAAATTTAAAAAAAATAAAATCTACAGATACGTACCACGTATCAAAATTTTAAAAGAAACACATCATTATTTTCATGAATGCATTCGTTTTGATTTTCTAGAAAATAAATAAAAGTAAAATAACTGAAAAATAGCTTTCTGAGAAAAATTAAATAAATAAGTAAGTAAGTAAAATAAAATAAATTTCTTTTAGAAATATAAGAACTATTCATGAATGAAATTTCCGATAAAAGTGAATAAGCCAAATATGTTTGCGTTTAAATAAGTAACAAAAAAAAAAAAAAAAAAAAAAAATGGTTTCACTTTTATACTATGTTTTCTTTTTCTTTTACTTTTCTGAGGCATAGATCCTATTAAATTATTCAATAAAATACGAAAATTATTTTATATCTTTCAGAGATAAAAATTTTTTTTAATACTTTTAAAATTTAAACATGCATTAAATTTTATTAAGCAAAGAATTTAGCATGCAGGAAATTTCGAAATAACCGAAGTAAGTCTTCCTGAAAATTTTAAATAATTATTTTAAAGGAAATCTTTTATTTCTTTCTTCTATATGTATCTAAGAAAAAAATATTGGATTCGTGAAAAATTTCAAACATCAGTTTTCGATGGATTTACACTTTTTGAGATATACTAAACACGATTTATCAGTTTTTACCAAATGCCTGTCTGTGTGACTGTGTGTCTTTCTGTGTGTGTGTACCACAAATTTTGTGGACGCTGTATCTCGCGAACCAATAAACGAAATTTAACCAAATTTCATATCCAGTTGGACCCTGACATAGATTGGTGCTGATTAGATTTGGAGATGAAATCACTTTACATGTAGCATGACTCTGTAATCCCATTTTTTCTAAAATTTTAACATGGCAATATAGGACAAAGTTTAGCATAAATGTACATAATAAGAGTTATTTTTAACGTGTAATTGTAAAAATAATACGAGTTATTGATATCAACAGTATTAAGCTAGAGAAAAAAGTTTGTGCATGCTTCCTTTCGAGGGGGGGGGATTACCCCCAAGGGGTGTAAATTTTCAATATAGGTATATTTCGAACGTTTTTTTTTTTTTTTTTTTTTTTTTTAAATTTTTGAACGAAAAAAAAAAAAAAAAAAAAAAATGAAAATATTGTTTAACGAAAAATTGCATTTCTTCATGTTCGCACAAAATCGACATTATATTAAGTGTTATAATTCTGTCAGGGAAAAATTGTCTCCGTTTGTCATGGAAAGTAATTTTCTTAAATAATAATTTAATAAATAGTTTGTACTGCATGAAGTTGCGTATAATTATATAGAAGAAAGTCTTGTGATGGCCACATCATACTAATTTCTTTCTCAAAATATGACTGCATATTTGATGTATTACTGAATCACCAGGAAATTGTTTAAACAGAAAATAGGGTAAGTGAACCAGTGATTGACACTTTTAGAGCAATTTCTGATGTTTTTAATGTTCTAGCCATGAGAAAATATTTTTAGAAATCTTAAGTTAGTACATATAGTATGAAAGACATTCAGAACCACATACATGTTAAAATATATTACATTTAATAACAATTATTATTTTTTTTAATGAATATTTATTTGACACTCACTCAATGTTCCAGTAATTGACACTGGCAGTTTTTCCTTTTATTAGTAATTGGCACCCTATTT
The DNA here is from genome assembly GCA_963930645.1 of Salticus scenicus. NCBI lineage: Eukaryota > Metazoa > Arthropoda > Arachnida > Araneae > Salticidae > Salticus > Salticus scenicus. The sequence continues at coordinate 64,309,143 of OZ005662.1, read as the reverse complement.
TCCAGTGTTTGACACTGCTAGTTATTCATTTTACGAGTTTTTAGCACCCTATGCTCTAGAGTTTAACATAAAATGTTAAAATTCTTATATGTAAAATATATAATTTAATATATTTCTTATTTATTAATTATTTCGGGATAGATGTCAATTACTGGAGCATGCCAATCCCTGGAGCACCTACCCTATTGTCTATTACACATAAAATCTCAATTACTATTTGATAGCTGCACTGTAAAATATTTGAAACCTTTCAAAGTTAGATGTGAATTTTACGGCGAATAAAAGGCAAATTATGGCAAATAAGAGAAATAAAGTATAAAAAAATACGGCTGTAACGCAAAATTTAAGGCTAAAATTTGACAGCAAGGTTTAATTTTTTCTACAAAGTATTATTAACAAAATTATTTTTTAAAGGGTGTATCAGGTCGCACTTCTGTGTGCTCCAAAAATTATTTCTGTGCCCCAGGGTCAGACAAACCGCTCTTTTTCCTCAGCGTATTATCATGTTAATAATTAGCAGGCGTGATTTTTACGGCGAATAAAATGCAACTTATTTAACTTCAAAATACAACATTTGGATCTCCTACAATTATTCGTTTTTAAGTCACGCTAAGAGACACAGACAAAGATCAAACGTTAAAAGACGGTAATCAGGAAGCCTCAAAACGTGTAAATATACAAAAAACAAGCGATGAATATTTAGCTTAAAATATACATTATTTACCATATCTCTATGAGGAATTTATTTCAATTCCCGAACAGCTTTCCTGGAAATGGTAAAATATTATTAGGAAAGCACATCCACTGCAACAAATAACTAGTGTGTTGTGGCCACCATTTGACATTCTTCTATATTTTCCTATACAAATTCACTCAGTAAAAATAATTTATTAAATTTATTATTTTAAAAAGTTATCTTCCATGATAATGCAGACGATTTAATACGACTCAGACCTAAAATTTGGGGCTAAAGGTTGGCAGCGAGGTTTTATTTTTTTTTTTTTTCTACAAAGTATTATTATCAAAAGTATTTTTAAAAAGGATGTATCAGGTGGCACTTCTGTGTTCTCCAAAACTCCTTTCTGTGCCTCATGGTATTCGAAAGATATACGTATAAAAATATAAAAATAAATATTGTTGCTCTATTTTACCATTTCATTTTTAATAAACCGCTCTTTTATGTCAGCACATTATCGTGTTAATAAACAGCAATTTTCTTTCAAAAAGCAACTATTTATAATTTTTACATACAATGCGATTTTTTAAAGTTGTGAAAGTGGATCTTATGTGTAAATTATTTATATTTGGATAAACACAACCAAATAAATTGCATAAACATTGTAAAAAAACCATAAGTACTACATTCTACAAAATACATACAGTACGCGTGATGCACTGAGAAAAAATTCTGTAACTGACACCTAGAATCTAAGATGTGGCTCTAGAAAAAATATAGTTCCATGTCATCCATATAAATTGTAATCCCCTTGGAAAGCGAGTTCTAGAAGCCCCTATTAAAATTCTAGAGCGTTTGCCTATATTCTCGAGGGCAAAGTTACTTAAAAATCTCTGCAAATCAATGAGACTACAAGAGGCGGGTTTCAGCAACTATAATCTTTGTTTATTACCAAATTCTAGAAAATCAAGCAAGAATTTCTCGAAATACAAATGATTCAGAATATTTAGAGTATTCAGAATATTATTTCACCATCTAGAAATGTGTACACTAGATATTCTCGATGATTTCGTCTATTCAGTTTATTGGAGGGCCTTACGCACATAGATCGGAAATCTATATTTCTAGTTAAGTGATTTAGAAAATGGTCACTTATTCATTCTAGAGGAGTGCGGTATTTTTTTTTTTCTCAGTGTGGTGGCCTATAAAATGTATATAAATTTTCAACTCAACCGGATACGCTAACAACACATTCGTCCCTAATACATCCTGAAGATGTCCATAGACGTTCTTTTCATCCATAGGATGTCCTGAGGATGTCATTCAGAGAAGATGTGCTGTTAGGGTATGGTGTTTAGACGCTATCGCACTTTAAATGATTTGAGCTCATAGGGCATAATGATTAAAAAAAAATTTCTATATGTTCTTGTGAAAAAAAATAGATAGTGCTAGATTTACCAAAATTTATGCAACTCGTACAATGACAACCAAAAATATGTATATATTTTTTCAGCTCTATAGACTAAAGACTTTAGACGCTATCGCATTTTAAATAATTTGGACTTTTAAACGATAATGATAATAAGAGCTTGATTCATCAAAATCTATAAAGTCTGTGTGACGGTGATTTATAACATGTGTATAAATTTCCAGTGCAATCAAATAAAGAGTTTGGACGCAATCGCATACTAAAGAATTTAGTCTCATAGACCAATGATAAAGAATTTTCGTTTGTGCCCCTATAAAAAGAAAAAGAATGTAAGAGTTAGATTCACCAAAATCAATAGGGTTCCTGCTACAGTGACCTATGACATTCAAACTAACTTTCTGCTTATTTCAACAAAGAGTTTAGACTCAATCCTGTTCACTCACATACATATATATTTCACCGTAAAAATAATAAAAATGAACTCGGGGCATCTCAAAACGTGTAGGAACACCAAAAACACAAAGTCGAATTTTTGACATGATTAAAATATTTTCTTTAAATGTGTATGTTCGGAAAGTAAAATGTAAGATGTTATTAAAATCATTTTTACAGGAAAATCGTTAATTCTATTTAAGTAATACAAAGTGTTAATAAGATTATGAAAAAAAAAAAAAAAAAAAAAAAAAAACATGAATTACAATGTAAAAAAGACAAATACTTTTTCTTTACATTTTTGTTTCTCTCTCTATATATATATAGGGTACGTGCTCCAGTGATTGACATGCTCCAGTAATTGACATCTATCCCGAAATAATTAATAAATAAGAAACATAATAAAATCATATATTTTACATGTAAGAATTTTATCATTTTATGTCAAACACTGAAGCATAGGGTGCAGATAAGTAAAAAATGAATAACTAGCAGTGTCAAACACTGGAACATAGGTTGCCAATTACTAATAAAAGGAAAAACTGGCAGTGTCAATTACTGGAACATTGAGTGGGTGTCAAATAAAAATTCATTAAGCAAAATAATTGTTATCAAATGCATATATTTTAACATATATGTGGTTCTGAATGTCTTTTCATGCCATATGTACTAACTTAAGATTTCTAAAAATATTTTCTGATGACTAAAACATTTAAAACATCAGAGATTGCTCTAAAAGTGTCAATCACTGGTGCACTTACCCTATATATATATATATATATATATATTTTTTTTTTTTTTTTTACAATAACTGTTCATTTTTTATGTTTTATTTGTTTGTATTCACTTCACATAGTTTTCAGATCTAACATCAAATATATTCATATATATATAAATTTTAGCTATTGTTCAATACAAAAATAACAAGTTTTGAGAAAATTATAATTTTATATAAATATCTCCTTCAAAATTTTCACTTTTAAAGAAAAAAAAAATTGTTTCTTTTTTCCGAATAATAAAATATTTTACACTTTATCAAATGCGTGTTACCTCAAGCATTTTCTTAAAAGCTTTTAAGTTTCAAAATGAAGTACTTTAAAGTACCAAAGTAAATCTTTGTGAATATCCGATATTAAATTTATCGCATGACAAAACTTCGAAATATGAGGTTTAAAATGAAAGAATGCTTGAATGCGCTCTATTCAAGACCGAAAAATTTCTGCTAAATATTGCCTTATATATTTGAACGAAAAGTAGTACTGATGAAATTATTGCTATATTCGGGCAAATTTAGTTTATTCGATAACAGGTTAACCCTTTAACTAACATTGATTTCTCAGCGAAACCAAACATTTGACATAATTTAAGAATTTTTTACGCAGCAGTTTTTTAACATTTTCCTCTTGTTTTAATCAGGTTTTAAACTTCTGTTCCTTTTCTGTTCGCTAGATAGCAGCACTAATCCGAAATTTAACAAATAAGGTTTCAAAAGAAGCTAAATGCATAAGTCACTTGAAGTTTCTTAGTGTGCGCGAGTGCGAATTGCTGGTTTGATTGTGCACTCACGTCTAGTTTTTTTTCATTTAATGAAGAGATAGACTATACTTTTCATTTGAAACAACTTTTACGAATTTTTGTAGTCGATAATGCTAACTTACAAAGTGTTTTATTTATTAAATTAAATATTATTTGAATTTAATAAGGTTAACTTATAGATGTTTCAAACCAAAACTTTCTCGTGCTATATTTTTGTTTTTTAAATATTTATGATCAGCTATGTGTCTAAAAGTCATTTTTATAATTAGTTTAGTTATTTTAAAAATAAATTAAGTAGTGAACGTTAAAGGGTTAAAAGGAAATAAAATAAAATAAAATAATCTTTCAATATCTACATTGTATTTTGACTAACTCTGACGCCCAAATGAAATCGTCAAATATAATAGATTTTAATATTTATAATTTTTGATTATGATACACGTTTAATAAGTCAAACATTGGAATTTGTAACTTCATTTTAACAGAGATCACATATACAGGGTACGTAAAAGAGTCATGCTCTACTCCCTGTATCTTCGAAATGTCCACAATTTTTGAAAACTATTAAAAAATATATTCATTCAATTTTATGGGGATTTCGTTTAACATCTGAAACGTTAATGAAAAATTCCTTATTAAGAAAGAAAAATTTTATGATGTCTGCCTGTATGTTTGTAATGAGAGAGCGGTCGTAAAAATTGTCCGACTGACTTGAAAATTGGTATAGTTCCCACACAGCCCCTGATATCAATTAGGCATCTAAATTATATTTAACTAGCAAATCCTTGCGAAATTTTCGCAGTTTCTTTCTTTCTTTCTATTTTTTAAGTCTTTAAAATTTGAAACATTTAAGTCTTATTTTACCACCGCATATAAATTTTCATTTATCTTATCAAAAGCCAAATTATTATTAGTTTTTTTTTTTTTTTTTTCTTTTTTTTTCTTTCTTTTTTTTCTTTTTTTTTTGGGGGGGGGGGAGGGGGGTGATGAAACGCTAGTGATAGTTAACCCAAAATCATTTAAGAAAAATTTGAAAATAAAATTGATGTTTCACGATCTAATTCTCATATTTCCCCAAGAAGGACAGTTTTAGTATAGGACCCCTATGACAACTTTTAAAACGACGCTTTCAAAGATTGTAAAGATGCAACTTTTGAAATTTTTTTTTTATATATATAAAATTATCTCATCAGACAAATCTTGTCTTTTTTTTTTTTTATTAGATCACTGAACTGAGTCCACGAGCTTAAATATTGTATATGCATTTTTTATTTTTTTTACATATATTATACGTATTTTATTGTCGCTATCGTATCTTTTCTACAAAATATAATTAAAATCGGTCCACGTTAGGGAAATATTATATAGATGATCCGTAAAAGATAAAAAATATCTAAAGAATGTTCATTAAAAGTCTTGGATAACCGGTACTAATTATATATCTAGATGTTTAAATATAGACGAAATTTAGATTTGCCTTTTTCGATGTCTAATAGATGTAACATGTTAGATGAAAACAAAATTTAGATATTTTCAATATCTATTTGATCTAACAAGTCCAATTATTAGATATTTGGAGATTTATCGGATATGTAACAGACATCTATAATGGATGTAAAAAAGAATTATATTTGTTGTGTTAATAGGTATCTGTAGGATATCTATAGAAGTTTAATGGATCATTTTAATAGCCTTTTTCGATGTCTAACAGAAGTAACATGTTAGATCAAAACAAAATTTAGATATTTTCAATATCTATCAGGTCTAACAAGCCCAATTATTGGATATTTGGAGATTTATCGGATATGTAACAGACATCTAATGGATGTAAAAAAGAGTGACATTTGTCGTGCTAATAGATATCTGTAGGATATCTATAGAAGTTTAATGGATCATTTTTTAACTTTCATACGTGTTTATCGATGTCTTATGGGCGTAAGTGGCTGCGTGGGCTGTCAATATTGTTACAAAATTGTAAATAATTGTGTTTATTTTTGTATAAATTCTTTGAAAGAGGCTTAGTAAGTTGATAAAGTGCTTATTTTGTGCATTTCTAGTCGTTTTAGCGTTGAAGCAGCCTTATTTTCCCTTAAAAACGCATTAAAAAGGCAGATAATGGAATTGGCGCCAAATTTGGCGACTTTTTTCTACCTTGGTGATTTTTTTGGTGATCTTGGCGAGAAAGTCCTTATTAGGGATATTCCAAATATGGAAGCTCTAATCTCATTGACTGATGAGATACGGAAATTTGTGGAACTTTCCACACTTTTCTACAGGAGTATATAAGGGCTGTTTTATTCGCCAAGGCGGTCAGTTCAGTTCTCAGCCAGCTTCCGCTAATGCTTGCATTGCTTTGAGCCTCTTTGAAAGAGGCTTGCTTTATGTGTTATTGCTATACAGTTTGTACTGTGGATTTGCTATTGACAGCTGTTGTTTAAGCTGTGTTTGCTGGTTGAACTGAAGCTGATGCTTGGTATATAGACCTGTATTTTTCTGGAACTTTCTGTGAATAAATTACTGAATTTTTTAAGTTTCGCCTTTCATTCTCGGACAACTCACGAAACCCCCAAGTACGCAACAAAATGTTAAACAGAATCAGCTATAAACATTTAGTATGTCTATTGGTTTTGGTTTGCTTACATGTATACAGTAAAATGTGACTTTTCATTACGGCTGATTGACAAAATTTGTGTGTACCAATATAGCGATCGCAAAAATCACCCGTTTGACTTGAAAATTAGTATATATGTTCATGAACGAATGCATATTTTTTGTTATATATACTGTATATAGTTCATATACAGAGACACAGCAAAGTATTCTTGCCATTACGGACTATGGACAGATTTAAGCTTAAGCACATTTTAATTTAGTTACGCTGTATTTGACATAGTAAAATTTACATATATTATTAAGATGCATAAAAGTATGTTTTCCGTGGGAAAAGGTGTGCATAGATTCAATAATCATCTAAAAGACCGCACAAAATAATTGCAATAACGTTATATAATAAGTGACATGGTGGCAAATTTGGTGCAAATATTTATAAGTTATGAGGAGTTAGTTGTGTATTTATCTATTTTACCGATTTTTGTAGAAAAGGTATTATTATTATTATTTGTAAATGTCATAAGTTTAATGGCATTTATCAGTTTGTTAAAAGAATTATTTTCAATTGTATTTTCTCTGAAACAAGTAATAAATCAAAATTTCATAACAGAGAGACAAAAATAAAATTTTATTTTAATGAATTAAAAAAAAAAAAAAAAAAAAAAAAAAAAAAAAAGAATTTAATCTTGTTTATAGAAATTTCTTACGTTTTAAATAATACCGTGTAAACTTCAGCTTTAAAAATTATTAATTAAATTTTGAAATACACCTTCTATCACATTCTAATGTATAAAATTAGAATCTTTCAAAAAATAAAAAATGATGATATATCAACGTCACCATATATGTATTATTACAAACATTTTCTAGAGATCTTTAACGTTCGAAATAAAATAAAAAATAAAAAATGAAAGATTCAAAGGAAATTTTAAAAATATTGTATATTAAGCCTATTTTATGCGAAATTTTCAAAATATGTGGATAAAAGTATTAAAGTTTTTGGACGAAATCCATTCAGAAATAAAAATTTCTTATTGTTCGATAATCTTATTTATTTTAAAGAAAAAAAATATCCTACATATTTTATAGAAAACAACAGTTCTTTATTGGGCAAATCTTGTTTAAGCGCAGTTAGTCTGAAATAAAATACATATAACGATAATAATATATCGACTTGAGTTTTTCATTAAAATTTTATCGAAGGAATAAAATCCTGAAATGGAGTATTTATTTTTATTTATTTTTATTTTTAATTCTGATACATATACGACAGGTCAGCTATTTAAATTTTTGATTCTGTTGTATCACAGATCACAATTATTTTAAATGATATTCAATTTAGATTTTACAACATACATTGTACCTACTTTTAATAAGTCATGTATTTAACATGTTTTTTAGTCCGATATACAAAATGTACGCAGATTTTAAGCTAAGTATGCCTAGGATTTTCCTATATACATAGATATTATAGATATATAGATATATCCCACATATCTATACAGGATATATATAGATATATCCTGTGCAAAGAAAAGTATTCCAAGAGGTAAGGTCGCGAAGTATAAATGCTTCTGGTCGACTAATCTAAAGGAACTGAAATTGGAGTGTGACAGATTCAGACGTCGTGCTGAACTGAGCGGACGACCTCAAGACGTACAGTCGGTAATAAAAGTGTCCGAACACTAGCAAAAATTCCTATGTAAAAAAAGTACACTTCATACGATTTTGTTAAATAAATCCTTGTCGAATCCTCTTCTTAATCAGTCTAAGAACATGATTCGATAAGGATTTATTTAACAGAACCGTATGAAGTGTACTTTTTCTACATAGGAATTTTTGCTAGTGTTCGGACACTTTTGTTACCGACTGTACAAGCCTGGAGACGTCAGGCTGCTGTTTTCAAGAAAACTCTCCTGCAGAAAAAACTTTCCACTTTTACAGTGAGGCCACATATCCCAAAACTAGCAGTGGGGACGCGTCCAAAATGTTGGAGGGATGCCAGTTGTCCGACAGTTTGAAATTTGGAAAACATCCAGTAATTCCGCTCTCTGTTATTGCTCATTTTCTCTGACAAGGGAAGTATGAATGAGTAAAATTGCTATTGAAACCAAACCAAGCTTAAATTAAAGAGCATGGTCGAAAACATTGGGTACCGTACAAATTTGCTGCAACAACTCCCATGGGGTTGAGATATGCCCTCTATTAGTTTTAGTTATTTCTATAAAAGCCAACAAAACACACAGCCTAGTGTCAGCAGATGGTGCAGTGCTAGCGTGCTTGACTTCGGGTACGTAGGTCGTGGGATCGAGTCCCCGCAATGGCGCTTTGTATTTTTTCAAAAAAAAAAAAAAAAAATTCTTTACGTTTTTAATTAAGTTAAATCATTACTTTAAGAGAAAATATTTATTACATTAAGAAGATTTTTTTTTTTTTTTTTTTTTTTTTTTTTTTTTGAGTATTCCAATTAATAAAGAATTGAGAATTAATTTAAGAAATGCATTTTTTTATTTATAAAAAAGAAAACCATGTTTAAAGCTACAAATATAGTTTCTAATTTATAACAATTATGATTAAAAGTAGAAAAATCATAGAACCATGAGTATTTTTCACTATTAGAACAAGAAATATAAAAAGATTGATCACAATTATTTGAATTTCAATTTTGTTCACCGTCAATTATTGTTAATCACGAACATTTTGTCAAATATTTGGCTTTTCGTCGAGATAACTTGATTTGAAAAACTCATATTTACCCAGACTTAGAATTTTTTTAGATGTACATTAATTATAAATTAATAAAATCATTTTGAGAAAATTTGTCATTGTCTTCAATAATATTGTCAGTTCTCCCGACACCACGGAACTTGACACTTGTTTAATGAAACATTTGAAATAAAAGTTAAATGCGACGTCGAATAATTAAGCAACAGCTGTTCATCATTCAGGATTTTTCATGTAAAAAATAGCATTAATAAATAATACAATTGAGAGCAGACGATTAACTCTTGCTATTAATGTCGTCGTTAAAAAATAGTAATTAATGATTTATATAAAACAATCATTAACAAAATTTTATCTGAATATAGTCATTAACAAAATCTTACCTAAATATAATATAAAAGCATTTCCCGTTAAATTATTAATTTCTTTAAATTTAATAAATAAATAAATAAATTGCTTAAAAAAAAAAAAAAAAAAAAAAAAATATTAAACTGTCCGCGCTTGAAAAAAAAAAAAAAAAAACTTGTTTTTATATAATTAATATATTTTCTCTTACAACAATGATTTAATTTAATTAAAAATGTCAAAAATAAATATTTCAGTTGAAATAAAAAATAAAATACAAAACGCCCTTGCGGGGACTCGTTCCCACGACCTACGTATCCGAAGTCAAGCACGCTAGCACTGCACCATCTGCTCACACTTCGATGCGAGTTTTGTTGGCTTTTATAGAAATAACTAAAACTAACAGAGGGCATATCTCAGCCCCATGGGAGTTGTTGTAGTAAATTTGTACGGTACCCAATGTTTTCGACCATGCTCTTTAATTTAAGCGTGGTTTGGTTTCAATAGCAATTTTACTGATCCATACTTCCCTTGTGAGTCAGATAACTTGTCACCCTTATTTTAGCACTGGACTCGTTGAGTTCGCACATGCGCAGATGCTTCCATGGTTTCATGAAATGTGGTCGAAGAACAGTGACTTTATTTGAAATTTAGATTTTCAAATTGATGGAAAAGGAGCTTTCAGATTTCTAGCAAGCAGGTGCAGTGTTTTTCTGACTCGCAAAAAGCCAAATTTAGGAATGTTATTAAAAAATTAAAAAATAAAGTGAACGCTGTGGTACATTTTGGAAAATAACTTATTTAAAATAATTGCGCCTATTAACGCAAATGAATTAAGAAATTCTCTTAAATGCGCAAGTCCCAAGGGGAGGAGGGTATATTTTCAGAGTTTCTCATGCACTTAGGTCCTAGAGCCTTTGAATCCACATTGAGGCTCTTCAATATAATTTGATCAGCGGGATATCTTCCCTCTTACTGGAGTAAATCTACAGTTATACCAATTTTCAAAAAAGGTAAACACCCAAAGGCTGTTAAATGTTACAGGCCGATTTCCCTGACTAGTATTTTCTGTAAGGCCTTTGAAAGAATCATTGTCAGCAGGTTAAACTCGTTTCTGAAGACAAAAGGTGCTCTCGAGGAGGAGCAGACTGGATTTCGAAAATTCAGAAGCATTAATCAATATGTTGCCCTCCTTAGTCAGACTATTAAAGATGCTCTCGACGATAAACATAATCTATCTGCAGTCTTTGTGGATTTCAAATCGGCTTACGACCTGGTCTGGAGAGAAAATCTCATTCTGAAGCTCTCTGATTTGTGCGTTCATTCGAATATGTTAAAATGGTATCGTGGTTTTCTTAATAACCGTATTTGTAGAGTTCGGTATAATAACTGTTTTTCGAAATTTAGATCCCTTAAGACTGGATTACCACGGGGTTCTGTGCCTAGCTACACTCTGTTTCATTAATGATTTAGTTAGCAAATCATTAATGAAATCTCTTTCGTGTTCTAGAAGTTTGTGAGGATGTTCGGACCCTCAGATACGAACATTATGGGTATTTACCTTCCCATATAGATGAAAAGTTCAGTTTAGCAAATTACAGAACACAAAACGCTTTACGCTCAGAAGTCGTCATTTTGCGTATGTGGCGCTGCAAGCGAGAAAACAACAAAGCAGTATTCGTGCATGCGTTTATCTAAAACTGTTTGAGTTACACTTTAATTGTGACCTTGAACCAACACTCTACAACGCTTATAGTTGATACTACTGAAATTTATAACTGGGACATTCTTTTATGGACATACTGTACATTGTTTACTCTTACACTAGAAAAGAAACAAATTATACAATCTTTTATTATTCATTATTATTTAAATATAAATATAATACTTAAAAAAATAAATACAATTTAAAAAATAAGTATGTATTATACAATAATCATTTTATAAGGGACATTATTTTTAATATTTAATTTTAAATAAAATTGAATTTATTTTATTTTATTGTTATTAACAGGATAAAAAAAAAATGGTCCATAATTTATGTTTACTAAAATACCTAGAAGAAAGAAATTGTTAAAAATTTTGAAGAGTTAAAAACTTCGCTTATCATGAAAGCGGATTTATAAAAATTGAACATCATTAGTTAATTGAATGAGTTATGTTACTCATTTATGTATAAAAATAGTTCCGCAGAAGTTTACAGTAAAAACAGTTTTCATTACTGATTACGTTTGCTGTTTTTTTTTATTTTTTTTTTTTTATTAAAACATAGAATAATTTAAGTTGAAAATAATAATGTAATTAAAAATCTAATATTAAATAATTATCGCTTGAAATTATTTACAATTCCAAAATGAGCCATTTCAGAAAGTATATATTTTTAAGTGCATCAAGTGCAAATTAGGTGATGTAATAAAAAATATATAAATATAAATATCATTAAATAATTCGCTTTGGATAAATCAGAAAATATCATGATTAAACAAATTAATATTTTTTAAGCGCAGTATATTCAAGAATAAAATTTGTCAAATAATTAAAACCTTTTCGTTTCTGGAAAATCTTGCGAAATTGAAGTGTAAGGGTTTTTTTTTTTTTTTTTTTTTTTTTTTTAATAAGTAGTATATTTAACACAATATTTTGTTTTTAAAAGTTAATTAGAAAACTTGTGCTTCAAAATACGGAGTTAGTTTAATTAAATTCTTTCAAATTTGCTTTTCTTTTCTTTCTTTTCTCTTTCTTTTCTTTTTTTTTTCTTTTTAGATTAATTAAAGTGTGTTACATTTTTTATTCATCTAATTTGTGCTAGATTTTCTATGCAGAAAACCATGTGAAGTGTGACCTGTAATTTTACATGTAATTGAAAAAAATATATATAATAACAAATTTAATACTATGTTCATATTTTACAGACGAATTTAAAAATTTTTTACTTGAAGATAATGAGTGTATTGAAATAAATTGCTTCAGAAAAGTGGTATTTGTTTTTAGCTTTGCGAATGTGTGTTACATTTACAATTTAAATAACCGTATTTAAAAGCAGATTGACACCAAATATGATATGTGGATGTTCTATGTTCTTAAGGTATTTAAATAAAAGTTCTTTCTTTGCATGAAATTAAAAACCACAGATCGCTTTTCATGGAAAATAAGAAAAATTTATAACAAAGAAAATGTCACATAAAATTACTCATACTGAATATATGAGTAATTTTAGCATTTTTTAATTAGTCTTTGACCCTCTGTGAATGATTAAAACTGTCACATTTGCACTTTTTTAATGCAAAAAGCTGTCTGGTGGATATTTATTGAACAATTTTATTTCCATTGAGTCGATCTCACTAATCACCCGCATACCGAATTTGGTACGAATTTGCTCGTTCTGGACGCTATTTACAGCAGAAGCGCAATTATAACAGTCTGTATATAATATATAGATTTTAGTATAGATTTTAAGAAAACTTAATCGCATTTATCAGGTATATTTTACTTCATTTTATAAAAATATCACTTAATAAAATAGGAAAATTTATGTTATATAAGATATAATTTAAGTTAAATAATGATCGTAAAATTATTTTTATTCCGTTTTCCTTTTCCTTTTATTCTAGATTGAAATTCATTTCGATTAAAACTTTTACAATTCTTTGTTCTGTGTATAACACTTGAAATACAATGTGCTTTTTTTTTTTTGGGGGGGGGGGGGGAGGGGTGCAATGACGAGCTTTTTATGCTCCCTAAAACATATTAATAATTCAAAACGTCTCCATTTTTTCTATGATATGAATGTGTCTTGATGAGACAGACATATTCGGTGTCAGTTAAATATATATATATATATATATATATATATATATATATATTAACATTCTAAATAATTTGTACTTATAGAAAGCTCATATATATATATATTCTTTTCTTTGGGTTGAATTTTCTAACTTTGTGTATGTTTTTTTTTTTTTTTTTCAGTGAGTGTATCTATATTGGTATAAAAAAGCATATGGGCAAATCATAATTGCATTTAAAAAAAACATACTTAAATTAATTTAAAATAAATAAAATTTGGACCAAAAACAAGTTATCAGGGCTTTTAGTGTTCCTATAATTGAGCATTAAGTTTTTCACAGTAAACTTCAGTAGTTTTTTTTTAGAGCTTTTCTTCAATTGTATAATACGAAGATTGACTAAATAAAAAAAATGGCGTTCGAGTAAATGATTGCTAAAAGCCCTGAGTTAATAAAACATAAATCGTTTGAATAAGGCACAATAGCAAATCGAAATTCATACATGTACACTTGAAATACAATGTACTAAAAATTTTTGGAAAAAAGGGTTTAAGAACACATTTCTTTGCGATCCCAAAACATATTTACAATTCAAAATCTCCACATTTTTCTATAATATGAAGGTGATTCGATGAAATAGATCTACACAGCTCTTCTAAAGGTTTTTTGGGAATAATATTCATATGACTGGACACAACCAAGACGGGCAACTCACCTTCCGGTTTAGAGTTTATACACTTAAAGTGTACCCGACCAGCAAAACACATATCATAACTCTCCAGCGACCCCACGGGCAGGGGCAGGGGCACGGGCCCGGAGGAGCCCGCGGGAAGGGAAGACCACAAAAATCGCAAGCAAACTAGCTGCTCTCCGGCGGGTGTGCTAGGCCGGGTGCTGGAACTCACTTGAGCCTGTTAGAGGAACAAGGCCAGCGGTCAAGAGTAGGTGACAATTACAAGTAGGACAGCACCAACGCCTCATGCCATCGGAACTGCCCGCAACATAACACATCACCTATTACTTTACGAGCGACGAGTGGTTATAGCCTCCTTGCCAGAGAGGCATAGAGCACAATCGACGTGGAGGACTACCAGTCCACTCGCCATGCTTCACGTCCACGCCGCCTCGTTAGTTCACCGCTGTAGCGGCTATCCAGGGGCACCACTGGGAGGTAAGGTCGGCTGACGCAAGTAGGACCGCTACCTGAGTGGCAGCGCGTCCCACGGCCCCCTATTCATATGACTGGAAGAAATAAGATATCGCTTCCTCTGGAATTGTATTCTATTTTTGGATATCTGTAGGAGCAAAATGCCTCACTGATTTTCAGTGCAACTGAAATCTTAATTATTAGCTGCTCAGTCACTTAATTTACAGAATTGACATAAAAACATGATTCAACAGCCCTGAAAACGTTATGGATGCTTTGTCTTCAAAACAATATTCCTTAAAAGTTATAAAGGGTGCTTCCAGTAAGAGGATATTTATGTAAAAATAATTTGAATAAAAATTTTAAAATTATAAAATTGGAGAGCTTATCAGATTTGTAAAACTGTCGAACATGTTTTTCCCCCCTCATTTATTGTGTTTTAGGTGAGACAATGCTAAAAAAACATCTTGTGATACTCCAGTGAAGCATATTGTCTGGGATATTACATTTTTAATCATTAAAATTTAAAAGCCTAGCTGAAAATTTTAAATTTTTGTTTTATCGTTACTGTCATTCAGTGTTGCCAGATTGGGGACATTTTTTATTCAATATATACCACTAAATTTTAATTGTAACTACCTAGTGACTTCGAAAATTAATTGTCTATTACTTATTTCAAATATCCCTTCTCAAAATTATTGGTGGGAGTGGAATTAAAAGAATCCAGAATCTGGAGACACTGCTGTCATTTATCTAGTTCTTAATAATCCCTTACTAAAACGACAAATTAAAAAGATTGTAGCTCGTTAGAACTGTGCAAAAATTTCCCCAAGGGCAAAGACATTCAGAATAACAAAATATTAGTTTATGCATTTCTAGATTTTATATAACACTTTTTCTGTTTAATGTTATCCGTATAATAAATATCCCTTAATATATTTCCCTTTATTAGTATATTTATTTTTTCTTTGCAACAATAGTTCCTATTTCCCAATTAAGATATGAGATATTGCATCGAAATACCATATTTCTAATCTGGAATCGATATCTAAAAATCTCCCTAAAGCCAGAAACCAATCATAATCTACATTTGAATTCTAGATTAGAAGAAAATATTCTCATTCCGGTTTATTATGTAAGAAGCAAAAATTATTATCCAAAGAGCTTGCTTTACATTTATTACATATGTATAAAATTAATTCCCAAAATATAACGATGTAGCATTAACTCAAGTAAAATGTATCAGTAGGTAATTTGAACATTTTAGAATTTGAATATGCACTGTTAAAAATTTCAACAGAAAACTCTGTGTAATCTATTATCTTAAGTCTTACGTAAAATTACAGAGAAAAATAAACGGAGATATTAAAAAACTTATTTTATACATTCATTTTAATAGCTAATATTAATTTAATTAATTATTGGTGAGAATATATTTTGGACTTGGAATGCTTTTTCTAAAGTAGAAACAGTCATTTTAATTTTAATTAAAAATTTAAATAATAAAGTTACTTAAAAATACATAACAAAGATTGAGAATCTCGATTATTCACTCTTAACTAAGAATTACTTTAAATTTACGGAGACTCTGGATAAATATTTACATTAAATTTACAGAAATTTTTAACAGTGTGAGTGTATACATGGAAAGTCTTCCGCTTTTTTTTTTTTTTTTTTTTATTGCTATCTTAGAATTATTTATTTTCATATATTAAATTCTCATTAGTGCGGCGTAAACCAGTCAACTATCGATAAATTAAATTCTAAAACAAGCAAAAATAATTTAAATTTTAAATATGAGGTTATGCATACAAAGTCTCCCGCTATTTTTAAATTGTTATCTTAGATTTATTTATTCTCAGAAATTAATTTCTCATACAAAGCGGAAGACTTGGCTGTATGATTGGTATTTTCATTATATAATTTTTACCCTACATTAATTTTTAAATCGTAGACTAATAAATAAACTGACTACTTAGTGCTGCATAAGTCAGAAGTACTCAATCGCCAATCATAATAATGGAAAAATGGTCACACAAGAGTTTGCACAAATATACATGTATAACTTGTGACGAATTTGAACGACCATGTGCTGAATTGGTGCCATCGCCATTCATATTTGAATGCTGTCTGTGTAAAAAAAAAAAAAAAAAAAAAAAAAAAAAAAAACACTGAAATGTAATTTTTCAACTTAACAAATATTTAATTAAAGCTCTTTAACGTGGTAAGAGTAGGCTACTTCTTAAATGTTTTATAAAATGTAAATGATCTACAAGTTCAATGCAAACATAATAAATAACTTGATATTACCGATATACTTTCAGCGATAGAATGGCGTGAAACTTTATTATACTTCTTCATAAGTAAACTCTAGGAAACATCTAAATCTGAGTGGCATTTGCCTCTGTCCTCTCGAACAACAAACTCTGTAATGAAATTCAAAACTCATAAAAGTCATAATCTCTTCTCCCCACAAAAACTCCACGAATATCGTTTTAACCTGCTTTTTATACTTTGTAACATTAATTTGTTCGTACGTAATTTGACTTCCGACATTTTTTTTTCAATTTCTTCTTACCTGCTATATTTCGCAAAATCCAAAGCTTTTACTATGTACTCATGGAATACGTTTTTAATTAGAGTAATAACTCTTACCCAAACTAACATACCTCGCAATTCTGATTTGTGAACGTCTTACGAAACCTTCCCCATACTTTACAAACTTACGAATATTTGGTGGAAAATAAATTTTTTAAGAATTTATATTTACCGATAAATGGAACTTTTTTTCTGGATCGCCCTGGCAGTTCTTTAGAAAAAAGTGCCAAGAATTACCAAAAACCAAAATTTCATTGAAATTTCTTATTTATTTATTTATTTATTTATTTTTGAGAATTTTAGTGAATGATTATTGTTAAATAAACTTCACTAGTGGTCTCATTACCTTAACTTAGTGCTTCACGATACAAACGATTTCGCAAATCCAGATTTTTTTGTAAATCACCATATCAAATTATTAATACAAATAAAGATATTAAACGCACACGACTTTTCTTTTTTGTTTCCCACTCCAAACTAACTATTTGTTTACCTCAGTTTCCATCAGAACCCCAGAAGTAAGTTCCAAGTTTTTAGTTTCATGATTTAGGAAGTATTATGAGTCTTTCAATTTGTCTGAACAGGAACCGAAATTATGAAGGAGTTTCCGCTTTTTGGTAATCTGGTCCTTGCTAAGTCTAATGGGCCCTGTATGTTTTTGGAGTTCTGTACCAAATTATATATTTGTTTCCACCCCAGTTGATTTCTTGTTCTCCATTTTTCTGGTAAATTTCCCCTGGCATACAGTCGGCAGCAAAAATATCTGAGCACTTGTGAAAATTCCTATATAGAAGAAGTACACTTAATACAGTTTTGTTAAATAAATCCTTGTCGAATCATGTTCTTAGATTGATTAAGAACAAGATTCGACAAAAGAAGAACACGAGTCGAAAAGAATTTATTTAACAAAACCGTATTAAATTTACTTTTTTTACATAGGAATTTTTGCTAGTGCTCGGATAGTTTTGCTGCCGACAGTACAAGCATTTCTTTGTAGAATGCGAAAAATTTTCTTATAGAGTATAATAATAAACAAGATAATGTTGCAGTTTCCCCAGTCGTGGTCACATGTGATGAGTTTTATGACGTTAAAAGGATAAAATCAATTAGAAAATTTGAATGAACCTTATGCGCGAGTGGTAATGGCTGTGGGTATTTACCGATTTAAAAGCTGGTATTGGCTCATACAGCAGTAAGCAAAAATTTCAAGCTCAAAGATCGGCGTAGATTTTTTAATAAATCGGAAATGACGCACAGTGCTTAAAGTTAATTTTGGTTTCAACACTGTAGTTTTATGCAACTTCCTTTCGTACCGTTAAATTTCAAACTTTTAAGTCCATTACGTCTATGAAATGTCATCCACGGACATATCAGGTAAACAATGTATTTTTACTAATTTCTGAATATTTCAAAGCACTTTTTTGTTAAAGTTACTTGGCTTCTAAATGTCCAGGTCTTATATGTCATACTTAAGTAGTATTTGATATCGAGGAAGTGATCCACTAAAAATTTACCGAGTTTTTAAATACGTTAATGCATATCATCATTGAAATTCCCATTACTGAGTGAAATCTTTATGCCGATGGATCGAAATTGAGAACTTGAGTGAACACTAATAACTTGGAAAATTTATTGAGGCGATTTTGGTTTATGTTACCATATTGTATTCAATAATGAGTTTCGAGAAACTATTTGCATGAAATTCCTGATCTATTTCGCTCTGAGGGTTACCAAAACGGGAAGTCATTCCTACCAAGGAAAATCAAAATTGTGATGGCCTGTGTCCATACCACCCGTAAATGCTAATCTCACAACGTCGCCAGTCGCCCACTGTGTATCGTTTAAGCGACGTTATGTCCACTCAACTTCAACCCGAGACCCGAGCTATATCATTTATTAAATATTTCGTAAATATTATTAGTAAGCGGATTAAAAAATAAAAAAATAAAAAAAAATAAAGAGGGATTGAATATTGGACAAGAGAATTTGGTAAAGAGTGTTAGAAGGCTATGAAACAATTTGTTAAGACGACACCGTTATAAAACACGGGAGATTTAGTCACATAATTGGAATTTTTGGTAACCTCTATAATTATTTTCATGAACTTCAATGCAATTGTTACATTTAACTGTTACTAATTCACCTGTACCTTGGGTGCAATATTTGGTCGAATCAAGGCAAAGCACTTGATATAAGTATTTACACTCTAAACCTTCTTCACACACCAAAAGATTAAGGTAAGCAGTACCGGTTCGAAAGGACGTGGTCTTTTTTCTTCAGGTGCAAAATATGTGCTACTGCCTTGGATGCAAAAACAAGACTGAAAAGAAAGTCTGTGACTGAAAAGGTTTTGCACCTAAAGAAGAAAGACCGCGTCATTTCGATACCAGTAGTGCTTACCTTAATCTTATGGTGTGTGAAGAAATTTTCAAGTTTAAATATTGATTGTGCACCAATTCTTTAATTTTGTGATGTACTTTACATAAGGTTGCGACATTTGAAAGTTTTTGGGGGAAAAGGCGAAAATTCTTGGAATTGTGTAGGAATGTCTTAAACTTTTTAAACTTTTATGCGGTACAGTATAGTAAATTATTTAATTAGAATTTATTTAGATTTTTTTTTGGGTGTCAGCCAAGTATATTTCAAGAAAAAAAAGAATAGCATGACTTTAGATACTCTAGATTTGGTAAATTGGGAAATTCATAAAGAGGAAATTTTTTCTCACGGAGAACAGAGGCAATGTGCTTTGTTATTTTGTTCTAATACATTGAGATCTTGTGTAGATTTCTTCGGTATAAACGTTTAGAGAAAGGATCTTTTAAATATCATAGTGAAACGTGTCAATGCTTTCACAGCCTAAGTAACTCTCAGTAACTCTTAAGTAACTCTGAATTTTCAAGTTGTTGTTTATTTAAAACATAATAAAAATAATGACAATACTAGAATTTTATTATTGGTACTAATCTTTTAAATTTTATTTTTTGTAAATCTGCCTCTTGAATAACTAAAGTAACACTGTGCCTGGCATATATATATATATGTATATATATATGTATATATATATGTATATGTATGTATATTAGTATTTTATTTGTATTGTCTCAGCCATTATTTTAAGTTAGCAGATTATTGAATTAAAGTTGATTTTTAAGATTAATTACTAATTTCTTAAATTATCATTCTTTTTAACAGACGTGGTTACACAGTGCGGCCTTCATCTCTACCACTTGAAAGTGCATCTTCCCCAGGACAAGAGGAGCAAACAGGTGTCTCAAACTTTCACGCTCTTCGGATCCCCTTCAAATTCGATACGGACGGCATATCATCCCCAAACTGGTCACCTCCAGCAAGGGAAGAAACTAGCTTCGCCCTCGATGAAGGACCTCATCTACATGTTCATAGAGTCACTTGCAATGTAAGATTTACCTCATGAGTGAATATATTTCATGTTTCAGAAATGTTGTAAGGAGTTTACATATTTGCTAACCTAAACAGAAAGATTGTTAGTCCCGCCTCTTTCCGCCTATTTTTTCACACCAGTCTTCTTTTAGAGTACTTTTCTTCTTATTTAACCCTTTTGCGACCGCTGACGTTGATTCACGTCATTTGAAAATCTGTAACTCCGCCTGTGGACATACCTTTCGCAATTTTTGAGTTACGTATTTCTTAAGAATATACCCAATATTCCCATTTTTATGGATACAAATAATTTGATAAGAAAGAATATAATTTTAATGTCTATCCATTTGTAATATAAATGTAAATACAGAAAATATTGTCTGAAACATTGTAACTTGGGAGAATAACGCCTACAGGGGGGACCTCACTGTCAAAAAGACAAAAGAATGTTGTCGCGAACGTGTTAATTGTAAATATATTTAAAGAAAAGTACTCAAAAAGTTAAATGGTGTTTAAAAGGGGCGGGAATTAACAATCTTCCGGGTTAGGTTGGCAATATGTGTTAAGTTTTCTTTTTCGTTAAATTTTTCAATCTCGATTTTTTGCTTTTTCTTTTTTAAATTTCTTTTGAGGTACATGGAAACTAAATATTACGATATCCATGTGATTGCCGTATGTCAGTTCATCGGTGTGGACATTATATTCACACACAGCAATGTGCATCCATAAGACATCTATAATAGTTTAAAAATGATCCATTAAACTTCTTTTAACGTTCCACAGATATCTATTAACACATACTTGCCAACATACTAATTAATATTCCGTAGTATTTTTTTGCCCCGCCTTCTTTTTAACACCAGTATCTTTTTAGTGTATTTTTCTCCATATTTAATGGTAACTGCATTTGGAGAATATTACTCTAAATATTTACTGGTGTGAAAAATAGGGCGGGACTAACAACACTACGGAATATTAATTAGGATGTTGGCAAGTATGTATTAACACGACAAATGTCACTCTATTCTACATCCACAATCCGTAATATCCGATAAATCTCCAAGCATCTAATAATTGGACTTGTTAAATCTAATAGATATTGAAACTATCCAAATCTTGTTTTGATCTAACATATATTAGACATTGGAAAAGACATGTCTAAATTTCGTCTACATTTAAATATCTAATAGATGTCTAATATTATTTTAAGATATCCAGGACTTTTACAGAGTTGCCAACTTTTATAATTTATTCCGGAGCATTGTTATCCCCGCCCTTTTTTCACACCGGAAATTTTAAAGAATGATTTTCCTCTTACTTAACCATTGCCATGTACTAGAGAGAAATAATCTATAAAATTTCTGGTGCGAAAAGAAGGCGGGGCTAAAATTGCTCCGGAATAAATTATAAAAGTTGGCAACTCTGCTTTTAATGGACATTCTTAAGATATTTTGTACCTTTTACGGATTATTGGATGTAATTAAGATTTTTAATGGAATATAAGTGGCTGTGTGAGTTACGAATGCAGAGCTACCAACCTAATCCGGCAAATTATTAGTACTGTCCTTTTTTCTAAACCACTTAATTTTTAGAGTATTTTTCTTCTTAATTCAACGTAGATATGTTTGAAGAGAATTACTCTAAAAATTATGTGGTGTAGAAAAAGGGGCGGTACTAACAATTTGCCGGATTAGGTTGGCAGCTCTGTGAATGATTTAGTACTCTGAAGTCAAGACACATTTAAAATATCATTTAGCATTTGGTTAGATACCTATTCAAATGATTATTTTATTTCAAAAATTTCGTAAGTTATTTGAAATTTAAAGGGTTTTTTTTTTTTTAAATGAGAGAACACAGCAAAAATTCACTCAAGAGCATACCTTAAAGATTATTTTCATGCCATAAAAGTCGGACTACTATTAAAGTATTATTTATTATATTGGCTTGAATGCTATTGAATATCAAGAGTCCACTTTAAAAACTTCGTACACATATCGAAATTGGTAATTTTCATAACATGTCAAAATAAGCCAAAATACTTCTAAAATACTTGCGTTATGAGGATTAAATTTTAATTCAAGTATTTTGGAACCTTAATCTATTCTTTATATAATCAATTGAAAATTAGCATAAAAGTTTCATATGAGTAGGGCATTGTGTCCGATTAATACATCGTGTATAAATCAATGTCATGTCTAGCGTCTTAACTTGTTCAAGTGATTTTTTTTTCTTGTGCGCAGAACAATCACTGCAGTAGTTTAATTATTTTACACTAAAATTTTCATTTTTTTTTTTTTTTAAACATTATTTGCCAGTACGGATAATTTATGAAAACTAATATAGTGAAGCTTTCTGTATAATAAAGATATTAATAAAGAAATAATTATTTACTTCCATTCTTTAGGCCGATGATCGGTAAAAAACTTGAAACGTTAAGTATCAAAATTAAAGAGAGTTTCTCTTGATAAGATGTAAATTACATTCTACGAAGAGTTTCAGTAATATAGGGTATGTTATATGTTATACATTGAGTTGAGAGCTACAACCACGTTGGAAATATTTAACAATGAAGTTAGCATCGCAATTAAAACTTCCTGTATGCACAAGTAGGAGGCAAAATAAGAAATAAACTGTTCTAATCGCAAAATTGTGCAGTTTACAAGGATTTCATTTGCGTATTTTTCTTTCACATCTGTGCGAAAAATTTAACTATTTTCCTAACTATCGTCGAAAAAAAAAATTACTATATTTTTTTCTTAACCGAAAAAAAACCTCTTTCACGAGAATGATTTTTTTCGCAAATTTGAGTTCAGTGGACCATATTCCCACTTTGGGTTCGAGGCTACAAGAATATCAGCTGGTTAGGAAAACAATCCTCAACTCTACCATAGCAAAGCATTGTGGCTTGCAAATTTGTATCTTGCAATATAAGAGTTACAGATTATATGATATTGAAGTAAGAGTGATATAGTGATACCTTTGTTTTGTTTTTAATCCAGTTTTAGTAATAAACTTTAATATTAATCAACATATGTAATATTAAAAGTTGCCATGTGAACTGTGGCGATGCTAACAAATTTAAATGGATGCTCCATTTAATAAATTCCTTTATTAAAGTGATTGAAATTCTAATTATTTAAGCTTTGATGTCTATATATATGTGTGTGTGTATAAAATGTTCTTATTAATCTTTTGTTCATTATATATATATATGTGTGTGCGTGTGTGTATACATAAAATGTTCTGCAATTTTACGATATGGAATAGTCTTAACTTTATCATTCGATTCAGTTGTTTACATTTCTCTTTTGTTCTTGTTTGAACAGATATCTGATTATTAAGTTTCACTGCAGAAATATTTAGGAAAATGTTATGCGTAACAATAAAATGGCATCTTGAATCCAATTTGTTTACAAAATATCGGCCACGTGTTCGGCGATTTTACCTACTGTGACGTCACAAGAATATTGTCCATTTTATCGATTCATTCAATAGTTATGAATTTTAAAAATATCTACAGATTTATGGGACACCCTGTATTTTAAATATCTTTTTTTAGAATCTTTGTTATGTTTACTTGCCTGACTAAGTAAAGTGATAGTTTTCTGACAGTTTTTCTGAGCACGTAAATTCACATTCGTAAATGTTAAAGGACGTAAAATGTTTAATTTAATAGGAAAAAATTTCATAAAGCTATAAATTTTTTTGACTGATATTAGATTTTTCGTCTTCTTAATCAATTTTAGTAATTACTGAAGGTGAAAGGTAGAGTAAAAGATTACAAAAACCAGATAAATTTCCAAGATTATTGTAATTTTTACTTTCTTCTATCTTCAATAGAATAAAGTATTGGATTCGTAAAAATTTTCGATTTCGGGTTTTTGATGGATTTACACGTTTTGAGAGATGTAGAACACGATTTTACCATTTTTAGAAAATGTCTGTCTGTCTGTCTGTCTGTGTGTGTGTGACAAAATTTTGTGGCAACTGTATCTCTGGAACTGCTGCACAGAATTTCATACAAATTGGTATGTAGTTGCACCTTGACATAAATTAGTGCCTATCAACTTTTGGTAAAAATCGTCTTACAGGTTGCGTTGCCATCCCGCTTTTTCTAAATTTTCAACAGGGTGATAAAGGCAAAAATTTTCAAGATGGGTATCTTTCGAAAGGTCTCGTCAGTACCTTTAAAACGAATGGTTGAACTATATATCTGTGATAATTTAAAACAAAGTTATCGATTTTTTTTACTTTTTACGAAAAAAAAACTTAGAAAAAAAATCTTTTTTTTTTTCTCTCCCCTTAATTTTATCAAACTCCCACGGTTTCCGTGTTCTGACAAACTTAAACTAATTTTTGCTTTTTTCCCCTAATTTTGTCAAAGTCCTACGGTTTCCGTGTCTTGACAAACTTTAACCTATTTTTGCATTTTTCCCCTAATTTTGTCAAAGTTCCACGGTTTCCGTGTTTTGACAAACTTTGACAAAATTTTGGGTAAAATGTGAAAATTATTCTAAATTTGTCAAAACACGGAAACCGTGGGACTTTGACAACATTGGGGGGAAAATGCAAAAATTTGTTTAAGTTTGTCAGAACACGGAAACCGTGGGAGTTTGATAGAATTAAGGGGAGAGAAAAAAAAAAGTGGGACTTTGACAAAATTTTGGGTAAAATGTGAAAATTTGTTAAATGCCCACTTTTTTTTTTTTTTTTTTTTTTTTTTAATTATTGTTGCTGAGTGAATTTGTATAGGAAAAGATAGAAGAAAGTCATGTGGTGGCCACAACATACTAGTTTTATAAATGTTTTGTAATTGAATTTTCTCAGTTTTTATAACTTATTTTTTATATTAAATTGCGCTTTCAAATATGATGAAATATAACAATAAAACACGATTTTAAATACATCCTAAAATTTATGTAAACTAAAAATTATTTTCTTAATACACCAAATCAAATACCATCTTTCCACGAAAATCCTTATGCGTCCCACAAATTTGATTTAACGTTATACTTTAAACAGGAAGAAGTTTTTTTTTTTAATTTTTTTTTATTCATAAGAAAGACACGTCGAATATATATATATATATATTGCTTTAAGTGATTATCTTAATGCATATTCCATGTATTGGCAACAGTAAAAACCAGAAATTTGTTTTGTAAAAAAAAGTGTTTTAAATGTATTTTTAATGTTTTCTTTTAATAAAATTAATTATAAGGTAACAGTGATTTGAAAACTGCACTTGTTAGCAAAATTGAGTTGAGTCGAATCACGCCTGAATTTTTAATACTTCTCCTTGCCAATCCACTCCCGTACAAAGATTTTAGTTTTTATAGCAGACTTCTAAATTTGAATAAACATACATAAAATTAAATATAATGGTCTGCACATACCTCTCTATTTTACAACTTTTAAATTAATGTGCAATATTTATTGATTTTCTGGTCCACATCATCAAAATACAGTGTTGCCAGAACTGGCGAAATTTTTATGTAATAATCACCAATAATTTTGAGAAGTGATGTTTGATACTTAGAATCCGCGTTTGTAATGATTGATAGATGGCGCTTTTTCAGCTCTTATTTTTAATAAATATTACAGCCGCGTGTATCTATTTTTGTTCTTTTTGTTATTCTACTTAATATTCGTACTATAATTTCTCCGCCATTACATCATGGAAAATTGATTGCTTTTGGAAAAAAATATTTCAGTTTATTCAAAGTTCGATCGGAAGTAGATATTTAACTGAAGTTGAACAAATATCATTTTTAAATCATCTGATTAATTTTTTACTTCCATTAGCCGAAGCAACTGAAATTTTAAATTTGTTATTTGGAAATAAATGGAAGCTTAATGCTGGATTTCTTGGTCCTTTGGAGTTACACTGAAGCACACAACAGTATGTGTTATCTTTTTTACCGGATTTATTCATTTTTATTCAATGAATATATGTGAAACTAAACATCGGCTAGCAATGGCGGCTTGATGGAATTCGAATTAAAGCATGTTTATTGTAATTTCCCCTTAGCCCACCAGAGGGCGAGCATTTCACTACAATCGCGGATAGGGTATCAGTCTTCGAAGTGATTAGGTAAACGTAATAATTAAAAATTATTGGTGATTATTGAAAAGAAAAATCCATCAGATCTGGCAACACTGTCTAAATGTATGCATGATTGTTAGTTTTATATTATTTGATTAGACGTGTTTATGTTATAGAACGTCCAAGTTTTATTTATTTATTTATTTGACAGCAGGACTATCCATCCACGTGGCAACCAGCACGCCGTATCGTCACATTCATGGGTCTCGTCTCCCTTGTGTGCACACTTATAGTTGTTGCAATCATCTTGATAGCAGTGGCCTTGTCTCGAGGAACAGTCGCATCTTCCAATAAATTCGCAACAGCAGCACTCTCAGATCTCGTTCATCTCATTCCTCAACCACGTCGATTCCAAAATCGGACGCCGACCATTGTTGTCCACAGGCAAAGTCCAAAAATATGGCGTCGTCATGCCGAAGAACTGAAGATGTTGTTGAGAGCTTATAGAGAGCGGCAAACAACAGCCACAAACTGCGATCTACATTACGCACCTATAGGTAAGATTTTTTACACCTTCCTGTATAAATAATGACATAGCATGACATACCTGCACACCATCTCATTATGAATCGTAACATTTTTAATACCTGCCTTTTTTTTGACACCAATCTTTTTTTAGATTAATTTTGTTCTTATTTAATCGTAACTACATTTGAAGAAACTTACTCTAAATTAAAGTGGTGGGAAAACGGGTGTGTTTTAAAGGGACACAACAATGTTACGGTTATTAACACTTTCGCGAACGCATTTTTTTTTTTTTTGTCATTTCGACAGTAAGATCCGCCTGTGGGTGTTATTCTCCTGAGTTAAAATATTTCAGAACAAAATTCTAACAATATTAACAATGAAATTGTTAATTAAAACATTTATTAATTAAAAACAATTTTAAATTTAATAGTAAAAAAATATAAGGCAAAACTTAAAAGCAATATTATTAAATCCATATAATTATAAGTTAAAACATATTTATAATAACTTAAACGAAAATTACTCATTTATTAAATATAAATTTTAACACTACATTCCTTGACTTACTTTTCTCTATTAACGAAATGTAATCTGTCTATTCTTCGACCACATTTCATGAAACAATGGAAGCATCTGCGCAAAAGCTAACTCAGCGTGTCCAATGCTAAAATAGGGGTGATAGTCATCTGACTCAGAGAAAATGAGCAGTAACAAAGAGCGCGGAATTACTGGATGTTTTCCAAATTTCAAACTGTCGGTCAAGCTGCCATCCCTCCAACATTTTGGACGCGTCCTCACTGCTAGTTTTAGAATATGTGGCTGCACTCTAAATGTAATTATTATTATTAATATTATTATTTATTTATTTTCATTTTCATTTAATTTAATTTTTAATTTTTAATTTAATTTATTTTTATTTTTATTTGTTATCATTTTAAGCTTTCCTCAAAGCAGTCTTAAGTACAACTTTCGATGTATCTCCTATTAATAAATTAAACTACGGTCTTCTGCTTTAGAAGGACCGTAGACAAATTTTTTCGCCTGTGGGAACAAAAATCCCTATAACCACGCGGTTTGAGACCCACAGTGAGAGACCAATGTAATCAATGTATTTAAATTTATAATATAATTTATATTATTATATATATTTTTTAATTTTCAATTCGACCGATTCCTTCAATTTTAATGTATTTTTTTAAATGTCTACATGCTTATGGGACACCCTGTGTCATAATACTCAATGTAGATAATACATGTAGTAAAAATACTTATTTACCTGAGTGACCAATTTTCAAATTTTCATTCACGTTACATTTGAATTAATATTCGGCCCACTGTTAAAAATTTCAGTTAAAGGCTGAACCAAATGTTGGTACTACAGTAGCTTCAGTTTGCTAGGTTGAACCAAAACTTGGTACAACTATAGCTGCAACCATGCGATGGTGAAACATTCTACTATGATTTGGCGGTTCTTGTTTTAAAAAAGCACCAAGTTATGGTAAAAAATTTCTCCGTCTTATGGATGTAGCTATTGAAGTACCAAGCCTTGGTTTAGTAAAGCACCAAATAATGGTAAAAGGTTTCACCATCGCATGGTGGCAGCAAAAATGTACCATGTTTTGGTTCAACCTAGGAGAAAATTTTTAACAGTGTAGACAGCATATTATAAAGCTACTGTTCAATTTTCATGAAAATATGTGAATAAACAAAAAAAAAAAAAAAAAAGAAATACATTTTTATTGGGAATTATAACAGTTGAGAAGAAGAAGAATCAAATTTAGCAGAATACATACTGTAAGAATTAGTTTAAAATCAGAACTTAAATTAGCCGACATCATGATATCATCTTTAATGAGCTTATTAGATTTTCTAGAAACCACTGAAAACAATATCATTATGTTATTTATCAGCAATTACAAGTAGTAACAAGTAATAATGTCTTGAGGAAGTATTTCACTTGCGAAAATGATGACTGATGAAGGTGTAAATACTTGAAAGATTGTAAAAATATTGTGAGGGTGAGAGTACGATTAAGACATATTAGAAGAAAAACATATAATTTTTATAATTATTATGAACAAAAAATGAATAGCTTTATACGGAATTCGAATACAGTTCCCGCCGCTTATTCAAATCACATTCGTTCTGAGCCAAAGTGATTTTATTAAGCGGCTGATTTTTATATCCGGCGAACGTTCCTGCACTCAAGGAAAAGGTATTACTTCTCTGAATTTCGAAAGAAACTTCAAAAGGTAATGAGTAATGGAATTAGTAAACAATATTAATTAATTTTTGGTAGATAATTAACTAATTGTTTCTTCGATATAAGTAAATGCATTGTAAGTTTCCGTGCAGTTTCTTTAGAGGAAAATCTTTCATTACTTTACCAAAAATTCACGCTTTTCTTATAAATTTAAAATCTTTCCGTTTAAACCTCATGAAAGATAGTAATTTCAAAGTAAGAACTAAAAATTGCCTTGTAAGAATTAGAGAAAATAAAACATTTCAAATCAAATTTCTATTTTATTACTGCGCTTTGAAGAATACAATCCTTGAAATTGTTACGGAGATAAGTTATGGGGCGTGTTTAGTTTGTAGCTGTGCTGCAAGTGTAAAATCTTCAACAATAAGCCATAACGAATGGTTTGTTGTGCTTTAATTTCTTTTTCTATTTCAAAAAATATATATATGTTCTTTTTTTTTATTTTTTTTTTTTGTATGCATAAATGATATTTTTGGCTGCTGAGGAGAAATTTTTGTGTTTATTAACTGGCGATGCTGATTATTTTAAACGGCGTCTTTAAAAGTTGGTTCTTATTGATTTGATTCCGATCCTGGCGATTTGATCAGATTAAGCGGCTGATTTTATTTACCAGTGATTTTATTAAGCGGCGGTTACTGTATATGTATGTGATTCTACGAACAGAAATAATACGATAGAATCTTCTGCTCACATAGTCACAAGTACTATTTGTCACATGACTGGTAGAAAGAAAAATGTTTCGAGCCAGCTGAAATACTCACCTCCATCTTTGATAAAAACTAGTGTAAGTAGAAAATTGCGTTCAACTATTGAAGAAAATAACAACGATAATTAAATTTTGATTCTAAATAACTCTTATTTGTAATGTTATTTATATTTTGCATAATTAATTCTGTCAAATGGTACTACTTAAAACGGACATTGGATACGTTTTTCACTTTTTTTCGTTCTACCAGTTAGAATCTTCTATATTTATATACCGGGTGATCCAAAAGTCAGGACAAACTTTAAAAATGAATAATTCGAAAACGAATCAAGATACAAAGATACGGTTCGCACCAAACGGATGGAAAAGAATCCGGGTTTTGTGTGGCAACGAAAAAAAAAAAATAGTTCTGTTTGCGACCAACAGACGGCGCTGTCGGATTTCTGATGTAGGATTATGCAAAGCAACAAACGATATAAAAAGGAGCAACTGCGGCAGGTAATGGTTGTCGAAGCTTACATGCATCGAAATATCGCATTCTCAGTCGTTACTTTAATCACGCATGTCCTCCAAGATCTCCCGATCTGACACCTCGTGACTTTTGGCTGTGGGGATTCTTGAAGTCAAAAGTGTACCGCGACCAACTGGAATCACTAGTAGCACTGACAGATGACATCCGCCAAAATGTGTCTGCCATAACGCAATAAATGCTACTAAATCCTGTGAACGGTGTGGTGAATCGTCTTACAGCTGTACTTCTGAATGATGGACAGCACATTGAGCAGTTATTGTAGTAGTACTAATTAACTGTAATTAAGCTGACTTGTAAGTTATCAACACTTTTTTCATTTGTAAATCATCTTTTGGTGAAATCAAAAACTATAGCGCCATCTGTTGGTCGCCAACAGAACTATTCTTTTTTTTTTTTTTTCGTTGCCACACAAAACCCGGTTTCTTTTTCATACGTTTGGTGAAAACCGTATCTTTGTATCTTGATTCGTTTTCAAATTATTCGTTTTTAAAGTTTGTCCTCAATTTTGGATCACCCGGTATATAATAGCAAATCAACAAACAAATAAACTGGGGGTTTTAATAGGAGTCATTTTAGGTATTGATACGAAAAAAAAAAAAAAAAAATGAAGAAGAAGAAAATTTGTTTTCCACCGTTTTTAATCGAGAGAAAATTCTGGAATTTTTTTTTTTTTTTTTTTTTTTATAAGCATCTATAAATAATTTCAACATTATTAAGATTTTCGAGTAGTTTCGAAATAATGATTAATTTTAACGTTAAAATTTGTCACTCCCATTATTCCCTAATTACCAGGAGTAAAAGTCTGAAATTAAGCATACAAATGTATTAGACAAAGAAAAATAAGTACACGCTTTGGACAATAGTGATTTTTTTTTTTTTTTTTATGCTTAATTGGCTCTACCTTCTTTACATATTTAAAATATTTAAATTTTATTTCTCTGTCAGTAATGCAAATTTTCTGTTACCTAATATCCCATTTGGGGAAA
The DNA here is from genome assembly GCA_963930645.1 of Salticus scenicus. Taxonomy (NCBI): domain Eukaryota; kingdom Metazoa; phylum Arthropoda; class Arachnida; order Araneae; family Salticidae; genus Salticus; species Salticus scenicus. The sequence goes on along the minus strand of OZ005662.1, from coordinate 64,277,404 downwards.
ATTGCATTGTTATAAATTTTCAGGTGAATAATAAGGTAAAAAAAATAAAGATTTCTTTAAGATTTTTTGGTTACATTGAAATATTACTTAAAATTAAATCCCACAGACACTTGAACATACGATGAAAAATATATACTTTTCATAAACGAGAGGATAAATAATAACTACAACTAAATCAAAAGGATTTAACTAAAGAACAATCAAAAATTTAATATAAATTAAAAACCTAATGAAATTTAATTTCTAATTAAATTTACTTTAATTTTCATTTAGCATTCCACTGGGCATACTATTTTTATTAACTTAAAAAGCTGCACGTACTTCCTAGATATGCTTGTAAAATGTATAATTTCAATATATACACCGTAAAAAAAAAAAAAAAAAAAAAAAAAACTGTTAAAAGTACAGGAAAAATCTGGCAGCTGGGGTGCCAGTATTTCTCCGTCAAATATACAGAACAAAACTGTACATTTAACAAAAAACCTGTTTGATTTACAGGATTCCTGTTTATACGGGTTTTTGCGGTTTTAAACTGTATATTTGACGGAGAAATACTGGCACCCCAGCTACCAGATTTTTCCTGTACTTTTAACAGGTTTTTTTTTTTTTTTTTTTTTTTTTTTTTTTCTTTCTTTTCTTTTTTTGGCAGTGAAGGGACAAAAAAATAAAAATAAAATAAATAAAAAGAGCCGGATTTGGATATTTTTATTTTTCCTTTAAAAACCACTATTTTTAACATTTAACTGTAATGATGTAACACATAGCGATTTTGACTTGACAGATATTAAACATCTAGAACTAACTCTGCATGCTGAATACGGATATGTGATATCCAGCAAGATCTCTTCCAGTTTCATCCGTATTATTAAATGATAAAATTAGATATTTTTCAAAGGAAAAATAAAATTATCGATGTGCGGTTTTTATTTTTTTTTACCTCAGTGTATATAACACTGAGAAAAAATTCTGTAACTGACATCTAGAATCTAAATTGTGGCTCTAGAAAAAAAATAGTTCCATGTCATCCTTATAAATTCTAGTCCCCTTCGAAAGCGAGTTGCAGAAGCCCCTATTAGAATTCTAGAGCGTTTGCCTATATTCTCGAGGGCAAAGTTATTTAAAAATCTCTGCAAATAAATGAGACTACAAGAGGCTGGTTCTGTAACTATAATCTTGGTTTATTACCAAATTCTAGAAAATCAAGCGAGAATTTCTCGCAATATAAATGATTCAGCATATTTAGAGCATTCAGAATATTGTTTCATCATATAGAAGTGTGTACACTAGAAAATATCGATAATTTCGTCTATTCAGTTTATTGGCGTGCCTTATGTGCATAGCTCAGAAATCTATATTTCTAGTTAAGGGATTTAGAAAAGGGCCACTTATTCATTCTGAGAGAAAAGCGGTATATTTTTTTTCTCAGTGAAGTATGTACTATAAGTATTAGAATTTTGTACATATTAATTAAGAATAAGTAGTATAATTTAATTAAACAGTTTTCTTGTAATAGAATATGAAAATTATCTCGAGTGAATACGCCTATATGCGCGCGTGCCGAAAGTTTGACTAATAAAACTTTTTTTTTTCCTACTTATAATTTCTTTTCTTTTTTTCCAGGGGTGTCATCCTGTTCTTTTCCTTTGGACAGAATAAGTGATAATTGCTCATATCAAAACCAGTTCGGATATGAGACTGGAAACCCTTGTGTGGCTTTGGTTTTTAATACATTTATAGGCTGGTCACCAATTCCACTTAACGTGTCAGAACTTCCAATTGAAATTAGGACTGCAGAACAAGAACCAAATCTTCTACGAGTATCTTGCAATGCAACGTCATTTGACGTTCGATACTCACCTTTTCCTGGTTTTCCTATTCGTTTTATATACGGACATTCTTCTAGTCTGCCCCCGCTGGTTATGGTGCAATTCTTTGGAAATGGTGCAGCAGCGGACGTCGAAGTTATTTGCACATTATGGGCCAAGAATCTTCCAAGAAATGACGATGGACATATCAGGTTTAGTCTATTTATTGTCTGACAGTTGAGAAGATATTAACGATCGTCAAATTATTAGAAAGCTCTCTAGAAATAGAAATGTGGTTCAAAAGATGACATTATTTTAACATTTTGTGATATATTATCACATTGTGAATATTACTTTATTAATCTAGTTATTTTTGCGAATATATTATTTTGCATAAAAGTGATTTTGGCTGAAATAAAAACTTTTGTTGTTTAAAAAGCAAAGATGAAATCTCCTACAAACCTCTTGTAGTAATGACAAAATCTCTTGGATTTAATATTAGTTTAAATTATGGTCATTCAACAACTCAACGACTGCTGTTAATGGCGGCATATGTTGCATCTGAAATAACTTCTGATCTGGAAGAATATATATATATATATATATATATATATATATATATATATATATATATATATATATATATATATATATATTTAAGTATGGTCCAATAATTTTTCAATGAATGACAATAGATTCGTTAGATTTAATATGGTTATTATTTGACAAAATAAGCAAGAAACTGAGATCTAATTTTACGAAATTTTCCAGAAATACAAAACAAATATTCAAGAATTGAATTTAACAGTTTTTAAGATATTAAGGGTGTCTGGGACACAAAATATTTGTTTTTACTATTTATTGATGAATTGCTGTAATTATTTTTTCTGAAATTGGAGCTTTTTTGACGATGAAGTTGAGCAAGAAAGAATCTTTAAAAAATTTTAAATAAAATTTTAAAAAATTTTGATAAATTTAACATTTGTTATATCTCATGAACTAATAGGTCAACTTACAAACTCTTTTCACTCTTATATACAGAAAAGATTTATCTTCAATTTGTCTTCGGTATTTTTAATTAAGAGCAAAACTTTTTTTGTAATCCAAAAGTTATGCATGAAATAAGAACTTTTTTCAAATTAAAATTAATATTTAAAAAAAAATTATTATTATAATCTGAAATCCTAAAGACAAATTGAAGATAAATCCTTTCTGTATATAAATGTGAAAAAAGTTTGTAAATTGAACCATTAGTTCATGAGATATAACAAATTTTTAATTTATCAAAAATTTTTAATTTTTAATTTTTAATTTTTAAAATTTAATTTAATTTTTTTTTTTTTAAAGATTCTTTCTTGCTCAACTTCATCGTCAAAAAAGCTTCAATTTCAGAAAAAATAATTACAGCAATTCATCAATAAATAATAAAAACAAAAATTTGGTGTCCCGGACCCCCTTAAAACAATAAAATGGACTTTATTTACTTTTCCTAACAAATTATTTTATTTAAAAATAATTTTGACCGAAACAGCAACGTACGTCGTAAAAAAAAAGAGGATAAAATATTGTACAAGGCATCATGTAATAATAATAATAATAATAATAATAATAATAATAATAATAATAATAATTGGTGTTTTAGACTCATCATTTCTGAAATGTCCTACACGTTTTATTTCTGAAAAAAGTTTTTTGTAAGCCAGTATTTGTTATCTGCAAACATTTCTAATTCACTCCGTAGTATTGTCAGTATCCGCCTTTATTTCACAACACATTTTTTCAATAGCAATTTTTTTCTTATTAAATCGTAATTACATACTAGAAAAAATTACCCTACAGATAGAGGTGTAAAAAAAAAAGATGGCTACTTACATTGCTATGGAAATAATTAGAAATGCTCGCAAACTTGGTTAAGGCAAGCCTTTGTCGTTGTACATGTGTTAATATAAAAGATATCTGTAAAAAATGGATCAAAAATCTTCCAATAAAAAATGATGGAACAAAAACATTTGTCTATTTTTTAACACGCTTTTATTAGCTTCACCTGTATGTATGCTTGTAACCGCTCTGGGAGCAAACAAAAAAATCTATATTGTAAAAAAAGACTTACGTGAACGCTTACGTGAGTGTGAAGACTTACGTGAAAGTTCGAGCCCAGTCAGGTGACATTTTTTTAAAATGGTTTTTATTTAATTCTAAATTATTTATTTCTCATTCCTTCATTATGTTATATATTCAGTTAATATTACGTAACTTCTAGACTTTTTTACACGTTTTTATTTAACTAGCTTTTATTAACTTGACATGATGTAACTATTTATGTATGTAACGGAATATTGCAATTCAATTTTCGGTCACTTCTGGACGTTCGATTGACCTGAAATTTTACACATGACTTCACAATCAATTAAAATATAAATATTTCTGGCTCCTATCCTATCAGGGGCAGGTTCTAGGAGCAAACAAAAAAATCTACATATATAAAACTCTATCGTATGTTGCACAGGATTTGGCCGTATTTGTATAACGTATAGTGGCAACAATTAATCAATTATTATTATTATTAAAGAATTAAAAGTATGTAAATATTATGGTGTGTCACTCACACGATTTTCTCTTACCCTGCATTTTAATATTATAAATATAGATATTTTGTGCTTTTTAGCTCGCATTTCAATAAAACGTGTTCTTTAATTTTTTAAAAGCATATATTTTTATTAACTGTCAAAATAGAAACCATAGACTCTTATGGCGTAATAACGTTTATAAAAAGTTTTCTATAAATGAAAAGAATAATAATTATTACTTAAAACAGTTGAATAACATTAGGTTTTATTAAATTTAACTAAACTATAAAAATTATTTATAATAGTGACTTTTTTTTATTAAAAGCAGATAAAACTACATTTATATAAGTTTCGAGCTGTCTACAAACTCTTCATCAGTGTTACAACCTCACACAAAAGATTTGCATTTATAGATTAATGAAATAACCTCAAATCAGGATTGTCTGCTCGGTCGAGATTCTAAATATCAAAACCTTGTTCTCTAATAATTATCAATCTTGCATCTCGATCTAGGACTCGTGTACTCAGGTGCATGTTCTCAAGAAAGACACAGCCCTGCCCGAGTATGCAGTCTTGTTTTAAATTCATCATTGAAACTTTAAATTAAATTAATAACCATTATATATTGCACATAAGAAGTCAAAAGTTTTTTTTTTTTTTTTTTTTTTTTTTTTTTTTATTGATTTAATTAACTGCAATTTTCGTCAATATTCTCGATTTTTTTTTTCTTCAATATTGCAATATTTAAATATATTATAATACTATAATAACAGGAGACTTGGCGTTGGAATATTAAAACCCGAATAAACTACTACGTGAGAAACGCCAAAGGAAAATACTTGAGATGCATACAGCTGTTTCGGTAGCCTTAAGCGTACCGACTTCAGTGCAAAAAGAATTCTGGAGAAGTGTTCCTGTATGTAGGAGAGGGACCGAATTTAGTTCGGCCTTACGGGAAAGGTGGGGAGTGTGGCCAATAGGAAATTAGGAATGTTAGCTGTGTAAACAGTAGAAAATATGGATTAAAGAAGATATGGACTGAATGTAAAATTTCCAACAATCAGACAAATAAGGAACAGCAAAATCACAATTTACAAGGTTTTTAAAATTTTTATAAATATAAAAAGCTTCAAAGAAATCCAGTTCATGAATAGATTTAGGTCTGCAAATTATTTTAGCTGAATTAAATTTAAAATTATGATTTTCTACCCAGCAATGTTTATGTGACTTCGCTGTTCCCTATTTGTCTGATTGTTGGAAATTTTACATTCAATCCACATTTTCTTAATTTTTCTACTGTTTATACAGCTAACATTCCTAATTTCCTATTGGTCACACTCCCCATCTTTCCCGTAATCCTATTGGTTGAACTAAATTCGGTCCCTCTCCTATATATACGAGCACTTCTCCAGATTCAGAATTCTTCTTGCACTGAAGACGGTACGCTTAAGGCTACCGAAACAGCTGTATGTATCTCAAATATTTTTCTTTGGCGTTTCTGACGTAGTAGTTTATTCGGGTTTTAATATTCCAACGCCAAGACTCCTGTTATTATAAATAGTGGTTGTTTAAGCAAATTAAAGTAAGGGAAGTCTGAAATCAGTATAACAGAATAAAGAGTTTAACGCTATTGCATTTTAAGTAATTTCAGCCCATAGGTCATAATGATAAAGAATTTTTTGTTATGTCCCTGTAAAAATCCATAAATTTAAACAGTTCATGCTATTGTGACGTACATATGTACCAATTTTCAGCTCATCCTAATAAAGCGTTTAAACGTTATCTTGTTCAGTCACTAACATGCATACATACAGTCGAAGAACATGATTCGACAAGGATTTATTTAACAAATCCATATGAAGTGTACTTTTTTTACATAGAAATTTGTGCTAGTGTTCGGACACTTTTGTTACCGACTGTAGCATCATAGAGATTGCCCCGAAATAGGCTAGAAATATTAGCAGGTACGCACTTACCCCACATTTTATCCCAATTTATTTATTTTGCTCAAATTTGAGAAAAATTATATTTTTTAAGGTTTATTAAACCTAAATAAACTAAATAAAACAAAATTTGAAAAAAAAAAAAAAAAAAAAGAATATATACACTAAGCGACAAAAAAAAAAAAAAAAAAAAAAACACTTGGATATTTTTTATTTTTCTTTCTGTAATCGCTAATGTTTTTGTTTCAAAAGTAAATTTTTTAACAGATTTTATTACGTTGTGTTCCACGTGCAATTTAGGATTGAGCCAAGTGTTAAAAACAAGATGAAATTGTTCGGAAACTTGTAATTTTAGAAAGTATTTAAAAAATTGCAAGAAAAAGGCAATTAACGATACCAGAAGAATATTAATTTTAGAGTGAAAATATAAAATATTTTTAAAGCGGGATGTCAAAATGATTAAATATTAACGAAATATTTGTGATCTGGTTTTTAGCAAGATGTAAAATTTTTTGGCTGTTTAAACTGGAAATTTATCCTTAAGCGGCCACGTTACTCATCCAACCGAGATGACCTCAATTTCAAAAGCCAGTGCTTACAAAATCAGATTGTACTATATTTAGAACATATAATGACTTCAGAAAAAGTGTTTAGTAACATAATTTATTTAAATACAGTGCAATAACAACTAAATAATGCAGGTTTAATTGTCAGAAAATCTGAAAAAAGTCCATTCTTAACGAAAAGGTTTAGAAAACCAAGACATCAGAGGGTTAAAAAAATTAAATAATGATCAGTTAATTATTGGGCTGAAGTGGGTCACTCTGACGAGTCAAGTTTAACTTATTTCGAGCTGACGGAAACAAGTAGGTCTGATCACGAAAATGTGACCGACTTAATAAAAATCGCACTTTAAAAACAGTGACACATTATGATACGAAAGTGCATAATTTTTCAATGAGTCGGGCAAATTTTCATGTTCAAGGGATTAGTTAACCCGAAACAAAACTCCGCTATCAAAAAACGGATGCCTGACCTACTGTTTTGGAGGTATTTCAGACTTTGCCACAATCAGCATTTCAAGATGACAATGTACCTTGTTACAGGACGCCTGTGGTACGTTTATTTGATTCACGTTGTTAAAATTACCTATTCATTCACATGAGCATCTATAATTTTATAAGTTATCACAAAATTTTTTACTTAAAGTTAAATCCCACACAGAATATCGTAGAATTTCTTCTTTTCTAGCCTGAAAATAGTCCTAATCTCAATCCGCTCGAAAATGTTTAGTCAATAAAATAGGGTGGAAACTCAAAATTTGTAGCCTACAACTTTTCAAGAACTATAAAAAAAATATTTATGATATTTGACACAGTGAAATTTCTGAGTTTCATGTTATAAAACTGTAAAATACTGTGCCATTGTGCATTAAAAAAGTAATTCCATATAGCGTGGCCGCCTAGGGACAAAATTTCAGTTTAAATAGACAAAAACTTTTATATCTTGCTAAAAACCAGATCACTAATATTTAGTTAACATTTAATCATTTTAACATCCCGCGTATTAAAATATTTTTTTGATTTTCACTCTAAAATTAATAATTTTTTGTGGTATAGTTAATTGCCTTATTCTTGCTATTTTAAAAATACATTCAAAAATTACAATTTTACGAACAATTGGATCTTGGTTTTAACACTTGGATCAATCCGAAATTGTACATGAAGCACAACATCATAAATTCTATTCAAAAATTTACTTTTAAAACATCAAAATTGGCGATTGTAGAAAGAATAATGGAAAATGTCCAAGTGCGGCTATTTTTTTTTTTTTTTTTTTTTTTTTTTTTGTCACTTAGTGTATATATTTTAAGTTTTTGTTAATATAATTTTCGTAGGATGGTGTCAGACGCCCTCGTTGTGTTGAAATTACATTTACATAAACTAGTGAAATCATGATGGTACATTATTTATGTTTACATAAAATATCCTGCAACTAAACAGCAGAAATGAGTAAGTTCCCCTAATATCACTGGATAAATAATATTTTATCCAGTTTAATAATTGAATTGAGTACTAAAAACACGACTTTCAAACAATTTACTATTCGAATCTTTAGCATCAGCAAAGGAAAAATATTTTACATATATCATTATTATAATAACGCCCCAGCCCACCCTTCGATTTCTTTTTCTAGTGAATTTTATCCTTTTGTCCTTTTCGGTGTTACCCCTTTTTTTTTTTTTTTTTTTTTTTTTTTTTTTTTTTTTACACTTGACATCGTGATTTTTTTTTTTTTTTTTTTTTTCGTCCCATGCTTTTTTCTATGGAATTTTGACTCTTTTTCCCGTGTTTCTATAGATTTTTAACTTTATTTCCTCGTTTTCTACATCTTAAAGTGCGGTGGCTTATACTAGTATTCCACCACACTTTACAATGTAGAAAACGAGGAAAAAAAGCTGGAAAAAAATCTATAGAAAAAGAAAAAAAAAAAAAAAAAAAAAAAACCCTCACAATGTCAAGTGTAAAAGAAAAAAATAAAATAAAAGGCTAATACCTGGAGGAATAAAAGGTCAAATTTGACAAGAAAAAAACATCTAGGAGCGGGGGGGGGGGGGGCATTAAACCTATCATCGAGGTTTTAATAATTCCTCGTCTAGTATTATTTATAGTAATAATTTATGGGATAGAAGTTCTCAAAGCCATCTTACATATAAATATTATAGCCATAAGTTTTTTACAAAAAATATATAAAGAACATTTATAAAATGCGCTGCTAAGATCCTTATAGAATAAAATTTCCTCAGTATCCTTTTTCGCAATAATAAAATGAGCGACATGAATTGCGTTTTCTCTCTTTCTTTTATTTTCTGCATGATTCATCCGTTCTTCAAATTTCGCTTAGTTGTACAAAAGTTCTTTCTAAATGTGTAAAGATCTCCAGAACTATTTCTTTAACAATAGATATTCTATTTCCATTCAAGACGTATATGTCCGTTCTACAATTTTTAAATTTGTTTTCTTTAAGTAATATAAAATTCCAGCTACTATAAAAGGCTTTCAGTAAAATTATAAAGTAATGTATGAATTTATACAACAATAAATGTTAGAAAAGCGTCTCGTAGAACCTAGAAAGAAGTTAAAATGTAAAAAAGCAAAACATTTTAAATGTTACATTACAGATTTAAGACGAAAATATTCTCTCTAAAATAAATAATCTGGTGTGATACCCAAACGGCTTTATAATACCCTGCATCCCAATTATATAAAGACAGATTGCAGATTGCAGAGTAAAATAATAAGTACAGTATATAAACGTGTCTTGAAAAGGGATTAAAATTTTTTTAGAAACAGTTTAATTTGAAAAATAATTTTGTGTGAGGAAAGCAACTGCCTTCTTAACCCCATTTGAATATATTATCGACATTTATATAAAATTAAAGACTGTTTTTGAATTTAAATGTATATTCAAATTTATTTAGACAAATTTCTCCGGCACTACCCCTTGAAAATCATCAATCTTAAACAAACTACACTACGCTGAAAAGAAAAAAAAAAAATCGGGCCTTGATACGATTTCCGTTGATTCTTATGTAAAACTAGCAGGCTACGCCCGCCTCGCTGGTCCCTATTTTTAAATGAATCACTATAATTACTGAATTCTTAAAATTGCATTAATTTTTATCACGTGAAAAAAAGAAAAAAAAAATCTGATTAAGAAAAATGTCGCACCGGGTTCCCATTGCCTTCGGAAAAAAATCCCCAAAATGCTCTAACTCTTATTTCTATTATTTTCCCCCTTCGCCCCCCTCCCATCTATCCTAATAATTTTACAAATTTAAAAATACCCGACGTCGATTTGTGAGTATGAAAAACCTATATGCACCAGTTTTGAGCGATCTATCTCTATTTTTTTGTTTTTTTGCCCCTCCGCTCCCCCCCTTCCCGCCCTTACCAATAATTTTACAAATTCGAAAATATCCGCAATCCATTTGTAGGCATCGAAAACCTATCTGTACCAATTTTGAACGGCCTAACTGTATTTCTATTTGTTTTTGCCCATAATCCCCCCCCTTACCACCCCACCTCCCTTCCCGCCCCTCCTAATAATTTTAAACATTCGAAAATATCCTCAAGCGATTTGTAAGTATCGAAAACCTCTATATACCAATTTTGATCGATCTAACTCTATTTTTATATTTTGCCCCCCTCTCTCCTCCCCCTTCTTGCCCCGCCTAATAGCTTTACACTTTCGAAAATATCCCCATTCGTCTTGCAGGCCTTTAAAATCTGTACCAATTTTGAACGACCTAACTGTATTTTTATTTGTTTTTGCCCCATACCCCCCCCCCCTCTTGCTGCCCCACCTGGGGGCTGAATTTCTAAAATTCCAGAAATTTGTTTTTAGATATTTGCATTAGCTATATTTTAGAGCAAAAAATTTCACGTATAACTGTTTTTTTTTTTTTTGAGATATATAGGATTGTGTGAAATCACGTTTCGACGCCTCCCCCCCCCCCCTCTTAGGGACCGAATTTCTAAAATTCCAGAAATCAATTTTTATACATTTGTGTTAGCTATATTTTAAAGCAAAAATTTTACGGATATCTGTTTTTAACACTTTCCAACAAGATTGAAAAGTGTTTATGACTTGGCTTTGTCTGTCTGTCTGTCTGTCTGTCTTCCCGTCTGTCTGTTCGTCCGCGCTCTAACTCCCATAAATATTTATGGAATTTCTTGAAACTGATATATGTTATTCAAGTTCACTATCGGATGTTCCCTATTGAAAATGGTGTTTATACCTCTTCTGGTTTGTGTACAGGGACCCCCGAAAATATTTCAAAGCATTATGTTCTATGAGAGGCATTTCTATAAACCCTATTTTCATACCCTTACTGTACAAACATCTTAATGAAATTGAAATATGTTATACAAGTTCACTATCGGATGTTCCCTGTTGAAAATGGAGTTTATACCTCTTCTAGTTTGTGTACAGGGACCCCTTAAAATATTTCAAAGCATTGTGTTCTATGAGAGGCATTTCCATAAAACATATTTCCATTCCCTTACTGTACACAAATCTTAATGAAATTGAAATATGTTACTCAAGTTCCCTATCGGATGCTTCCCGTATAAAATGGAGTAAATATCACCACTGATTTGTGTACAGGGACACACAAAAGTATTTCAAAGCATTGTGTTATATGAGAGGCATTTCTATAAACCATATTTCCATACCCTTACTGTACACAAATCTTAATGAAATTGAAATATGTTATTCAAGTTCACTGTCGGATGTTTCGTGTATAAAATGGAGCAAATACCACCACCGATTTGTGTACAGGGACACACAAAAGTATTCCAAAGCATTGCGTTTTATGAGATCTTTCTATAAACTAAATTTTAACTTTACTTTGCACGAAGATTTATGAAATTGAAATGTGTTATTTATAAGCACAAAAGAAAATGCTTTGCATAGAATATAGCATGATTAGCATTAGATATACAGGGTTACACAAAAATATTCAGTTATATAAAGAGCTATTAATAAATATTTGCTACAAGTGTACTTTCGTTTACATTAAGCGTTTTTGACACTTTCTAACATTTTTAACACTTCCGAACAAGGATCAAAAGTGTTAATTACTTCGGTTTGTCTGTCTATCTGTCCGTCTGTCTGTCTCTCCGCGCTATAATTCCCGTAAATATTTGTGTAATTTCTTGAAACTGATATATGTTATTCAAGTTCACTATCGTATGTTCGCTTTTGAAAAAGGAGTTTATACCTTTACTGGTTTGTATACAGGGACAACCGAAAGTAGTTCAAAGCATTGTGTTCTATGAGAGGTATTTCTATAAATCGTATTTTCATACCTTTACTGAAATTGAAATTGAAATTGAAATGAAATTGAAATATGTTATTCCAGTTCACTATTGGATATTCCCTGTTGAAAATGGAGTTTATACCTTAACTGGTTTGTGTACAGGGGCACCCGAAAGTATTTCAGAGCATTGTGTTCTATGAGAGGTATTTCTATAAATCATATTTTCATACCTTTACTGTACACATATCTTAATGAAATTGAAATATATTATTCAAGTTCACTATTGGATTTTTCCTGTATCAAATGGATTAAATACCAACTCTGTTTTATATACAAGGACACTCAAAAGTATTCTAAAGCATTGCGTTCTATGAGAGATACGTCTATAAATCAAATTTTAATAACTTTACTTTCCAAGAATTTCTTAGAAATTGAAATATGTTATTTATATGCACAAAAGACTGCTTTACATAGAATATAGCATGATTAGCATTAGATTTACAGGGAGACACAAAAATATTCTGTTATATTAAGAACTATTATTGAAAATTTGCTAGAATTCTACTTTCGTTTACATTAAGCGTTTTTAACACTTCCTAACCTTTTTTTTTGAATATGATATCAATTTTTGTATCTGTCCGTCTGTCCGTCTGTCTGTCTGCCCGCTCTCTAACTCGCGTAAATATTTATGGAATATTTGTAAACTGATATATGTTATTCAATTTTCCTATCGGATGTTCCCTATTGAAAATGGAATGGATACCGCTTCTAGTTTGTGTACAGGGGCACCCAAAAGCATTCGAAAGCATTGTTCTACGAGAGGAATTTCTATAAATCATATTTTAATACCTTTAGTGTATAGAAACTTTAATGAAATTTTAATATGTTATTCAATTCCCTATCGGATGTTTGCTATGTAAAATAGAGTACATTTCTAACTGGTTTTGTGTACAGGGGCACTTGAAAGTACTCCAGAGCATTGTGTTGTATGAGAGTTATTTTCATAAACTAAATTTTAATAAGTATATTTTCCACAAAGCTTAATGCAATTGAAATATATTATTCGTATGCACAAAAGAGTGTGCCTTCTATGTAATATAGTATGTAGCATTAGATTTACAGGGCCACACAAAAATTATCAGTTACATTAAGAGGTATTAATAAAAATTTGCTGGAATTGCACTTTCGTTTACATGAGCATTTTAACACTTTCTTATAATTTTAGTGGGAATATGATTTCAATTTGTGCATCTGTCTGTCCGATTGTCTACCTTTCTGTCTTTGTCACCGGCTCCTATCATCCGTGAATATTTTGAGAATTTTTTAAAAATGATACACTCAAGTTCCCTACTGAAAATGTCATTAACTAATACAACTAGTTGTCGCGGTACAACTAGTTTGTTTACAGGTTTGTTTGCAACTAGTTTGTTTGTTTTTAAATGATACACTCAAGTTCCCTATGGAATGTTCTCTATTTAAAATGTCATTAATAGGTCCTGTACAACTAGTTTGTTTACAGGGACAACAACAACAACAACAACAAAAAAGCCAATGTATTACGTTTTAGTAAAGAATTTTTTAAAAGTTATATTTAAAAAACATTCTACTACAAAAATCTTAAAAACATTGACATGTATTATTAATATTCTAAAATATTGTTTTGTATAGAATATGATATGATTAACTTTCAGATTTACAGGGCTACAGTAAAATATTCAGAGAGTTTAAAAGCTGTAATTATAATCTAACGGCTGCATTTTATTTTGCGTTAAGCCTTTTTAACACTTTCCAAGCCTAAGAGCAATTTTAAAATAAATTAGTCTATCTGTATGTTTTTCAGTCCTTCTGTCTGTTGTGCGATAACGTAGGCAAAGAATTTTAATAGTTATTCGATACAACAATTGCATACAGTTGGAAAGTGTTACTAATCAATGCGTACTGCATGATTTTTCTTTCTTGTTTTTTTTTTTTTTTTTTTTTTTTTTTGAGATATGAAGGATTTTGTGAAATCACGTTTTGTCCCCTCCCCCCCTTGGGGGCGAATTTTGTAAAATCACTTCTTAGTGGATGCCTATGTCATAGAAAGAACATTCTCACAAAATTTCATGCTTCTAGGTCCAGGCGTTTGGTCTGGGCGATAATGAATCACTCCCTCACTCACTCAATCAGAAAGAACGATTTTATATCTATAGAAAACCTGCTAAACTGAATATGATCCCCTTTTGCCCCATCATCCACCGTTTTCTCGGGACATCACCCTCTGCCATAATTTTTAGCCCTGTTTCGTAATTTTATGACCATGGATTTGATTTGGAGAATAAGAAATAATTAGTTTAACACTTAAAAATATATATATATATATTATGTTTAATAAATAACATTAATAATAGATTAAAAAATTATAAGAAATGTAATAATCTCAGAGGCAAATACCCCCTAAATTCTCTCTTAGCCGCAAATTTTCATGTTTAAGAATTTTCCAACTCTGTAGCCCCCAGAAAATATTTAAAAATTAAAATAATCCTTCCCCCTCTTCCCCTAAAAATCAAATTTATAGCCATAAAATTTCAAAAATGTGATAAAAATTGGGGGCCGTCTCTAAAACACGGTAGGTGATAGGGCAAAATGGACGTTATGTTCGGATTCAGGAGGTCATTTTACATAAGAATTTGCAAAAAATGGTTTTGGGGCGATTTTCATGCCGAGCAGTGCTTTTAAAGTATCAACCCCATATAAACTTCAAAATAGAGCATTTGAGTTGTTTGCAATTATTCGTGTTAAAGTTAAACTAATAGCAGACATATTCAGATAAAAAATGTTAAAGACTTACGTTTAGTATGTAGGGAACCTCAAAAAGCGTAATTATACAAAAACAAGCACTGAAAATTTAACTCTAAAAAATAATTTAGTTACTATATCAGGAATGAACTTTTGTGCCTTGGGATTTTATTTTTATTACATGGAGTATGCTTAAATTTTGTATATTGAAATTTCATGAAATTTATCCCTTCTCCCTCCAACTAAAAGATAATTGATTAAAGAAGAGAGTTTTAAACCGGTTTAGAGCAATACAAAATATTAAAGCAAAGGTGTTTTAAACTTCATGCCGTGAGAAGATTTTAGTTGCACATCATCCGTCAAATTTTAACGGGTTTTAACTAGTAGGACTTTTTTTTTGCATATATATATATATATTATTAACTATATTTTTTTCTTTACACCCCCCCCCCCCTCCAAAAAAAATCTCCTTCATGAAAATGATTTGTTTGCAAACCATGTTCAGTTCTATTGATTCATTTAATAGTTATGAATTTTTAAAATGTCTACTGACTTATAGGACACCCTGTATATATATATGTATGTATACAGAACCCGCCGCTTTATAAAATCACTGGTTAATAAAATCAACCGTTTAAGCTGATCAAATTGTTGGAATCAAATCAATACAAACCGCCACTTAATAAAATCAACATTGCCGGTTATTAAACCCAAAAGAAAATCTCTTCAACAGTAAAAATGGTCATGTGTGCAGGTTAAACAACGAATTATATTGTCTCTCTAGATTTTTGAAAAGAGAAAAAGACACAAAACATAGGAAGCCCTCACATTATTACTCTTTGTCAACGCCTCAAAAAAAAAAAAAAAAAAAAAAGCACGGTAGTTATGAATTCAGGGAATGAATTCGTCAAATGGTTGGCCAATGATTTTTTTTTTCTTTCTTTAAATATTCAAATAGAGTTTCTAGTTCTTATTTTGAAGCAACTTAGCTGCAAGATATGCAAGTTGAAATTTTTTATTTTGAATTTAAAGCATAAAATTTTGGTAAAGTACGGATCGTTTTCTTCAAAAGTATAGTCAAAGGAAGGCCACATCGAAGCTTGAAATTTCTCAGTTTGCTTCATGTAAACATAATAATAAAAATGATATTAGTGCCTAAATTGTACCAAAAGGAAGAGTGAACTGCAAGCGAAAATGAATAGGAAAACAAAAGTCATCAACGCAGCACCTCTAGATAGGTACCAGGAAGAATACCAGGTCAAAGAAAATTTCATTCTTTTACGGAATTTTATACTTAAAAGATGAAAATTTTACATGAATGATAAGTAAGAAAAATTCTATTCTTACGGATGGCTAGTTGATAGATGGAAGGGCGAAGAATTTTTTTCCATATTTAGGTAATGAATACTCCTTTATTGAGTTCGAGTATGTTCGCCGGATATAAAAATCAGCCGCTTAATAAAATCACTTTGATAAAAACAAACGTGATTTTATAAAGCGGCGCCTACTGTATATATATATATATATATATATATATATGGCAGCCACTGAGTTATCTTTATTCTGATTTTTGCGCGCAGAATTCTCTGTAATTTAGTGTATAATAATTTTTATTTTGAAACTTAAACTTTTTTTTCTAGTATTAAATAAATCAACTTTCGTGAAAATAACATTTTCCAAAACCGCATTAAATTATATCGATCCTTTCTCTATATTTTTTATTTTATTTTATTTTATTTATTTAAGAATTCATGAACCACTCAGCATATATAACTAAATTCCTCCTGAACTGATTCATGAGCGATAAAGCTGAAACATTTCCAGTACCATTTATTATTTTGTCCTTTTCAAAAAAAAAAAAAAAAAAAAAAAAAGTAATAATACAGAAAAGTAAAAGAATAAAAAACGAAGCGTCATCAAAAATTAATTTTTTATTCTTTAGCATATTTATCTTTGACTTAATTCACTTAATGATGAAAGTAATTTTCTTATTTTATAAAAAGTAAAAAAATGTTGTTTGAAGAAGATAATTAAATAAAACATAATAATATGAAAGAATATATTAATGATATATGAGCAAAAAGGATTTCATTTACATATCTCCGTAATTAGTCGTAGTTCTAGTACGTATTACTTTTAATGGCATCCATTATAAAACTTTTGAATGTTCAGGTAATAATGAAATTTTGTTTATTCGTACCCGTCTGTACAGATGATTATTTTAGTTGATAGTAATCTTTTAAGCTCATTTTCTACGATTTTATTTAAGTATGAGAATGATATTTCAATAATATCCATCTATCTATATGTGTGTGTGTCTATAATTATCTATATCCATCTATGTATATTATGTATATAAGTGTGTGTGTATAGATTTACATGAAGAAAAATTTTTGTCAACATAATCGTCTGGTGTTACTTAATTATTATCAATATTAGATTATTTTATTTTAATGTTTTTAAGCCATAATGTCAGGGGTGGACGCGGTCACTTCTTTAAATACCACCCTTTTTAGTTTCTTTTACCCAAGCATACTTTTGGGGTCAAATTCGTGAAGCAGAGTTTTTGTTATATTTACATGTTTTGAGGTTCTCTGATTTACAAATTCATGTTTTTCGCGGATGGTCGTTGGTCCGTGTGTGTTTGTCTGTTATCGGAAAACCTCAAGAACAAAAAGTAGCTTGATGTCCAAACTTTGTATTTTTAATATTAATCATATAGAGATGCTACACTACACTTTCTGTTGATGATTTACATATATATATACTAGCAGACCCGGCCACGCGTTGCTGTGACTAAGTTATACGTTGAATTATACGGCTGTAAACTATTCAGTACAGTCAAATTATTATTTACGAACAAAGACGAAAACGTTGTAGCCGATGTAAAAACCCACAGGGTTGAGATTTGAAACTTAGGTCAAAATTTGGAAGCGATTGATAAAAATTTTCGTTTTGTTGATATTAAGCACAAATTAATTTTATTGTAGGGTCCTATAAATTTTGGAGAAGTGATATATATTATTTCTAATGCTACTTTGGATAAAATTGCTAAAATGACTAATATATAAATTAAATTCTATTAAAATTCTATTAAAATAAAAGTATAAAAGAAACAGACGATTTTAAAATCAATTTTTATGGAGGAGTGAAATATAATATATGCTATAATGGATAATTTTACTATAAAATCCTCATCATTTTAAATATTTTAAAGAGGGCAACAGCTGTAGTTATAAAAAGGAAAACAATAAGGCTAAACCAGAAAAATAAGTAAATTTGATAAATATTTTAAAACTTTAAAATTGGAAATCTTATGAAATATTGGACATTTAAAGTAAATACATGTATCATTTTAAATAGAAAAAGATTTTGGAAAAGTTTAGTGTATTTTAATGAAGTGATGAGAAGTTTTTGAGTATGTTAAAATTTTAATAGTAAATTCAAGTTAATAAAGATGGGAAACATTGAGGATTAAGATAAGAATAATTATAAGATTAAACAAAAAAAAAAAAAAAAAAAAAAACTTTTTATATACCATGCTTTTAAATTTTAATATACTAATAATATACTAATTAAAAGGAAAATGATAAATATTCTATCATAGTTTGAAGTCAAATTTGTTTTCAAATGTCTAAATAAAATATCTGATGTAAGATACTAATATTTTGCAGCGGAATAGATTTCATTTCTGTCATCCTTGGCGAAAAAAAAAGAATATCGCCAAATTATCTGGCGAAAATATTTAATTCCTTTCAAAAATCATGGTTATTTTAACAACTTATATTAAAAGAGTAATGAATAATATGAAACAATATTTCGTACAATACATATTACATGTCATACATACGTACAATGAATAATACATATTACATTTCGTACAATGCATACATCTGGCATGTATATTTTCGTGTTACGCTTTTGATCGCCAAATAATAATAATAATAAAAGCCAAGGGAGACAGAGTTTTGAAATTTAAAATTAAAATTTTGTCAATTTGACAGCAAAATAATTCAATCTAACACCCGCGATAACTAATACATATCTATACCCAAATATAAGGATTAAAATCGGGAAATAAATTTCCTCGATTTTTAATAATTTCTTACAAAAAATCCAGTGGGCAATTAACATAGGAAATCTTTTTTCTTGGCTGCACAGACGGTCAGTGAGTCACACTTCGCTAGCGTATAGAAGTCATAGATATAGTATAGCATATATAGAATATAGTGATCATTGGGGAGAAAAAAGTTATTCCTTTTCATTTGGGAAAAGACGACGTTTTTACCAAAATATGGCCGTCTTTCCCCGAGTGAATACACACGGGAATACATACTAATATTTTAGCAAATAAAATTTATGAATAATTTATTTGCTAAAGGGGAATGGAAGACTCCAGATACAGTTTCAAATTCATATTTCTTTCTTTCTTTTTTTTTTTTTTCAATACCACTTAATGGCTGTTTCCAAAGCTTTTATTTATTTATTTTTTTTTTTTTTCGGCATCAAAAATTTTTGTACGATAACATGGGGATGAGAGATCTATATATATTACTATATCTATGCTAGAACTACATTAGCACTTTATCAATGTGTATAAAATCTTTAAATAGATTATGACGTCAATTTTCGTGAGATGCATAATTTAACTTTTTATAATTTTTTAACGTTCACGTTTGATTAAATGTATTTATTTTTATGTCGAAAGAAAATGAACTCGTATTTTTTTTTTTTTTTTTTTTTTTTTTTTTTTTTGGCAACAATTAAATTAATGGAACTCACAGATATTTTGGAGCAACTTTAATAAAGGTCTATAATTAACAAATAATTGCAATAAAACAATATTGTGACAATAAATTGAGATAAAAACTATCCTATCTCTCAAGTTGGACCAAACTGCACACAGTGTGCAAAATTTCATTAAAATCGGTTCCTTAGTTTAGAAGTTTACCCCGGACAAACATCGTGACACGTAATTTATATATATATACAGATTGAAATACTAATTTAATCGTTTAAATATAAGAAAAAAAATCTGAAAAACTTGTTATCATAGCACATTGAAATAATAAGTGCTAAATATTTTTTAATAGAGGTTAAATAAAAACAATAAAAAAAAATATTTGTACAACTATTGAAAAAGTGTAGGAAATTGTGTATCATTTTTGCATTGACATTTTAATTAAATTTTATAATTATGTGATAATACTTACATACATATATTCAAATTAAATTATAAAGTTTTGATCAATGAAGCACAAATAAGTAAAAAACAGGATTAATTTCACTGTATTATCTTCATTATAATATGAATTCAATTTACACTTCAGTCTAAGTAACACGTGGCCGGCTATGCTAACACCAAAAATTTAAAAAGTGGAAATAATTGAATTATACGAAATTTATTAATAGGTTAAAAAGTTGAAGATTCTTTGTGTAGATGGCAGCACCAAATATATTTCAGCTTTCATTTTCATATGAAACAGAGTAATTGCTCCACGCTCTACTTTCCCCGTTTCATTTTTGAAAGGAAATATGAAAGTTGAAAGTAATCTGTTACAAATAAAGACTGTAAATATTTTGAGGAGAATTTTATAGCGTCAACAACACGTGGTAATTATGCTGTTAAAATGTAGCTTATATGACACGTTCGTAGATTTACCATAGCAGCGCCATCTATTGATTACTTACTCAACCCAGTCGAAAGGTATCGACATCTGTTAGAATCATTTGGAGTTAACAGATAATTGTGACTGTCAAATAATAACAGACAAATAATTAGCAATAAATTAAAATTGCGACTATAATTTGAGATTTAAACTATCCTATCTCTCAAGTTGGATCGAACTGCACATGGTGTGCGAATTTTATTATAATCGGTTAAGTGGTTTAGGAGTCCATTGAGGACAAACATTGTGACACGAGATTTATATATATATATATATATATATATATATATATATATACTGAAATAAATGTTATTTTTGTATGAAATACAATAAAAATGTGATTTATAAATGAGAATTAGAATAATAGATTCCTATATTTAAATTATATTTATTTGCATTTACAACACATCCATCGAGTTTGTTGCCAGAATATCTAAATACTATGCATAATATAAGAATCTTGAAGTATGTATTAATCTATATCAATACGCTGAAAAATCAACATTAATATCCTGCTTTTCTGAACTGTAACATATCATATTTTTTTTTTTACTGTGAGCTATAACGGTAACTATCTAAGCTATTCAAAATTAACTTATTAACAAACGTCATTACAAATTTACCATTATTGCTAATTAAAGCATATTGCTACGTACTTGGAGTTCGTGAATTGTCCGTGAATGAATAACAGGTCTTGTAGAAGTTTTAACGTTTATTTACAGAAGATTAGAGGTCTGTCAAAAGAGTACGTGGTGTGTTTTAAAAGTATCGAACCTTTATTTGCAAAAATGCATTTATTAATTTGGAAATCCGAAACACTAATCCCCATTAATGTAATCATCTTGGTAATAAACATGCTTCGTGCAGCGTTCCTATCTTTGTTAGAAACACTTAGGGAGCAAAATTTTTGGAATGTTGAGTAACCGTGCCCTTGCATTCTGCATGGGGACTTCTCTTGACTCAAATTTCTTTTAGTGGAATTTTCAGCTTGGAAAACAGTCAAAGGTCACAGAGGTCATGTTGGGTGAGTAGGAATCCTGACAAACCGCAGGAATATTGTGTTTGGCGATGAAAGTCTGAATGAAATCCACAGAATGGACAGACGTGTTATCATGATGGAGCTTCCAAGTTTTTGCTGCCCATAAATCCGATCGTTTGCGCAGCACAGCATCACGAAGGCGACGAAGGTTCTCTTGGTAGTACTCCTTTGTGATAGTTTGACCTTGTGGTGCTTACTCGTGATATACCACACCGCGGAAGTCAAGGAAGACGGTCAACATTTCCACATGTGTATGGCCATATTTGAAGCGTTTGTACCACTCTTTTATGCGTAAGGTGTCATCGTCTCGAAAGACTGTTGAATCTTACGAATGGCTTCGGATCGGGAAACTCCACACTTTTGGTAAAATTTGATGCAATATCGCTGCTTAAGTTTTTCTTTCATTTTACAAAAACTAAATTCCAACGACTGCTCGCTACACGTCTTCACTTATTGACCGACTGCCGGATATTGACGCTTTGAACGGGTGGGAAAATATTCACGATTGCGCATGAGTATCCCATCTACATCTATACTGAAATAAGTCTCTCTCGCTTAATTGGTTTACGCGAGAAAAAATGAGGTTCGATACCTTTTAAAAACCACTCGTATCAGATCCAGTTTCACCAGAAAACACAGCTTAAATAACAGCTGAAACATTAAAATTTACAACATGAACTGTACAGTAAGCATAACACAGTATATAGCTGAAATCAACAGCAGAGGCCCAGTCACGGAGCTCTTTTTGTCAAGCAATTTGGTGTAGAACTAACTACTACGGCCGATAGGCAATACCTTTACATAGCCTCGCACATTTCCAGAATTTTCCAGTATCTCTCGAAATGTTCGATTTAGAACATAGATAATCGATATATCGATAATAAAGATTTTTCTCACCAAAATCGCCCAAAAAGTCCCCAAGGAGCGATAAAGTCGCCACATTCGTCGCCAAGGCCATTACCTGACATAGTAAAGATTTTTTTTTTTTTTTTTTTTTTTTTTTTAAGAAAATGGGGTATTTTAATGACAAAAACAAGCTATAAATGAAAAAAATTAACTAAGCTTCTTTAGATAAAATCACATAAAAATAACGACTATTATTTAGAAATTCGTAACAATATATAATCAGATAATTAATAAAACGATAATTTTTAGTGGTCTGCATTTCAAAACAAAGTTAAAAAAATCAATCTTATGTTTTTTTTTTTTTTTTTTTTTTTCACTGATGCACATCACTTTGCCTTTTAGAATGAACTAATATAAAACATGTCGCACCAATAATTGATAAATATATTGTACAATTTTATAACTGTTGATAATTAAAAGATGTAGATTGTATCTATATGTCGTTTATCTTTATAAATATATGAATTAAAAACAATAATAAATTCAATTTTTTCAACAATTTTTATTCAATGTCCCCAATCACTTTATTAAGGATTTCTTTCATTAAAATATATCTATTAAATTTATAGTCTGTTAATCTTTCTATTCACCCATTTTCTGCAATAATAATTAATTATGAATTCTTTTGGGAGTGTTCCAAAAAAAAAAAACGTAGATGTTCTTCGTAATTTATACTTTTATTAGACAAAATATATTTCATTTCATCTAAACAAGTGTATTTCTTTCAGAAATATCAGTTTAGATGATAAATTCTTCGTAATCGTAGCGAAATAATCCCAGGACCAAAAGTGACATACTAGCAACTTAGCATCAAACCAGCAACCTGATTTCATACTAATCACAAAAATCCTTTTAAGAAATTATTATCACAAATGCAATTTTAATGTGATAACGCCTTTCGACTGTGATAAAATATGTGCTTGAGCTCTCACATAAAAACTTCACTATATATTGATCAACCCTTGGTGATAAGTGAATTTTAGAAATCACCCTCTTATAACAAGTGGTTTTTGACCGGATAACATTTGATTAACTATCAATCACACCACAAATCACTTTTCTGGTTCAATCAACTTCTTGAAATAAACTTGAAACGAAAATTACTTGGATTTATTTCATTGCTCCTGGAACATTTATTTTTACCTCAAGTTTATGTGCAGTATGCGGTATAACGAACTTCTTATATTTTTTCCACGAAATTAAGTTTTTTAAAATATTCACGTCTTTTTAAGTAAAAAACTTCATAATAATTCCTAATTAAAATATAAAAATCAAAATTCTGTTAAACACAGAATTTAAGTTAGTACGAGAGGACAAATTTGTACAATTCTTAATTAATTATTTTTTTTTTTTTTTAATCGATTTTGAATATTTGTTGGGTATATACAGAAGGTTTAGCCAATAAATATTTAAAATCCATTATCAATGCATATCCTAAAGGTATCGCCAAAACATATTCAGAAGCTATCATCAATACATAACTTGAAGCTTTCGCCAACAAATATTCAGAAGCGATCGTTAATATATATTCAGAAGATATCGCCAACAATTACTCAGAAGCCAACAAGACTACTTATTCAGAAAATAATTCTAACAAATATTCAGAATAAACCATCATCAATATGTATATTCAGCAGATATCACCAACAATTACTCAGAAGCCAAAATACTACTTATTCAGAAAAGAACGCCAACAAATATTCAGAAACCATCATCAATATATATATTCAGCAGATATCATCAACAATTACTCAGAAGCCAAAAAGACTTCTTATTCAGAAAATAACGCCAACAAATATTCAGAAGCCATCATCAATACTTAATCAAAAGGTATTGTCAACAAATATTCAGAAGCCATCATCAATACTTATTCAAAAGATATTGCCAACAAATATTCAGAAGTCATCCAATTTATGAATGGTGATGGTCTCCGATACCGAATTTAGGAAACAGATTTGACAAAATATTTTAAGATAGTTTGAGGAACTAAATGGCAAAATTGAATATTGGCGGGCATCTTGGCAAATTCATTGTGTAATACCATAAATGGCAACAACATAAAATCGCTGTCTGAAAGAAGTAGTCCTCAGTCGTACTAAAAAATAAATAAATAAATTAGCTAATTTATAAAATGAATGAAACATTTTTTAATAAACATAAAAAGAAAATTTTAAATTTTATCATTGTTTTAAAAAATTACGTACATTTAGAGTTCCTAGGTATTTTTTTTTTAAATCCTAATTTAAATGTTACAGTAGTTCGAATTTCACTAGACATAGCAATATTTTGATACGAAGCCTTTCTCTAAAACAAGAAACAAATGTCAAAATTGTAAAAATGCACAACAAATCTATTTCTAAAATGCACAATGAAAAAACACAGAATGCATGTAGATTTATGCAGAATTTGTATTTTTGAGAAAATAACACCTGGCTTTTTCCTGGATATTGAAAAAAAAAAAAAAAAAAAAAAATTGCAGAATTTTTTTAATTTCCATTATTTAAATAAATTAGATTGCTTCATGGAGTTATTCTATAACTTGCACAGTGTATTTTTAATTCTATTTCTTGTAAATAATTTTAAGGAATCTATCAATTTATTATTTTTGTTAACAATACTATACAATAAATAATCAGATTTATTATACTGACTTATTGTAGATTCTAATTAATAATGCATATCTACTAAAATCATTTAAGAGCATAAAAATTTTTCATGCAGGAAATTTAATACCTCAAAACTTAATATTATGATAATTTCTCAACAAATGTATGCATTAAAATAAAATTTTAAAAATAAAATAATTTTGTTAAGATTATAAATGCACCTATTCTTACACTTCAAAATTAAGTCGCACTCGAGTGCGATCCATCCTCACCACCATCTCTATAGCCTAGGCTATAGAGATGGTGGTGAGAATGGATTTTTACATCCATTACCTTACTACCGTAGAAAATGGAAGTATTGTATTCGGCCCAAAAATTCGAGTTCAAATTTTTACCTGATTTATACTTTTTAAGGCCTCTTGAGTCCATAAAAATAATTTTTGGCAATTGGTCATTGTGCATGTACAGTCACTCAAAAAATTAAGTGAACACGAAACCTTTCTCAGAATATTAAATAATAAGTCTATTTAAAAAAAATTTAATTGAAATTTTTTTTATAATTTTAGATTTAAAATTTTTAATTTTTATAATTTTAGTTTAAATTTTTTAAAATTTTATAATTTTAGTTTAAATTTTTTAAATTTTTATAATTTTAGTTTAAATTAAAAATTTTTTACTTTTCATAATTTTAGATTTAGTATATATAGTCGTTTTTCTCGTATTCTAACAAATCTTGGTAATTTAAAATTTTTTATATCATCTCTGATAATGAATTACTTTGATAGAATCAAAAACGCTTTTCATTACCTACTCCGAGATTGTGTTTATCTTGCAAACCCGGATGAAACGGATAAGAAATGTTAGTTGACGATGTAAATCACATGTATGATCCAAATTGGACACTGAAGGAACATAAATTTGCCCTTTCCATTTTGAGAATGCTTAAAGTCTATTTTCAGATCCCACCCATACATACGGGTATCACTATCGACAAAATCGAAGACGCAATTCCCAAGTTGAAGGAAAAATTAAAATTTATTGTCGATTCTGATTTGTCATCTCTATCTCCTAGAGTTCGAAGCCTTTTAGACGGCCACCATTTGACATTTCATGAATGGCGAGATCGTAATTGTTATCAACCTTGGGTCATGGAATGTTTGATCATCACCGGATGTTTTATTGAAGAGTTTGCACACAAATTTAGATACAAATTGATCCCTTTTTTCGATTCGGCATCCAAGACATTGATAGAATTCATGGATGATTGTGGTTTAATAGATTGTATTGAAAGCGATTTGTCTTCCAGAAAAGATCCGTTTGGCAAACCCGGTAAAAAAGTGAAATCTATCTTGGACGGAGATAATTTTTGTTTGAAGTCTTTTGAAACTGAGTAAACAACAAGAACAAAAAGATTATAGAAGAAATGTTAAGAAAAAATGCAAAACAAGCTTAATAAAATTTTACATTTTTTTATGTTCTATATAATATTTCTCATAATAATATTGTTAAAAATTTTAACCTATTGAAGAAATAATTAAAACTATTATATCATAAGTAAAAGTTCTTTTTTAGAAAGTTAAAGAGTGATTCTATGATTTTTATTATCAATTTTAGATTATACAAATTTGTGTGTAAAATTCTCAATTTTACATTATACAGATTTGTGTGTAAAAGTATCCAATTATTTTATTTCACACATATTAACACAATATCACTACAGTCAGTCAAATAATTAACTGTACATGAAACCTTTCTCAGAATGCCAAAGAATGAGTTAATATTAAAAAAAAACCTTAAAAAATCTTTTTTTTTACTTTAAATCATTTTATTGAAATAATTTTGTTAAAATTGAAATGCAATTTACTTTTTTAAAATGTATCAGATCAAAAATTATCATGATTTATATTTATCAAATCACACAGAGTTGAAATTCAAAACTTATCAGTTATTTTATTTTTTTAATTAATTGTATATAAATTGTCGTCTTTTAAAATAAATTGATCTCTAAATATAAGTATTGAAATTCTAATGTTGTTTTTTTAAAACAATTTAAAATTTGAAATACAATTTACAATTGACATTTCATAATTTTTAGATTTTATAAATTTCATCATTTTTTGAAAATTAATTAATTAATTAATTATTAATTAATCCTTTCTAGACAAATTTTGCCTACTTCTTAATTTTTTTTTTTTTTTTTTTTTTTTAAGTGTGGGTATATTTTAACTCTATATAAGTATGGGTTTTCCACGCTCACCTGACATTTTGTCTTGAAGAGATTAAATATATACTTAAACATAAAGGAGATATATAGTATTTATTTAACGTTGTTTAAATTTTGGTTTTGCTAGAATAAATATAGTATGGATAATATAGAAGTCATATTTAGCTACATGCGAGATGACTACCATAGAACAATAGCACGTTTAGAGTCTTCGAAAGGGATCGTTGATAAAGAATCTCTCAATAAAATAGTCAACGATTTGGTTGCGAAAGACAAAGAAATTTTTCGCATCATCGATTTCTTGACCATTGTGGAAACCACGTTCAGCAAATGGTCCAGGCAAGTTCATCAGATTGTTCGAGATAGTGTAGCACGGACAGACGGCACTTCGAAAGATGATGCAATAGCGGACGCCATAGAAAAGTTGAAAACGTCTTTGGACTTGATAAAGAGTTATTGCAATGATGCGATGCTGATGAAGTTGAAATTTTCATGTAAAAGGGATTGTTCTACTAGACAATCGTATCTGGATAGGTTAGATGTCGCGTTTAATTTGACCAGTGGGAAAACGCTATTTGTGAAGCCTGAGGAGTTTCTTTTAAAAAATTTTAAATATTTGTATCATGGAATATTGAAAAAATGACACTTTGAATAAAGAAAATCTTTTAAAAATACATATTTGACTTTTAAGAAAAGTTACAAGTAATTGAATATTAATCATGAGAGTCCAAAAATAATTATCGATGAGTATTCTGAAAGTTTTGAGTGCCCCCTGACTTTTACTAATAATGAAAAATCATATATTCGTTTTTTTCTAGATCAATGTTGGGGAAAAATAATAAAAATAAGAAATTATAAAAAATATCACTATCATATAATTTTACACAAGTCAGCATTTGAAAAATTTCGAGAAGTTTGTAAAAATATATCCTATTTTTATATATTAAAATATCCCGAATGGTTTTGCGGCGGTGACAGAAAAGATCATATTCATTTTGTTATTGTTTCATTTAAAAACATTAATATAAATGAATTGAAAACGGTCGGTTTCGGTTTAAAAATACAACCTTTAGAGGATGATATCTTACTTTCATATATTTCAGAGTTTTTCGTTGAAAAAAGGTTTTATTGTAACGTTGTATTTGATTTTCCTTCGTTACAAGACTTGTGTTTTTCGAAAATTTGGACTTATTTTCCAGATTTTCACAACGTTGAACGCTTGGCGCTTTATTTACCTAAATCTATTTTTTTACAAGTTATCAGAAAGAGTCACCAATACATAACGATACCGATAGTGGATAAAATGACTGGCTTATTAAAAGAAATCGCTAACAATGAATTTAATTATATAAATTTGATTGAATCCTTTTCAAAAAGAGATTTTGTTTTTAACATAAAAGATTCTATAGTTTTAAAAATAGATATTACAATATTTTACGCATTGTATGACTTTTTTTATAGTTGTCATAATAATTTTAATATTATTTATTATGTATTTTTAAAAGATAATTGTCTCTTCAAGATGTGTACGAAATGTATACGGCTCTATTTTTATAATGTGACGTGCGAAATAAAAAAAATTTCTTATATACTGCCCCATCCCTCTTGTGAATACTTACCATTTCTTATTCAAAATCCTAGAGAATGGTGTCATTTATGTAAATGTGTACCTCGATTTCAAATAGTATCTGATAGATACTGTCAAAATGAAGGTTTTATATTAAAACATGGTGAAATTACTTGGATGAGTGAATTATATAAACTTGAAGATAATGAATTAACATTGATAAAAATTATTAATAGAAATTTTTTTAGATATATTATATAATTATAGAAAAAAAAGTTCCACACACACCATTTTTTGAAAATTAATTAATTATTAATTATTAATTAATCACTAATTAATTAGTAATTCATTATTGATTAATCTTTAAAAATGAAAACATCTACATCTTGGACAGAATCTTTTATAATCTTTAAAAAGCTTAAAAATTTGAAATTTGAAATTTCGCTATTTCTTTTCTGACATAAAAATAGTTATCATTGAAACCTAGTCTCAGATGTGCAAAATGTTTACAATTTAGAAAAACAATATCCTTGATTTTAACGTAAAAATAATATTTTTAATGTTTCCTTTTTTGTCTGTCAAAAAATTAGAATTATTCTTTATGAATTCTGAGAAAGGTTTAGTGTTCATTTAATTTTTTGACAGACTGTATGTATGTGCGTATGTGTGCATGTATACGGGAAATCGTCTGGCTATCATATCTCCAAAACTAAAAAATATAGAACTACGAAACTTCAGAATTGATACAGGTCCGGTGTACACATGAAGTTTCCAAATTTTGGGGGAAATTGGAAAACCAGAAGTGGGTTTTCGGAAACCGGAAGTAAGAGCGAAAAACCGTATCTCAAAAACGGCTCGAACGATTTTTTTAAAGTTGCTATATAAACACTCTATTAGATGACTTTTCAAATGATATAGTTGGTTAGTTCAGGAAAATTGGTAGGCGCCGTGTATAAATAGCTCAATTTCAGGTCCCGCAAGTGCGTTTCTTTAAAAACGGCTGTGCGGATTTTTTCAAACTCGTCATATTAATTTCCTTTTAACCCGTTAGTAGTCGCTAGATTTGCCGCCGATCCTTCAGTGTTGCCAGATTTTTTTATTCAATAGCCACCAAAAATTTTTAGAAGTGGCATTTGATACACATAAAATACGAAGAAAAGCGAAGAAACGTCCATCATATCACTTCTTAAAATTATTGGTGACAGTTAAATAAAAAGTGCGCAATCTGTAATAGTTGGCGCTGTCTATAGCGACTACTAACGGGTTAAATATCCTTTTGTAAGTAAATACAGTTTTCTGGTCAATAATTGAGTATTCCAAGTTTTGGTAAAAGTTGGTATCTCATAAACGGCTTTAATTATTTTCTTCAAATTTGTTACATAAATCCATTTTAGAAAACCTTTCTCATATATTACGTGGTTATTACAGGAAAATTAAGTCATCCTGTTTAGGTAGGTGGAACATTTTTTTTTTTTCTTTGTATTTCAACTCGCTACGCAAACTTTGTTTTATATGTCTTTACTCGTGTATTAAGTTTCTCATACCTGAAAATTTTAGGTTTCTACTTCGTTCGGTCAATTTTATGACTTCTGATCATATTAGCTTCGAAAAAAGAAAAAGAAAAAAAAAAAAAAAAAAAAAAAAAAAGCTTATAATATGCGTAATAGTGGGTAGTAGAAGTCGTGTGGTTGTTTCACACCAGATTTTTTAGTCCATTCTAGAGCTGAAAGTTCTGTTATTATTAGGATTTTGAGTTGTTACAAACAATATCTATTGAAAGAATTTCCCAGTGAAACAATTATGCAATAATTTTAAAGTATTAACCCGTTAGTAGTCGCTATAGACAGCGCTACCTATTACAGATTGCGCACTTTTTATTTAACTCGCACGAATAATTTTAAAAAGTGATGTGATCAACGTTTTTTCGATTTTATTCGCGTTTTATGTATATCAAATGCCACTTCTAAAAATTTTTGGTGGCTATTGAATAAAAAAAACTGGCAAAACTGAAGGATGGGCTGCAAATCGACCAACTAGCGACTACTAACGGGTTAATAATATTAGTTGCGAGAGAAATGCATAGAAATCTTTGACTTTTAAAACAATTAAGCGTAAATTTTTCTTTTCTGATAATATTTCAACCTGTCTCATAAAATACAGATTCTGTCTTTATCGTAAATTTCAGAACAGAAATATCTTTCATAATTAAATTTTAACACGATGCATAGCTTTAATCTATAAAAATTTAGTATTTTCTGGAAGACACATTTAAATATTTAATGATTTGAAACGTAGTGGAATAATACTTGGATGTTATATCTATCATCAAATTTATTTCCTCACTCATGTTATGCAGACGTTGATTCTATTGCGATCTACTTTAAATTTTATTTAGTTCTAAATTAGGGATGTAATGGCAGGAATTTTAAAGAAATTTGTAAAGCATTGTCCGTTTTCTGAATGCCTGCATACGACTTTCATTCATACGAAATTATTATAAAATAATTATAAGATTAAAAAAAAAAAAAAAAAAAAAAAAATTTAAAGTGATAATGACGTCAATTTTTGAGAGATGCATAATTTAACTTTTTATATATTTTTTAACGTTTACGTTGAATTAAATGCATTTTTATTTACGTCGAAAGAAAATGAACTCGTAAGTTTTTTTTTTTCGTTTTGGCAACTATTAAATTATAGCTAATATTTTAATGGCTATTTTATTGCTATTAAGAGCTTATTATTTTCATATTTTAATTAATTAAAAGAAAAACTATTCGAAAATTCGAAAATCTGACTTCGAAGTATTGTGTTGTCACCGGGTACTGAACTACTGTGAAAGTTTCAAATGTCTAGCTAGTAGGGAAGTTAGTTAAAAATAGATTGCAAGATTTGTACACCGGACAAGCAAACAAACAAGAATCGAAGTTAATAAATATATGGTAAAATAAAACAAATCTTCGAGAACATAGGTTTAAAAAAAAAAAAAAATGTGAATATTATTTTTACGATAATGTTGATTCCCAAAACCATCTCCTTTTCTGCCAATCACGTAGAAACTTTTTGAAAAAAAAAAAATATTATACGGTTTGCAATAAAAAATCACAAATTTTATTTCAATAAACTAAACACATTTTGTGTTGTATCTAAACAAAAGAGTTTATTCATGATATTTTTAGCATTTTGTTTTATTTATTTATTTTCTTTTGCCCGTGAAACCTTTTCTTCTTTTTTGACACCTCCCCCCAACCCGACTACACTTCAGTTTCAATCCTTCCACTGCCCACGATATCCCTCCTACTTTAAAATTTGTATATATATATATATATATATATATATACTTTAAGGAATACTGAAGAAATAAATAATACATCAGAGATAATTATTACGGCAGGAATAATATGGAATAACGTAAGAAATAATTCATAAATATTATTTTTATAATCAAAAAAAAAAAAAAACATATTTATTTTAAATCAAATTGGAGTGTAAAGGTTGATATTTTTATTTATTACCAACTATGCGAAAAATAAAAGAGCCGGGAATCGAACCCGGGCACTTCCGCTTAACGCACGGATGCTCTACCACTGAGCTACCCTGGCTGACAACCAGCTAGGCACTTCTCGCATACTATTTGTTGGCAAAGTCACCGAGTCTGCAAGTGCAGCTATATCAGGTGAGACAATAATAATCGTAGCACAACTCATGAATAAAAATTTCTAAAAAAAAACATAATTCATTTTTTAACACAAAATTGAACTAAAAATATGCAATCTGCTAAATAAACTTTACGAAAAGGAATTTGATTTACTATATTTTGCAGTTTCAGTGAGTAATAGTCTGTAAGAAACCATTAAAATATCATATGTAATTTTTTTGTTGGAAATCTGTGTAACTAATAAGAAAGATGTATAGATTAGATGATCATACGTATAAAGCAGCTTTCCCCAAGTTTAATATGAAGGTGGGTTCGTTTAAATATTTCATCTTGTAAAGAAAAGAGAAAAACAAGTACAGATATAACAATTTAAATAAAGTATCAAAATTCCAGAATTAACGTCCCATCTTCCAGGGAATGAAATGGTACCTTTCAAACACATTTAAATTTTCTATATTTTTATTCAATACTTGAGTGTTTTAGGAAATATTTCACTCCAATTTGATTTACAAACATCATTATATTTTCATAGATGGCGCTAAAATTATGACCCGCCGTACACTAACGAGACATGAGACAAAGTTTGACGCGACATACGACACGCGCATGCTCTAAAATACAACTTCATCTCCTGAAAACTGTTTAGAACATACGTGTGTCGCATGTTTTTGTCTCATCAAACTTTGACTTATGTCTCTTCAGTGTGTGGTGAGCCTAATAAAATGGAGTATGTTGTCGCTATTATAAAACTTTCTGCGACATTCTTTTATGAGATTTCAAGCAATGCAAGTTGTGTATAAAAATTACTTATAAAAATATTCTCAGTAATAAATACAGACATATTTCATCTTTAAAAAATATAAAGCTAAATATCGAAAAAAAGAAAATCTCATTACCTATAAATAAATCTTCGATTTTTTTTTTTTTTTTTTTTTTTTTTAAGGAAAAAAAATCAATAACTTTCTTTTAATTAAAATAAATACTTAGTTCAACCATTGATTTCAAAAATATTGACAAGTTACTTCAATTTCTTTAGAAATTAGTCATACTGAAAATATTCCTCCCAGGGAATGTATATCCCCCCCCACAAGAGAAATATATCATGCAATTCAAATCTTCTATATTTAGAATCTTCTATATATGCATTTTCTTAGTTTTTATTACTATTATGTTATATTTTCTTTCAACTTCACACTGAATCATAAAATAAGTTGGCATCATGTACGTTTAGTAATTAGCCCCCTATGTTCCAGTGTTTGCACTGCTAGTTATTTATTTTACCAGTTATTAGCACCCTATGCTCCAGTGTTTGACATAAAATGTTAAAAGTCATATATGTAAAATATATGATTTTATTATTTTTCTTATTTATTAATTATTTCGGGATAAATGTCACTTACGTCAGAAACGCCAAACTAAAATGTTTGAGATGCATACAGCTGTTTCGGTAGCCTTAAGCGTACCGTCTTCAGTGCAAAAATAATCTTTCAATCAATTCTTTTTGCACTGAAGACGGCAAGTTTAAGGCTACCGAAACAGCTGTATGCATCTCAAATATTTTTCTTTGGCGTTTCTGACGTAGGAGTTTATTCTGGTTTTAATATTCCAACGCCAAGTCTCCTGTTGTTATAGACTACTTACTGGAGCACCTACCTATGTGTAGGTTTTTAAAAACATTAAATTGAATATAACAATAATACAAGACCATACAGTTAAAATATAAGACAGGTTACACCACTAAAAAAATTGCAAATTATATAAAATAATTCTTTCGTTACATTATCAAAAAAACATTATTTTTTCTGTAACTATAGCCTATGTGTGAAACAGATAAAAAATATTTTTAAAGAATAAATTGAAATATAATGTAAACAAAATTAAATTATTTACATTGTAATAAAAAATGACGCTTCATTTAGTAAAAATATGCTTATAGTATAAAAAAAATTGTAACATGAAAAAAATTGAAATACTTAAATAAGGAAATGGAAAATTATTTTTTCTTTTTATGATGCACATTTAAAATTAATATTGCTTTATTTAATATGAACACAACAAATATTAAAATTTCACAATAAATATTACACATACGTAAAGGAGAATAAAAAATATATTTACGAGAAACAAACGAAAAAAAAAAGTTTGTTTCGGAGATCAATAAAATATTACTTTTCTGCCCTTTTGCGGTCGTTCAACAAATGCTCTGGCATATATAATGTTCATTTACGTAATGGAATTTGCTCAATCTAGTGAATTTTATGACATTAAATAAAGCGTTATTTGCTGCAATATTTACATTGCGGTTAATGAAACAATACGTTCGGTATATTGATAAATCAATTATAGGTTTTTCCGTTCTCTTTATATTTTGCAGAATAAAAACGCAAAATAATAAAGTAACGTATCTTACTTTATGACTGAAAAAAGCAATATGTTCAAAATATAGCTGTCTGAAATGAAACAGGCAGTGCAATTTCTAAAACGATTAGAATTGTATAATATATAAAGCAAAGTCATTTAGTTTGAGATTAAAGTACCATTATTCTTTTCATAACAATCGTTGAGGTGTTGGAAGGGCTGAAAAGTTTTAAATTAGAATAGAATTACTGTCTAAACGGGATAATCATTTACTTTGTGCTGAAATTATCATTACATTAAGTATAACAATGATTAAAGAGAAAGACAAGCTGTATCTTTTCTAATAATCTTAAAATACAAGTGAATGAATGAACATTGTAAATTTGTAAGTAAAAAAAAAAAAAAAATATTTCAATCAATATAACAAAAATTTGGTTGTAGAACAGATTACACTATTTTTAAGATGATCGGAAATGCAAATTCAATTATGTAAAATCATTTCATTTGCAATTATAGAAATGTTACATTTTGTAAACGAGGGCGGAAATACAGTACAGTCTGCACAATTTTAAAATGGAATAAAATTTTGATATAAATAAAGGGAAGTCTTTTATTCTGTTATTAAAGAAAAAAGACTTTAAATGACGATGACTAAGGAAAAAGTCAGCTCGTACCATATTTGAAAAAAAAAAAAAAAAAAAAAAAGAAAAAAGAAAAAAAAAAAAGAAATATATTTAAATAAAGGTAAAGAAAAAAAAATTAACGAAGGTTAAGTTTTAAGATACATAAAAATACTTTTACAATAACGTTTATGATACATTAAAGATTAGGTTTAATTTTTTCTCAATAACATTAACAGAATGAAAAATACCAAAACTAAATGCAAAACTGGTGTCAAACGATAATAAATAGAAAATAAGACTTCTTCATACACCATAAATTTTAAGCCAGCACAACCGGTTTCGAAAGGACGTAGCCTTCCTTCATCAGGTGCAAAAAAAACACGTGCTACTGCCTTGGAGGCAAAAGCAAGACTGCAAAGGAGTCTTGCTTTTGCCTCCAAGGCACAAGCAAGTCAAATAAATACACTGACTAAGAACAGGCACGTGTTTTTTTGCACCTGATGAAGGCAGGCTACGTCCTTTCGAAACCGGTTGTGCTGGCTTAAAATTTATGGTGTGTGAAGAAGTCTTATTGTCTATTTATAGAATGAAAAATAATTTTTAATCTTACATATATA
Source organism: Salticus scenicus (assembly GCA_963930645.1). Taxonomy (NCBI): domain Eukaryota; kingdom Metazoa; phylum Arthropoda; class Arachnida; order Araneae; family Salticidae; genus Salticus; species Salticus scenicus. The sequence goes on along the minus strand of OZ005662.1, from coordinate 64,241,223 downwards.
TATTAAACAAAACCTTTATAAAGTCGTGCGCTACTAATGGATATAGTAAATTTTATTTTTTATCCAAGTCATCCTAAAACCTCTTCTTTTGTTAAAACCTATTGTTTTTTAAAGGCTTATGATATATTATACATACAGTCTGTAACAAAAGTGTCCGAACACTAGAAAAAATTCCTATGTAAAAAAAGTACACTTCATACGGTTTTGTTAAATAAATCCTTGTCGAATCATGTTATTACACTGACTAAGAACAGGATTCGACAAGGATTGGTTTAACAAAACCGTATGAAGTGTACTTTTTTTACATAAGAATTTTTGCTAGTGTCCGGACACTTTTGTTACCGACTGTACCTCTTGTGATTTGTGATTAAAAAGTATTGCATTTTGTATGACGGCAATTGAAGTTTAGTGCAAAACATGTAATATACAAGAAAAAAAAAAGGATTTGTTTGTTACAGAGACATTACTTTCCGTATAAAAATGATACAACTGTGAAACAGATTGTACCACTTAAAAAAAAAAACTTTTATCGTCGTCATCATCATCATCATCATCATCATCACAAATTTCAGCCTTTTTCAATCCATTGCAGGATGAAGGACTGGACGATTCCAATCTGCTTTGTTTACTGCAATTCGTCTTACTTTTGCTTTTCCAAACTTCACAATTTTATCTCTCCAACAAGACTGTGGTCTCTACATCGGCGTTTTCTTAACTCTCGGTATGCAATATATAGAACTTTGGTGGCCCACCTATCACAGTTTCTTCTGGAAAGCTACCCAGTCCACATCCATTTTAAATTGTTAACTCAACAAATGATATCAGTAACTTTTATTTGTTCCCTTATCCATGTTTTTCGCTTTGTGTCTCTTCGGGTGAATCCTAAAGTGCATTTCTCCCTACTTCTCTGTAGGGTTTGAAGCTTTTCTATAGATTTACATGTTAATGTCCAGTTTTCTGAAGCTAAAGTTAGTACAGGCAAAATATGCTGATCAGAAACTTTTCTTTTAAAACAAATTGGGAAATCGCTTTTGAACATAGGGCTATTTCTTCCAAATGCTCTCCATGCAAGTTTAACTCGGTTGTTAATTTCTTCCATAATATTCCCCTTCATTATAAGGACTTGTCCCAGATAAATTCCCCTATGATTGATTTAAAAAGTAAAGAAATAATTTACGATATTAGTAAAAATATAGGTATTAGATCCCTAAAAGCAAAAAGCTATTTATTATGCTTTATTCAAAAAAAAAAAAAAAAGTACTAAAAAGGTTTTTATTTTAAAAATCTTAAATAAATTTCTTTTGGATTTTTTTTTTTTTTTTTTTTTTTTTTAAATCTTTTTCTCAATAATATTAACAAAAAGAAAAAATAACTTTTTTATCTTACATATATATTAAATAAAACCTTTGTATAGCTATGCGCTATTAGTGGGTATTGTAAATTTTATTTTTTATCCAAGTCATCTGAAACCTATTCTTTTATTAACATTTGCAATGATCAGATTGGGTTTAATTTTTAATTAATCGGAAATCTTCCCTGTGGTCTTGAAAAAAAAATATTAAGCAAAACATTTTGCAAAAATATTTATGAATACATGTACTTATTTAGTTACAACTATGTAACGTATCATTAACCGCAAATATTTTTTTCTAATACATATATAATTGTTTAGTTTCAACTTTAAACTGAAAAGTTGTTGAAAAATGTTTTGTGATTCAGTTCATCTTTACCATTTTATTATTATTATTATTATTATTATTATTATTCTCGTAGCGTTATGCGTGAATCAAAAGTCACATTACTTCTTCTCACAATCAAATTAAAACTATAGTCATTTTCGAAAACTCAGCTTTTAAAATTTTGTATTAAGAACTACAAAATGTAACTTATTTTCATTGAAAAATGCTTTTTATTTACTTATTTAAATAATTTTATAAACATGAAATCAGAGGGTTGGTACAAAATGACTTATAAAAGCTAATTTACACTGAGAAAAAAAATATATATCACCTTTATCTAAAACAAATAAGTAGTTATTTTCTCAATCTGTAAACTAGAAATACAGATTTCCGAGTTGGGCGTATAAGGTAAGCCAATAACCTGAAACAATATTTTTAAATTGTTACATTATAATACGTATTTTAAATTATTATACACTGTAAAAAATAGTTTCTTAAAAATAAGTATATATTGTCTCAAAATAGCCCCGAAACAACATATACTTAAATTTGAAAACCCATGTACTCATTTTTGAGTATATTGACATGCTCAAAAATGGGGTTGACCAATAAGAATCCCAATATCCCCATGTTTGACATGTCAATGTACTCAAAAATGAGTACATGGGTTTTCAAATTTAAGTATATATTGTTTCGAGGCTATTTTGAGACAATATATACTTATTTTCAAGAACCTATTTTTTACAGTGTACTACGTATTCCATAAATAAAAACAAAAAATTAAATGTTCAATCTTTTCATTTTTTTTTTTTTTTTTTTTTTTTGTAAATTTCTTGCACAAATCATACTATAACTTTAGTTTTTGGATTATTTTATGTTGATAATAATAACACAAGGGACATATAATTTTGCTCATACTCTATTTAATCTTTTATATTTTAAGATGCAAAATCTTTAATACAACATAATTTAAAATATTTTCTTTTATAAACTTAAAGCGTGATGCAAATTTATAGACATTTTTAGGAAATACCAGATGTATAACAAGTTACGAAACTTCTGAGTACTTGAATAGAAAATTCTTAAGTAAAATTTATCTTTAAGATTTTTATCTTAAAGCATAATAAGGCCACTCCTAAATTTTAAGCAATACTTTAAGAGTTTAATCCGAAAAATTGATATAAAAATTTATTTACATAATATTGCTTCTAAATTTACGTTTAAAACAACATTACTTTTACAAAATACATTATTTTTATAAAATACATTACAATAACTTTTACGAAATACATTATTTTGTATTTTAAATGATGAAAAAATACATAACCCCATTTCTTCATTTAATTTATTTTTCTCGGCATGGATTTATATTTTGAGGTATCGAAGAAAGACATGTATGGAAAGAAATGTATGAAATAACTATTATATCTAAGAGAAATTAAAAACTAGTATGTTGTGGTCATCACAAAATTTTCTTCTATATTTCATTGCCCAAATTTATTTAGTGCAAATAATTTACTAAAATTACTGTATATTAAAATTATTTTCGATGATGAATGCAGATGATTTTCATATTAGAGAAATATAACACTAAATATACAAAGAAAGACAGTTTCATTCTATACAAACGAGTTATTCTGAAAGATAAACATACTGAAAATCTCTCCTTTTTGGGGAGGAGGTTCACTACACACGATGGAAAGTAATACTCATATATATATATAAATCCCGTTTATTGATTATTATTATTCTTTTTCATTTCACAATGATATGATAAAAACGATTTATGATTACGCACTTTTAATACGAAGTTTTATCTTATATTGTCATGTTAAAAATGTAGAAAAAACGGATAGCAACACCACTTCTTGGACGATTTTCACCAAAAGATGATAGGTACTAATTTATACCAATGTGCATCTACACGTAATTTTTTATGAAATTTTCTGCAGTAGTTCCTGAGACACATTCGCTCCAGAATTTTGTAGCATACACACAAACAGACAGATACTTTCCAAAAGTGGTAAAATCATGTTATAAACCTCTCAAAAACCTGTCTATAGAAAGCTCATGATCGAATTTTTTTACGAAACCTATATTTTCTTCTTCTGAGTATAGAAGAAAATAGTAAGGTTATACATGGGGAAATTTTTAAAATGAGCAATATATTAATAGATGAGGTTATCGTAGACTTTTAATTACTAAAAATAACCTAGTTGAAAAAAAATTATTCTGCATATCAATTTATCCTTATATAAATAATTCTGTAAATTTAAGCTTCAAATGTATTTTTTTTCGTTTCAGTAAGATATAGCTTGAATTACAGCGCCTTATTATCGAATTCTTAAAATACTGCTAAAAAATTTAAGATTCCCAGATGGCACTGTGATCGATTTTTGCTCAAATCGAAGAGCTGATTGGCTTTTCCCAGTTTCATCTGCTCACCCACGTGATCAAAGCACATAATTAACCAATAGGGAGTTTTTCAAGCAATAAACTCGATCGCACTGACATCTGGTGAGAGGCTTAATTTTTAAGGCACTAATTTGCTGGTTGCTTTCCACGCTATGTATTCTAGGCGCAATATTTGAAGTATCTCATACGTAACCCATTCTACATTCACAGGGGAATGTCGTAAAAGTTTCATTAGTTTTATGAAATAACCAAGATACCAGGATAAATTTTATTTTGTATTTTAACTAAGCCTTATAAACATAATGCTGTAAATTACATATACAGGGTGTTTCAAAACTCTTGGTAAAATCTAAAAAAGTTTTTTTTTCATACAGATCACGCAAGTAGTAAACTACTAGATGGCGCTACTAGTTTCATGTAATAATGATTGCGTCAAAAGAAGGGAATGAACCTCAATTCGAACTATTGTCCGGTTATAAATTAATTAAAAATATTTAATGTATTTTCAAATGATTATTTTGTTTACAACTAATTTTGTTGCAAACGATTTTTATGTATTTGCAGCAACAGCTTTTAACTGTTTATTCTAGTTGATAGAATTTAGGTTAAAAAATGATAAAAAATATAAGAGCGTGGAACAAATTGAAACTGTTTTTTTTTTTTTTTTTTTTTTTTTTTTCTACTGTTGTCATTTCTCTCGGGAACTTTTGAAGGAATGGCTGATTTAACAAATCAGGAAAAGGTGTACATGCATTTTATGTACGGCGCTAGGGATGGTAATGCTATTTTTAGCAAAAATTCCAGTAACTAAAATAAACAGTTAAAACCTGTTGCCACAGGAACATAAAAAACGTTTGAAACAGAATTAACTGTAAATAAAATAATCATTTGGAAATAAATTGATTATTTTCGATTAATTTACAATAGAATAATTGTGCAAGCTGACGTTCATTCCTTTGTTTTGACATAGTCCCCATTAAATCTGAACTGCCATCTAGCGGCTTAGTACTTGCGTGACGACCACGTTTTGTATAACAAAAATTGCTCTCTTAGATGTGTTCCATATTCTTTAACGTTTTTACCATGAGTTCCGAAACACCATGAATTAACGTTGTTGTTTTAGGCGTTATGAAGACGTAGATTGGAGTAATTCATATTCACCCTAGTCTACTATGACGACCTTCGAAAGGTCAAAAAGCGAGAGGACGAATCTGAATGGTGACTAACATAACAAATAAAAATTAAGTTTCTATCTTAATTATTTTTTAATAATAATTAAATATATGGTACAGTATAGACGTATTCTTTTAGAACACATACATTAAAAATAACATGTTTATACTAAATGGAAAATATTTGATTACTTTTATATTTAAAACACATTTTATTTCTATTATTCACAATGTCATGTTAGTATGTAAAAATTATAAATTAAATCTATATATATATTTAAAAAAATACGATTTAGTTCAAGAAGTAAAACGTATTAAAATATTTGTATATTATCAATTACATTTTTTACTTCTTACCAACATATTATTTTATTCCTATATTTGTTTGAAATTTATGACATTATAACACCGTTTACCTCTTGCACCATTACGCAACAACCAATAAATCCCAGATAAAAGTAAATTAATTAGGGCCAAATAGAATTACGTTTTCCCAGGCTGCGTTTACATTTTTTTTTTTTCTTTTCTAGAAAAAAATGTTCAGATGACTTTTTAAACAAGCTATATTGCACTGCATAAGTTAATTATAGTCTCAATATAGTCTGCGTCTAATTATAGTCTGCGCCGTTTATCCACTTTGCCTTTTATAACATTATGCATGTTCTTTATTATATGATTTTTTTTATTTCTCTTGTAAGCATACTTAATATAATAAGTTGGAAAAATCCAATTTTTAAATTAATTTGAAATTCCGATTATTTCAATTGTGTCGCATACAAGTTATATGATATAAAAAATTTAATGCTTGAAAGCTAGAAAATATTCCGCTTTATATTATTTTAAAATGTTTCACTTTAATAATTTTGCGAGTATTTGAATAAATGTGATACTGCAAATATTTTATTCTAGTTTAAAAAATGCACTGTAATCCTTCTAATATTCTAATTTCTGTATTTGAAGATAGAAATTAATCAGTTTATTTTAATTTAAGAGTTTAAAATATACGTTACTATTTTCTGTTACAGAGAATTTTGCGTATTTAAACTCCGAACTAAATAATATATTTACTCTCAAATGTATTTAAATGTAACAGTATTTCTAAAAGTATTTTAAAGGACAATATTGCAGATTTAAAAATATGTTGATATTTCTTAAGCTTAATTATTTACTACTTCCATTACCCGAACACCGCAGGTAATGGAAGTATTGTATTCGGTCCAAAAATTCTATATTGAGTTTTCACCGGATTTACACGTTTCAAGGTAACCTAGGTCCAAAAGAGTGTTTTTTGGCAATTGATCTGTGTGTGTGTATGTGTGTATGTATATGGAGAATTTTCTGATTATCATATCTCATAAACTAATAAAGATAGAACTACAACGCTTCATAATTGAAACAGGTCTGGTGCACAGAGAATAGTTCCAACTTTTGGTGAAAAATGGTAAACCAGAAGTGGGGTCTCAAGTCCATATTTGAAAAACGGCTTTAACGATTTTCTTCAAAAATGCTGCAGAAACACTCTACACTGAGGAAAAAATATATACCGCCTTCTACTAGAAGGAATAAGTGACCATTTTCTAAATCCTTTAACTAGAGATATAGATTTCCGATCTATGCGTATAAGGCACGCGAATAAACTGAATAGACGAAATGATCGAGAATTTCTAGTGTACACATTTCTAGATGGTGAAACAATATTCTGAATACTCTAAATATTCTGAATCATTTGTATGGCGAGAAATTCTCGCTTTATTTTCTAGAATTTGGCAACAAACCAAGATTACAGTTGCTGAAACCCGCCTCTTGTAGTCTCATTTATTTGCAGAGATTTCTAAATGACTTTGCCCTCGAGAATATAGGCAAACTCTCTAGAATTCTAATAGGAGCTTCAAGAACTCGCTTTCCAAGGGGACTAGAATTTATAAGGATGACATGGAACTATTTTTTTCTAGAGCCACAATTTATATTCTAGATGTCAGTTATAGAATTTTTTCTCGGTGTATTAGACGTCCTTTCGTATGAATTAGTTGGTTTGTTTAGGAAAATTGATAGGCGTCGTGTATAAGTAGCTCATTTTCAAGTCTCTCAAGTACATTCTTTTAAGAACAGCTGTACGGATTTATTTCAAACTCGCCCTCCTACTAACCCACTTTTAGATTTCCTTTAGTAGGCAATTGTTGTTTTCGGGTCAACCATTAAATATGCCAAATTTTAGCAAAAGTAGGAATCTCAAAAACAGCTGTAAAGATTTTATTGAAAATTGTTACATAAACCCACTTTAGATATCCATTCTCATGTACTGCATGGTTATTACAGAAAAATTAACAGTCGCCCTGATTAAGTAGGTCAGTTTAGATCTTGAAAATTGGTGTTCGAAACATAGCCCTACCGATTTTATTTTAATTTTTAATTCGCTGGCTAAATTCCATTTTATATGTATTTACACATTTGCCAACTTCCTCTTATCGGAAAATTTTTAGGTGTCTACTTTGTTAGATCAATTTTAAATCTTCTGATCATATCCAAATTAATCCAATTCTGACCATCTCCAAAAAGTGCATAAAGTGTTGATAATGGAAGTCATGAGGCTGTTGCAGTCTAGTTTTCTTTCTTTCTTTTTTTTTTTTTTTTTTTTTCAATTTTGAGCAAGGTATCGTTTCGTACTAGAATTCATCAATAATCATAGATTATGGCTACAATTTAATTAAATTTAAATTTATATAATATTTATTAAACAAACCATTTTCTTCTTAAAATCTCAAAATAAGTGAAGGAACAGCACACTAAATATATAACTTTTGTTTTAATAATCAATAATGATTTATATATATATATATATATATATATATATATATATATATAAAATCAGTCTTGAAATATGAATAAAATATTTGGTAAAAAAAACTTATAATAAATAGTTAAATAAAACTTTTAAAATGAAAAGTTTACATATTAAATTATTTTATAACAAACTATTTTAAAACTTTCTCTTAACCTTACCTGCTTACGCAGAGAACACTTGTACACGAAGCTCCTTGAGTCATAACAAGATTAATTTCATAATTTTTGTTTTTCAAAAATTTTAAAACTCCTCCAATTACAGATTTTAATTATATAGGCACGAAAACCAGTGCAATCAAATCTCAGATCCGAAGATCAACCTATACACCAAAAATCAGCTTTCTGGGGTAATTTGAAACAAAGTCAGGCTTGGAAAAGTGCTTCTTGATCCCATTTTCATAAAAGGGGAAGAGGGAAAAGTCTTAAAAATTTCATTAGATTGTGCGTTGGAAACACATAAATAACTGGCACACCAAAATATCGTCTTCCTCAAATAATTCAGATAAAATTACGTTTAGAAATGGGTTTTATGTCCCCGATTTAACCCTTTGTATCCCACCGGGAATTTAAAGTCCAATAAAAATAAAAAATAAGTCCTCAATATTGCCTAATTTTACAACAGGATTTCATTGGGACTATAGTTTAAGCTTTAGTCCCTATAGGTTAAGCTTTCCCTATAGTTAAGCTATAGTTAAAGCTAAATTTAATACTCTCGCGACCGCTGACGTTGATTCACGTCATTTGAAAATTAAAATCGCTTGCGGCGTTGTCTTTCTTGGGTCGTAAACATTAACCGTGCTCAATTTGGTCCCGCTCGGTGAAACGGCCTATGTTTCTATAGCGGACAGATACACACACAGACAGACAGACTCTGCTCTTTTATATATATATAGTTCATATTTAAAACACTTTATACACAAATTTTACGCGTACAGCTATTCTCTGTTGTACATAGATGATAGATACCTATACACCTATATACTTTCTCACAAACAGCTGCTTACGTATTCGTCCGATTGCGGAGCAGCATTGCCGAAACCGTGCCGAAGTCTCCCGAAGTCTGCCGAACTGTGTTAGGTTTTTTTCGTTACGAAATTTCTTGATTCGGTCGCCGCGCTCAAAGCCCGCGATAGAAGCTATGCAATAGCTTAAAAAAAAAGAAAAGAAAGAAACTGAAAATTCAGTTTGCAATGAACATTGAAAAATTGGGAATGGAGAAAATGTGCTTACTTTTAACTTTTAAATTTTAAACATGCTTTTAAATTTTAAACTTCCTCATTTGCTAAACTTTAAACCACGTTTATGCACTGTAGTCTAATAGAAAAGTTATTTACTTCCAAAGAGGATAAAATGTTTCTAGTATTATAGAAAAGTACTTACGAATTTAACTATGTTATTTAATATACACAAAGATATTTGATTTATTCAGTTTACAGAGTAAAATAATGCCTGAATAATTTCATAATTGTAAAGGAGAACTTATTTAGTTTTCTCTTTTTTTCATCCAAATATTTCAAATTTATTTTACTTCATTTGTTTTCTAAATCTAAAGTAGTTTATTCAATATAATGAGTTAAACTTATATATATTTTTTTACAACTTCATTTACATTCACTGGAAAGAAAAATAAATCTTACAACTACAAAATGAAATGTAACTTTAACTTTTCTAGTGCTTTATTGCAGTTACTAAATTCAAATTAATGAAAATAATTATGTGTTTTCAATGAGTATAAGTGATAATTATAAATTATTTGGGCATTTATATACTTTATTTTCGTTTAAATCTTCGACAAATTCAGAAAGAAAATACCGAAACACTTCCCAAACTTTTGTTTGAGAAGAATAAAAAATTTAGAAATAAAATATAGATTTTGAAAATGAAATAAAAGAGTTTTGCATATGAGCAGATTGTCACCAAATCTGAGAAGTATTCATGAGATTTGTACAATGAAAGGAAAACTAATTCAACAAATGTCCATCATGTGGAGTTTTGTATTTGAAAAGTGTCAAATTTAACAAATAAAATCACCCAAGCGGAATTAAATATTACTAAATAAATATGAAAATTGTCAAAGCAATGCGTATAAATAAATTCCTTTGTTATATACATTTTCCGTTTTTCCGTATAAAGCACTATCTAAAGCAACAATCCGTGTATGGTGTAACATTTTAAAACTTTTTCTTTATACTTCCTTGAGCATATATCATGAGTTGTCTACATACCAAATTTCGTGTCAGTCCGCTAACTATTTTACCATTTTTTTATTAACTTCGATTCTTGTTTGTTTGTTTGTTTGTCCGGTACAAATCTTGCAATCGGTTTTTAACTAACATCCCTACTAGCTAGACATTTGAAACTTTCAGAATAGCTCAGAACCCGGTGACAACACAATACTTCGAAACCCGATTTTCGGATGTTTGATTAGTTTTCTTTTAATTAATTAAAATATGAAAATAATAACCTCCTAATAGCTATAAAAATAGCCATTAAAATATTAGCTATAAATTAATTGTTGTCAAAAAAAAAAAAAAAAATACGTGTGGCACTCGGGGACTGCCGCGGTAAAGCTATTGCATAGCATTTTTTATCAATTTATGCAATTATAATTATTTATTTATTTTATTTATGCAGTATTTTTTTTTTCTTTGATATTAATTCAAGTTACACTTTTTGAGCGTGGTGACCGATAAGTAAACAATTTTTTTTCTTTTATTAAATAAATGAGAAGTTAACATTGTTAAAAATATTTTTATTATCTTACAATACATGTAGGTTATTCAGGAATTTTTATCATTGAAACTATAGGTTTATGGTAACTGAAATAAGAAACATAAGTTTGAGACTTGATATCCTCTAAATATCTGGAAAATACCGCCTCAATGGTGGTCCCATATTTTGTTGTGGATTCTTGTGGATCATTATTCATTTTTAAATTCAATTTTTCCGAAAGAAAAGTTGTCAACCGCTCTGATTTTTTATCAGCGAAGTTGATGTTGAAATCGCCAGCCAAGATAAGTGGAAATTTATTACCATTTGTACAACGTATTTTCGACCCTTCTTCAGTGTACTCCAGTAAAGTGCGATGAATAAAATGCTCTACCTCGTCCAATTTTGGATTCGAGAAATGTAAATTGCTACCATGACTATGTGTAGGCCATTTCGACTAAGTACCGAAAACCTCTATATACCAATTTTGAACGATCTAACTGTATTTTTATTTTTTTGCCCCCCTCTCACCTTCTCGCCCCTCCTAATAACTTTACACTTTCGAAAATATCCCCATTCGACTTGCAGGCCTCTTAAACCTATCTGTACCAATTTTGAACGGCCTAACAGTATTTCTATTTTTTTTGCCCCATAGCCCCCCCTTACCGCTTCATAGCCCCCCTTACCGCCCCACTCCCCTATCCGCCCCTCCTAATAATTTTACAAATTCAAAATCATCCGCAATCGATTTGTAAGTATCGAAAACCTCTATGGAAAATTTTGAACGATCTGACACTATTTTTATTTTTTTGCCCCCCCCCCCCTGCCCTCCCCCCTTCCCGCCCCTTGTAATAACTTTACACATTCGAAAATATCCCCATTCGACTTGCAGGCCTCTTAAACCTATCGTACCAATTTTGAACGGCCTAACTGTATTTCTATTTGTTTTTGCCCCATAGACCCCCTTACCGCCCCACCCACTTACCGCCCCTCCTAATAATTTTACAAATTCGAAAATATCCGCAATCGATTTGTAAGTATCGAAAACCACTATATACCAATTTTGAACGATCTAACTGTATTTTTATTTTTTCCCCCTCCCCTCCCCCCTTCTCGCCCCTCCTAATAACTTTACACAATCGAAAATATCCCCATTCGACTTGCAGGCCTCTTCAACCTATCTGTACCAACTTTGAACGGCCTAACTGTATTTCTATTTGTTTTTACCCCATAGCCCCCTCTTACCGCCCCACCCCCCTACCCGCCCCGCCTAATAATTTTACAAATTCAAAATCATCCGCAATCGATTTGTAAGTATCGGAAACCTCAATATACCAATTTTGAACGATCTGACACTATTTTTATTTTTTTGCCCCCCCCTCCCCCCTCCCCTCCCCCCTTCCCGCCCCTCGTAATTTTACACATTCGAAAATATCCTCATTCGACTTGCAGGCCTCTTAAACCTATCTGTACCAATTTTGAACGGCCTAACTGTATTTCTATTTGTTTTTGCCCCATAGCCCCCCCTTACCGCCCCTCCTAATAATTTTACAAATTCGAAAATATCCGCAATCGATTTGTAAGTATCGAAAACCTCTATGTACCAATTTTGAACGATCTAACTGTATTTTTATTTTTTTGCCCCCCTCCTCTCCTCCCCTTCTCGCCCCTCCTATTAACTTTACACAATCGAAAATATCCCCATTCGACTTGCATGCCTCTTAAACCTATCTGTACCAATTTTGAACGGCCTAACTGTATTTCTATTTGTTTTTGCCCCATAGCCCCCCTACCCGCCCCTCCTAATAATTTTGCAAATTGAAAATCATCCGCAATCGATTTGTAAGTATCGAAAACCTCTATGTACCAATTTTGAACGATGACACTATTTTTATTTCCCCCCCCTCCCCTCCCCCCTTCTCGCCCCTCCTAATAACTTTACACTTTCAAAAATATCCCCATTCGACGTGCAGGCCTCTTGAACCTATCTGTACCAATTTTGAACAGCCTAACTGTATTTCTATTTGTTTTTGCTCCATAGCCCTCCCCCCTTGCTGCCCCACCTGGGGGCTGAATTTCTAAAATTCCAGAAATTGGTTTTTAGATAGTTGCATTAGCTATATTTTAAAAAAAATTCACGTTTATCTATTTTTTTTTTTTTTTTGTTTGAGATATATAGGATTATGCGAAATCCCGTTTTACGCATGTGAAATCATGTTTTGCCCCCCCGCCCCCCTTGGGGACCGAATTTCAAAAATTCCAGAAACGGATTTTTAGACATTTCTATTAGCTATATTTTAAAGCAAAAATTTTACGGATATCTGTTTTTTTGTTTGAGAAATGAAGGATTTTGTGAAATTACGTTTTGCCCCCCTCCCCCCCCCCCTTCGGGGGCGAATTTTGTAAAATCGCTTGCGGGGTTGTCTTTCTCGGGTCGTAAACATTAACCGTGCCCAATATGGTCCCGCTCGGTGAAACGGCCTAGGTTTCTATAGCGGACAGACACACAGACACACACACAGACAGACAGACTCTGCTCTTTTATATATATATAGTTCATATTTAAAACATTTTATACACAAATTTTACGCTTACAGCTATTCACTGTTGTACATAGATGATAGATACCTATACACCTATATACTTTCTGACAAACAGCTGCTTACGTATTCGTCCGATTTCGGAGCAGCATTGCCGAAACCGTGCCGAAGTCTCCCGAAGTCTGCCGAACTGTGTTAGGTTTTTTTCGTTACGGAATTTCTTGATTCGGTCGCCGCGCTCAAAGCTCGCGATAGAAGCTATGCAATAGCTTAAAAAAAAAAAAAACGAGTTTATTTTATTTCGACTTAAAAGTAAATACATTTAATTAAACATGAACATTAAAAAATTGCAAAAAGTTAAATTATGCATCTCAGAAAAATTGACGTCATTATCACTTTAAAAATTTTATACGCATTGATAAAGTGCTAATGTAGTTCTACAGCAATGCTTCAGCAGAAAATTTAAAAACATGGTTTATAAAAACTTTTTTATCTTATAATTATTTACTTTATGTATGTATCTTACGTATCTACAAGCAAATTAAAAGCTCATTACAACCAATTTTAATTTATCTGTAAAAAAAAAAAAAAAAAAGAACACTTTACAGAAATTTTCTTTTTGTAAATTTTTATACTTGCTGTTCTCATAAAATGAAAGACCATTTATTTATTTTTCTTATTTTTAAATACATGTATTTCGGACACCAATTAAAAAATATATATAATTTCTCTTATTTTTTTTCTTTGCAGACAATTTGTCACAAAGCAGATACATTTAAAATTTATCGCGAGATTCTCTAAAACATATGGCAACAGCGAGAAAAATGAGAAAAATCTGCCTACGAGATTGACAGAGTGAGTTGGATCACGGAGGAGTGAGGCCGAATTCTGTTTTGATGCTGAATTCTGCCTGAGTCTATAAAATCCTTGGATAAATAACCATCTGATTTAAAGCCCCTTTGAAGTTAACCGCTCTCCATCGTTTAATAAAACTGTATTTAATCTACTTAGCCTCCTCTTCCTTTTTCATATCTATATATATATAGAATGGTGGGCATAATTATAAGACACCTATCTAATTTGACAAATAGTGAAAGAAAAGATTCAGAGCTTAAAAATGTTTTATCAAATACGTCAAAAACCTAAATTTATTCTGTTATCATACATAATTATTTTATAATAATGATATTTTCATACAATTTAATGAAAAAACTTAAAAACATAATGGACAAAATGATAAGACACCAACCGTTTTTTCCAAATACAGTGGTCAACATACTTAGCAGACAATGGTCTAAAAGAAAATCCTCTAACATGGTTAGTCAATATTTGGTGGAGCCGCTATTGTTTTTTATAACATAAAAGATGCGATTCGGCATCGAATCTATCAATTCTAACAAAATATCGCAACACAGTTCTTCCCAAGCGCATTTTAGAGCATTCTTTAGGTCTTCGAGACATATAAACTGCCTCCCATTTCGGTAAACAGCACAAGCTAAGATCCCCCACAAGTTTTCGATGGGATTTAAGTCTGGGGAGCGAGAAGGCCACGGGAGAACATTGGTACTTTGTTCTGAAAGCCACTTTTTTGTTTCGTGTGATGCATGTATCGGCGCGTTATCGTGCTGGAAAGTGCATATTTATGTTTCTGTACCTCGCAGGTAAGGGCCACAATGTCCATTTTGAGAAAATAGTTAGCATCATATTCTTGATATGCATTTTTCGATTAATATAGAGACATCAAGCATTATCCCCAGCTACTATGAAGGAAAGAGGACAGTAGAACATAAAACTATGTCCAAATTCTTTATATATGGCAAATGTCATTAATTAATTTCATTAAAACATCATATATATATTATTCACGTTTCCACATGGTGTCCTTTATGTCCGGGTTATATACAGTCGACAGCAAAAATATTGAATCGCTATCAATAATTCCTATTTAAAAGTTTTGCACCTAATACTGTTTTGTCAAGTAAATATTTATGGAGTCATGATCTTATAGTCTTATGCTCTTTATAAAATAGTAAGTTGATGATAAAAATTAACGACCAAACTAAATTTATATATACAGGGTGGTCGTAAGCTACATGTCAAAAAATAAAAGTATGTAAAAGGGACCTAAATAAGCATATTTCGTATAGGATTGTGTGTGCGGTAATGCCACCTTGAGCCGGTAAAGAGCGCTGACAAATGTGGCGTACAAAAGCGTTTCGCTAACTGGATTCATTTTTTCCTGCACGGATCTCGAGCAGCATGCATCGTTTCACCTAGAGCTCCTCCACTACAGGCTGGCTCATCAGGCATTTTGTTTTCCACTCAGTGATTGTTGCCCACGCGGTCCGAATTTCAAATGTTATCAAATCACATAAAATGAAGGTTTTGCAGCCGAAAATTGCTAAAATCATACCAGAATTGCTTTTAGAACGTTTAGATTTCCAACAGATGAAAAAAGGCGAAAGAATTGGGCTATTAATTGTCCAAAAGAAAATTGTACGTTTAGCTTTCAATCACAAATATAAAGTGTAATTATGATATGTTTTCTTGCATTTTTTGTATCAATTATTTGTTTTTATTGCTGTTTGATTATCTAAATGTTGTATTTTACAACCTACACTACTTTTCAACGTGTATAAATATTTAAAATTAACTAATTTAACAGCAACAGTGATGGCTCCTTTTTACAAGGGTTATAAGAAAATTTCGCCAAATATTACCGCCAAACTTATCAAGTACAAACAATAATTCGCTCTTCTGTTTAGGCAAACTCGCCGTTTCAGGAGATAAAGACGCGGAATACGTCTGCAACTAAACGTCGCCAAGCTATATTTCCGCTGGGCAACAATGATCAGCTGTGAGTCAGCTCGTATAATAGGAGTCTTAGTTTCAACAATGCGAGCAAGCTGACGTACATGAAATGCATGTCGGGTATATAAATGATATGAATGTCGGCCAGCTCCGAATTTGTAAAACGATGCATCTGCTCTAGCAAAGCGATTTTATACGCCGCAGTCATCAGAGCTCTCTACCAGCTCAAGGCGGCAATACCACACACACAATCTTATACGAAAATTGCTTATTTTGGTTCCCTCTACCTGCATTTACATTTTTGACCTATAGTTTAGGACCACCCTGTAAATATATGAAAACAGTGATACTTTCCTGAAAATATTTCAATTTCATGCATTCCTTCTTTTTGAAAAAAAAAAAAAAAAAAAAAAAAATGTTTATTCACTTTTAAAGTCTAAAAATAGCATTAAGCTTTTTTTTTTTTTTTATTTAAATTATGTAAATTATATACTTTACAAATTTTTCTATGCAGAAATTCTGACACAAATAAGAAGAATTACAGATTTAGCGCTCTTTTAAATGTCTTTATAAAAAATGAATACGAAAAAATTTTAATTTGAACCATTCAGGATTTTTAATCAAAACTTTTTTATTAAACTTTTGAAATCAGACTACACTATTTAATATATTATTTATTTTAAAAATCTTTTATTACACACACACACACACACAAAAAAAAAAAAAAAAAGAAGTAAGAAATTTCTGTGATTCTTCAAAACGAAAAAAAATTAAATGTTTGACAACACTTTATTCCGGTAATTCTCGTTTAAAAATATTAATTATTTGTATATACTATTTTTTTTTTAATACAATTCTAATTCTTTAACGCTGTTTATACATATCATCAAATTATTTATTGTGCTCTTAGCACACTTAAAAATATATACAGTTTTTTTAGGTATCTCATTATAAAATTGTAAATGGTTTGAAAATGTACAAATTTAATTAGATTTTTAATAATATAAATATTTTCCCCTTTAATTATTCTACATTTTAATTAAGTAATACGGTAAAAACATTCTATAATAAATTTCATTTTAAAGAAATACGTCTTTAAATATATTTTTTTATAAGTAATCGAATTAATCATATTAATTAATAATTATGATCAATTTTAATAAATACAACATCCTTGTATGAAAAACTTTTATATCTTACAAATTTTAAGCAATTTTCTTTTTGTGTTAATTTCTAGTAATTAATTAATAATTAAAATTATGTGTTTTTCTTCTGATGATTTTAATTCTACTGCAATTAAACGCTGTATTTTATTAAAAAGTAAGGAATAAAAATAACGCATTCTATAAAATTATTATTGTATACTTACAAAATCAAGCAAGAACTTCTCGCATTACAAAGGACTCATAATATTGAGAATATTGAGAATATTCTTTCACCATATAGAAATGTGTAGACTAGAAATTCTCCATCATTTTGTCTACTCTGAGAAAAAAAATATACCGCCCTCATCTAGAATGAATATGTGGTCAATTTCTAAATCCCTTAACTAGAAATATGGATTTCCGATTCGCATAAGGCACGCCAATAAACTGAATAGACGAAATGATCGAAAATTTCTAGTCTACATATTTCTAGATGGTGAAGCAATATTCTGAATATTTTAAATCTTTTGTATTGCTAGGAATTTTCGCTTGAATTTCTAGAATTGTGTAATAAACCAAGATTATTGTTGCTGAAAGCCACCTCTTGTATTCGCATTTATTTGCAGAGATTTTAAATAACTTTGCCCTCGAGATTATAGGCAAACTCTCTAGAATTCTAATAGGGGATTCTAGAACTCACTTTCAAAGGGAACTAAAATTTGTAAGGATGACGTGGAACTATTTTTCTAGAGCCACAATTTAGATTCTAGATGTCAGTTACAGAATTTTTTTCTCAGTGTATTCAGCTTATTGGTGTGCCTTATACGCATACCTCGGAAATCTATATTTCTAGTTTAGGGATTTAGAAACTGACCACTTATTCGTTCTAGATTAAGGCGACATATTTTTTTTTTCTCGGTGCATTTAAATCTTTATCTACCGACGGTATACATTAAACTACCATTAGTTTAAAGACGAATGAAATCTAATTTTTAGAAGAAGTCTCAAATATATGTATAAGAACACATCGTATATATCTCAATTAAAAAAAAAAATTCTAGTCCCCTTCGAAAGCGAATTCTAGACACCTATCTTAGAATTCTTGAGCATTTGCCTATACTATCGAGGACAAACCTATTTGAAAATATCTCCAAATAAATGTGAATACAAGAGGCGGGTTTCAGCATCTATAATCTTGGTTTATGACCCAATTCTTGAAAATCAAGCGAGAATTTCTCGTAATACAAACGATTCAAAATATTCAGAATATTGTGTCACCATCTAGAAATGTGTAGATTAGTAATTCTCGACCGTTTCGTTTATTCCGTTTATTGGTGTGCCTTATGCGCATAGCTCGGAAATCTATATTTATAGTTTAAGGATTTAGAAAATGACTATTTATTCATTCTAGATGAAGGCGGTATACTTTTTTCTCAGTGTGTAATCTTGATTTATGACCAATTTCTGGGAAATCAAGCAAGAATTTCTCGAAATACAAGGGATTCATAATCTTTATAATATTATTTCGCCATCTAGAAAAGTATAGACTAGTTAAATCAGGTTACATGTTTACCTTATACGCACGTCTCGTAAATTTATATTTCTACTTTCGAGATTTAGCCGCCCAGACGGTGTAGTGGTTAGCGTCTCTGACTCCTACACGGTTGGGCCTGGGTTCGAATCCCGAAGAAGCCATGGATATGTTGTCCCTGTTAGGGGTAGCGATGGCCGCCCATTGGGTGCCCCTTCACATATCGTCATCAATATCGGCGACCCCCCGGCCTATATGCTAAGTCGCAAAAAAGTGCCGCGCCATTGGAAAAAAGAAAAAAAACTTTCGAGATTTAGAAAATGACTACTTTTTTGTTCTAGAGTAAGGAGGTATAATTTTTTTTAGTGTACTTTTCATGATTTTCGGGTTTGTTACAATTATTTCTTATATTACTACAAGAATCTTTCGTCAATCATAGGAACACACACATACACACACACACACACAAAAAAAGTAAGGAAAACAAAGTAAAAATGTTTTTTTATACACCTTTTTTAGATCCAAATATATTTTTCGACCTCTATGTACCAGTGGTACAGTAGAGTACCACTTCACAAAAACCTCCTTAATTACTACGATAAGGTGATAGGCATACTTTTTATTGCATATATCTTTAATATGATACTCTGACATAACTAAAATAATCTGGTGTGTCACTCACACGACTTTCTCTTACCCTGAAGTTTAATAATATAAATACAGGTTGGAGATTAAGAGGTAATATAACGATGTTTTGTAAACCTATGTTAAACAATTCAAATTAGGCTTCGGGAGAGTTTTATATGATAATTAATTTTGTGTGAGGGGCTACCTCTCCCCTCAACCCCCCGTTACATTAATGCACCTACATTTATATAGAATTTAATTCGGTTATTAAAAAATAATTTATTAAAATTATTATCTAAAAAACTTATCTTTTATGATAATGCACACGATATCCATATTAGAAAAGTACTATAACACTGAATATCAAGAAAAAGTCCATTTTATTCTCAATAGAAAAAAAAGAAAAAAAAAAAAAAAAAAAGCAATTCTAAGTTTTTTTTTCATTAAAAGTGAAAAAAAAAATCGATAACTTTGTTTTAAAATATCGTAGAGTGATGGTTCAACCATTCGTTTTAAAGGTATTGGCGAGCTCTTTTGAAAGATACCCATCATGGAAATTTACTCCCCTCTAGGGGTGGACTTCCCCCCAGGGGGGGGGGGAGGCGAGGCTCCTACATACACAATTTTTTTTTTCCCAGTTGACTATCTCTATAATAAAAAATATATATTCGTTTCATTTGGTTTAGTGCAGTCTATAGACGTTCCGCTCAAAAATTCTATAGTAGTAAGTTTTTCACCCCCACAGAGTTGAAACTAGAAAGACCTCCAGCTCTTTCCTCCAAGCGCAACAACCTGGAATTCCTAACTAGCACTCTATTCCCCAAAACACAATACCCACTATTTCAAGAACCTTCCTTCTCGGCTCCCTCGGATGTTCCCTTCACGGAGTCCGAGATTAAATCCACTCTTTACAGCTTCAACATTAATAAAGCACCAGGTCCAGATAACATTGATTTTAAAATCTTACGAAACATTCATAGCACTATCCCACAAATATTCCTACTATGGACCAATCAATGCCTCAGACTAAATTATTTCCCAGAAATTCTCCGGAGAGGTGAGGTGGTGTATTTCTTGAAGCAAGGGAAACTCCCCTCTGAGCCCGCATCTTATAGACCGATCTGCCTCCTTCCTACCCTAGGAAAACTGCTCGAGAAATTAATCGTAACCCGGCTTAACTATCACCTAGAAACAAATCAACTTCTCCATCCAAACCAATTTGGGTTCAGAGAGGGCAGATCATGCGAACATGCCTTACAAGCCATTAAAGATTCCTGCGCCGTAAGCTGTAATGCCTCTAGATACACCACCATCATCTCTTTGGACATTAAGGGTGCTTTTGATAATGTAGAGTGGCCCCATATTCACAAAGCACTACAGGAACTCAACTGCCCGGGGAACCTGGCTGGAGTCATTCGCTCCTACCTTTCAAAAAGGAAAATCATCATTAACTGGGGCGAGGGAAACACAGAATTTCCCCAAACTAAAGGTTGCCCCCAGGGCTCGTGCCTCGGCCCGATTCTCTGGAATCTCATAGCTGACGGCGTGCTAAAGCGCATGAACTCTGAGGGCTTTACGACATTCGCTTATGCGGACGACTTCACCCTGATTCTCACGGGCCGTATCAGGAAGGATCTGGAGGACCAGGCCCAGGAAGCACTCTCCTTATTTAGCAGGCTCCTTAAAGAGTTTGACCTCAAACTCTCACCATCTAAAACCAAGGCCCTAACTTTGGCTTTCCCCAGATCCCTAAAAAAGAGAAATCCCAAGATGCGGATTGATGGTATCAGTGTCCAGCATGTTGATCACATGAAGCTTCTGGGAATAACCTTCGACCGACACCTCAACTGGCTGCCCCATGTAAAGGACCTTAAACTCAAAACACTAAGTCATTACCACAACTCAACTAAGATGGTAGGAAAGAGGTGGGGTATCTCCACCTCTCTCCTTAAAATATGGTATCAAACAATAATTGAAAAAATAATAACTTATGGGGCAGGCATCTGGGGAGGTCACTTAAGATCTGACGCCAGAGCTTCGCTTGACTCCGCTCAACGCCCTTTCCTCCTGCAAATTGCAAGAGGGTATAAAACCATCTCCACTGATGCCCTCACCGTTATCACTGGGATTCCCCATGCCCACTTGCAGGTCGCCCAAACCTATACTAAAACTAAAATCCTACAACTAAACGACCAAGAGCTCACTAACATAGTCTTTCCCCAAACTCCCATCCAGCCCCTGACCTGCAGTTGGGCAATTCACCCAGGTTTGGATGTAGCTCCTCTAATAACAAACTGTTCAAAAAATAGCTTCTCACCTTCTGTCCCGGTGGCGATCTACACGGATGGCTCTAAGACCGAGGCTGGAGTTGCCTCAGCTTTCTGTGTTCTTGAAGGCGACAGCGAAGCCTATCTGTGGGCGGGTAGGCTCGAGGACTACAACTCAGTATTCCAAGCAGAACTCTACGCAATTAAAAAAGCCCTTGACTGGGCGGTCGTAAATCATAATCAACAACAACAACTAAGTGTTTATAGTGATAGTCTTTCGAGCCTGCTCGCCATTGCTCGCCATCGGAACAGACACCCACAAGTCCTGGAAATAAAAGAAATTCTAATGAACCCTAACCTTAACTGTACCCTGGCACACGTTTCTGCCCACAGGGGAGTAGTCGGTAATGAACTTGCTGATTCCCTGGCCAAAGAAGCCACAGAATTCTCAGTAAAAGAACCATCTCCTCCTGCCCCTCCCTCCTACGTAAAATCAAAACTGAAACAAATCTTCATTTTAAAATGGCAAGACCTGTGGCGAAATTCCGAGAAGGGTAGATATACCTTCTCCCTAATCCCACAGGTTTCAACAAATTCATGGACTCTAACTCCTCCCATAACGGCTTTCTTAACAGGCCATGGCCCCTTTCAATCTTACCTCTTCAAGTTTCATCGCCGACGCTCTCCCCTGTGTCCCTGCGGTGAGGAGGGAACTCCCGAACATTATTATTTCTCTTGCCCCCTAACTCAACAGTTCCATTTCAGAAATCCCTCTCCAAGACCAAATAATTGGCTTGAAAATATCTTAACCAGAAAACTGTTAATTAAAAAACTAAACAATATTTACTCTCTCTTAATGGACATAACCAATTTGACTGATTAATAACTATTCCACTGGCAGCTAATCTTCTTCCCAAATGAAGCTACTTATCCTCCCACCCTTTTTCAAAATACCCTTCACCAAAACAAAAATCTGTTTGCAACGAAGCCTCTTACTTAAACCTCTCTTAAAAACTAAATAAACTCTATAGTTTAAATTATCAACAATCCTAACTCTCTCATTCTCTCCTCTGTTACCCAAATTACCCTGCAAAATCAGTTTTCTGCACAGTTGTTCTGCAATACTGTCACCCATGTTGTCATCCAATTGTATCATCTGGACTATTCTAGTCAAACTTGAACTCTCTAGTACACATCAAGAGTTGTGAAAACTCATCTAGTGCCGTCTGTCGCGAGAGGCCTAAAGGGCCTGGCACAATCCATCTAAAATTATCATCGCCCAATGTCGCGAGGTGGCTTTCAGCCAAGCGATGACCATGTACTCTTTCTATGTTGTTTTCCATCGCCCCTTGTCGCGGTAAGGCTTCATGCCTGGCGATGCCTATGTAAAACCCTCTTGCTTTTTAAATAAACGTCAGGCAGGTCTGTAGGGGTTCTTCTCGGGACAGCCCACGTGAACCTCGGTTCTGGAAGCGCTCAACACCGCTCTTCGAGCGGTGAGCGTGGGCTGCTCCCCTGTTCAGTCTATAGACGTTAAACTCTACTTACATGCAATTTTCCCCATAGACGTAATGTATTAGAATTCTCTTGATTGTCCCTGCACACGAACCATTTACTTGATCTTAACGAAAAGCTTACTGTAGCATCCCTATATGATACACATTTAGAATACCAAGTTTGGAATGTCTGCTACTATTTGTTTTTGAGATATGCTGATAACGGACAGACACACACACAGACACACAGACCTACCGCTAAAAACATGATTTTCGTATTCAGAGGACCTCAAAACGTGTAAATATAAGAAAGATCTCGCTTTCGAAAATTTGACCCGAAAACAATACTTTCTCTACCTTATGGGTAAGAGAAAGTAAAAATATATATTACACATTTATTTTTTGTCAGTTTCATAACGCTGTAGATCAAGTTTTAAAAGTATGATATTCCTAAACATAAATTCTGTAAAATGTCTACATCCTATCTCCCTTAAAACAAAATCGACCCAACAAAGAAATGTTTTCATATTTTTTTTATTTTTTACAATAGAATAATTCTATTCTTGAACAGAAAGCGTGAAAACATTTTAGTACTTTAATCCACATATTTTCACGTTTTTGTAGTGAAATAAGTTTAATATCCCACATTCACAAAGTTTTTTTTTTTTTTTTTTTGACTCGCATATGTTTTAAAATATTGTTTTGACATTTAGAAATGTTTTCACGAAAATGCTTGAATAAGTACGAATTGGTAACTTTAAAATTTTAATATTGGGAAAATTCTAATTTTACATAAGACCACATAAAAACCACATATGTATTTAAAAATTTGTTTAAAACTAAAATTTACCTGATGTTAAAAGTTGGTTTTAATTTATTAATATTTTTGCAATTAAATTTAAATTCTAATTTTGTTGCTGAGATATAAATGCGAGATGTATTAAAACCTCGAAGATAGCTTTAATACCCCCAACCCACCCATTTTCGCCCTTTAATGTATTTTTCTAGTCAATTTTGTCCTTTTATTTCTTCCGGTGTTAGCCTTTTTTTCTTTTCTTTCTTTTTTCCTTTCTTTTCTTTTCTTTTTTTTTTTTTTTTTTTTTTTTTTTTTACACTCTTAACATTGTGATTTTTTTTCATTTTCATCCCATGCATTTTTATGGATTTTTCACTCCTTTTTCTCCGTTTTTCTGTGAATTTATAACAGTTTTCTACATTCTAGTGTGCGGTGGCGATAAATAATAATAAATGGCTAAGTTAATTTTTCACTTGCTTCATAGACAATGAGACCTGAACCTGATTCTTTTAAATAATTGTTAGAATTCGTAAAACATAATATTTATATAACACTGCTCTGTATGAAAATAGGCCCCAACACCATATTTGCAAATTCTTATGTAAAATGATCTCCTGAATCCGAATATGACACCCATTTTGCCCTATCACTCACCGTTTTTGGGGACACCCAGGGGCTGATTATCGCACAGGCCGACAAGGCTTCGGCCTAGGGCACCTCTATCTAGAGGCACCAAAATAATTTTTAAATTTAAAAAATGCTATTTTTGGAAAAGATTTCCTTAAAAAAAATTAACCAAAAGTTAGCTGACGATAATAATCTTTAGTTGAAAGTAGGGATTTTTAATATCTTTTAACCAATTATCCGATTACATTAAAAAATACAACATTAGCTAGATTATGAAATATACCAGTTTTCGTGGAGATCGGTCGAATGATATAACATTTTACAGCGGACCAAAAAATCCAGATAAATTTTCACTTGCAGACTTACGGTTATATAATACAAATTAAAGAACTTTGTATCATTCTAATGGAAAATATCTTTACATTTTCAGTAGTATTTGGTCATGTGTTCATATTTACGTACCCGCTGACTTCGTATGGTATGAATGAGGTAGATTAAGATTAAAAAAGAAAACAGTATTATAAAGAATACCTTGTAAAAAATTACATTTCTATGCAAGTGGATTCCAACAGTCATAGAAGAAAGATTACCCCTGCACCAATAATAATAATTTGAGGTCTCGTTGCAAAAGAAGTTAAAACTAATTTTTTATGAAGGTGATGCTTTAACTTTTTTACCAGCAATCAAACTTTGTGCACAAATTAGATAAAAAAAAAAAAATATCTTTGATTTGTTCAAGAGGGGGGGGGGGCACCAAAATCGTCCTGGGCCTTGGGCCCAAACAGGTGGTAATCAGGCTCTGGGGACACCCCACTATTTTTATCAATTTGCGGTAATTTAATGGCGATAAATTTCATTTGTAACGCGGAAAAGGATTATTTTAACTGTAAAATATCTTCTGAGAAGCAACAGAAATGAAAAATTCTATAACATGAAAATTTCCAGCAAGGGGAAAATTTAGGGGGAGATTTTCCACTGAAATTATGATTTACATTTATTATATTTTATTAATCGATTATTATTACTGTTTATTATACATTACTGTTTATTTTTTTATTTTTTTTTATTGTTAAAATATTTTTTTTTTCTATTGTCAAAATCCAATTTATGGCTATAAAAATACCAAATAGTGATAAAAATTGCGGAAGAGGGGTGGCGTCTCGAGAAAACGGGGGGTGATTTGGGCAAAATGGGGATTATATTAGAATTCAGGAAATCATTTTACATAAAAATGAGATAAATGGTATCAGGTCTCAAAACATTTTTTTTTTCAGCACAATCTAATTTATAGTGAAATTATGAAATATTATATGTCCGAAGAAAATTAAAAGAATTGCATAAACTTAATTTAACGGCCCCCTTCACTTACCGTCGCCGGAAGTCCGAGCTAATGTTATTCTATGGGGAAAATTTCTTTACAAATAACTTATTAACTAATACATATTTTTTAATTCTGTTTTCACATTCAAAAAATTCCTAACTGTTAAATTGACGGACCTTTTTAAAAAATGTATTTTTTTTTTTTTTTTTTTTTTTTTAATTTGCAAAATGAAAAAAATTTTACATATTCAAAATTCGTATTTTCCAGCTTTAAAATAAAATATAAAAAATTAAAAAAATAATTTTTTACAAAAGGTCCGTCAATTAAAGAGCTGGGGATTTTCAGAATGTGAAAATAGAATTTAAAAATATGTATTAGTTTATAAGTTATTTGTAAAGAAAAAAATGTCCTATAGAATAACATTAGCTTCGGCTTCTAGCGGCGGTGAGTGTAGAAGGCCCTTAAGCTTCTTGTACGTTTTAATCCTTTATCGATGGGCGGCGCTTTAATTTACCATTACATTACACTGAGAAAAAATTCTGTAACTGACATCTAGAATCTAGATTGTGGCTCTAGTAAAAATAGTTCCATGTCATCCTTATAAATTCCAGTCCCTTTTGAAAGCGAGCTATAGAAACCCCTATTAGAATTCTTGAGCGTTTGTCAATATTATAGAGGACAAACTTATTTAAAAATCTCAGCAAAAAAATGTGAATATAAGAGGCATGTTTTAGCAACCATAATCTTGGTTTATGATCCAATCCTAGAAAATCAAGCGAGAATTTCTCGCAATACAAAAGATTCAGAATATTCTGAATACTGTTTCACCGTCTAGAAATATATAGACTAAAAAGTCTCGATCTATTCGTCTGTTCAGTTTATCGGTGTGCCTTATGCGCATAGCTCGGAAATATATATTTCTAGTGAAGGGATTTAGAAAATGACCATTTATTCATTCTGGATTAAAGCGGTATGTACTTTCTTATGCATGTTTTACAATCTATAAAAGTACAGACTAGAAATTCTCAATCATTTCGTCTATTTTATTTTATTTGTTTTCTTTATACATATACACCGAGAAAAATTTATGTGATTGATATCTAGAATATAGATTGTGATTCTAGTAAAAATAGTTCCATGTCATCCTTATAAATTCTAGTCCCTTTTGAAAGCGAGCTATAGAAACCCCTATTAGAATTTTTGGGCGTTTGTCAATATTATGGAGGACAAACTTATTTAAAAACTCAGCAAATAAATGTGAATATAAGAGGCATGTTTCAGCAACCATAATCTTGGTTTATGATCCAATCCTAGAAAGTCAAGCGAGAATTTCTCGCAATACAAAAGATTCAGAATATTCAGAATACTGTTTCACCGTCTAGAAATATATAGACTAAAAATTCTCGATCTATTCGTCTGTTCAGTTTATCGGTGTGCCTTATGCGCATAGCCCGGAAATATATATTTCTAGTGAAGGGATTTAGAAAATGACCATTTATTCATTCTGGATGAAGGCGGTATGTACTTTCTTATGCTTGTTTTACAATCTATAAAAGTACAGACTAGAAATTCTCAATCATTTCGTCTATTTTATTTTATTTGTTTTCTTTATACATATACACCGAGAAAAATTTATGTGATTGATATCTAGTATATAGATTGTGATTCTAGTAAAAATAATTCCATGTCATCCTTATAAATTCTAGTCCCTTTTGAAAGCGAGCTATAGAAACCCCTATTAGAATTCTTGAGCATTTGTCTGTATTATAGAGGGCAAAGTTATTTAAAAATCTCAGCAAATAAATCTGAATACAAGAGGCATGTTTCAGCAACTATAATCTTGGTTTATGACCCAATTCTAGAAAATCAAGAGAAAATTTATCGCAATACAATGGATTCAGAATATTGTTCCATCATCTAAAAATGTTTAGACTAGAAATTATCGATCATTTCGTCTATTCAGCTTATTCACACAGCTCGGTAATCTATACTTCTAGTTTAGGGATTTAGAAAATGACCGCTTATTCGTACGAGATGAGGGCAGTATGTTTTTTTTTCTCAGTGTAAAAAGCTTATAAAATAGAATTTATGGATGAGATGTCAAAAAATAGATCACTGTAAGACACTAAATGCTACAGTAAGTCATTTTTGTTCCACTAAAGATTTTATCGAATGTTCTCGCTGTTTCTGCTTAGCCTTTTTCACCGTTTTCACGTGTGTTATATTTAATGCGTATATTATCTCAAGAATCTTCCACTAATCTTTGAAAAATATAAGGAAAATGTAAAGTAAGCATATTTTTGCCCCTTTTAAAGTTTCAAATACCTTGTTTAATGTATATGTACCAGGGTATACTAAAGTACCACTTCATAACAATATCCTCTTTAATATTTATTATCAGGTGACATGCATAACTTTTATTGATTATATCTTCAAGAATACTCTTAAGGGCCCTCTTCACTCAACGCCGACGGAAGCCGAAACTAATGTTACTCTATGGGAAATCTTTCTTTACAAATAACTTATTAACTAATACATATTTTTAAATTCTGTTTTCACATTCTGAAAGTTCCCAGCTGTTAAATTGACGCACCTTTTCTAAAAAATTATTTTTTAAATTTTTTATATTTTATTTTGAAGCTGCAAAATACGAATTTTCAATATGTGAAATTTTTTCATTTTGCAATTTCGAAATAAAATATTAAAAATTAAAAAATTACATTTTTAAAAAAGGTCCGTCAATTTAACAGTTGGGAATTTTCTGAATGTGAAAACAGAATTTAAAAATATCTATTAGTTAATAAGTTATTTGTAAAGAAAATTTCCCCATAGAATAATATTGGTTCGGGCTTCCGGTGACGGTGAGTGAAGAGGGCCGTTAAGTAACTATTAAAGTACGTTTCAAATACAATTTTGTTTATTTCACAATGCGGTAGATGAAGGGTTAAAGTGCACATGAAGTACTATAATGTAAAGTGCCTTAATTTTACCTCCCTTTACTTTTCTGTTTATCAGTGAATGGAGCCACCTGTCACGTAAAGCAGAAGTAGCGGGAGGTATAATGAGTCAGTAGTGAATGTTTCCTATGCCAAAATATAACCTTAGTTATAATTAAACGCAATCTCTCTTACCCATGTGTGCAATCTCTCCTACCCTATGAAGGGTGATTGCGCAAAATAGCTCTCTTGGTTTTATTGCTACTGTTGTTTTAAATTACAATAGAGCAGCAAAATAGCATTCAAAGTTATGCACCAAAAGTTTAGCAAAATATTAATATTTGGATTTTTTATACCATTTTGTTGAGTTGTGAGCAAACTCTCCTAGTTTTACCTTATACGCTAGATTTCCTGTTTTTTAGAAAACGAGAATTCTTACTATGCCTTTTGTAGAATGTTATTTAGTTTACTGTAAATCATTCATACATTTTCTCATACATTGTATGTATTCTATATTATTAAGATGCTAATGGTAGCATGCATAATCTTCGGGTGTTCAGTTCATTTTACGAGAACTAAAGCTCCGCCATTTTTGGAAGTTGTATAGTTCTAATTTCGTCCCCCTTTAAGCTCTTATTTTCTTCCGTCCCCCGTCCCCCCCACTCCTACGGTGAAATTTTCGTGGTAAATAATTAACTATCAGTGATGTCCATATTCAGCAAATTGTTGCTGCCATCAACTCTATAGACACCAAGAAAGTTCCAGCGATCACTTCATTGACTTCTAAAACAGGTGATTCAGCTACACTGAGAAAAAAAAGTAAACAGCCTTCATCTAGAATGAATAAGGGGCCATTTTCTAAATCGCTTAACTAGAAATATAGATTTCCGAGCTATGCGCATATGGCACGCCAATAAACCGAATAGACGAAATGATCGAGAATTTCTAGTCTACACATTTCCAGATGATGAAACAATATTCTGAAGATTTTAAATCTTTTGTCTGCCGAAACATTCTCACTTAATTATCTAGAATTAGGTCATAAACCAAGATTATAGTTGCTGAAACCCACCTCTTGTGTTCGCATTTATTTGGAGATATTTTCAAATGGGTTTGACCTCGATAATATAGACAAATTCTCTAGAATTCTAATAAGGGTTTCTAGAACTCACTTTCAAAAGGGACTAGAATTTATAAGGATGACATGGAACTACTTTTTCTAGAGCCACAATTTAGATTCCAGATGTTTGTTACAGAAATTTATCTCTGTGTGTATTTCTATGTTCCTAATGTTTAAATGCCTAATATTTATTTCGGTTATTCTTCAGTTGATTACTAAAATTCTTTGTACCTTTATTCCTTTAGAAATAATGTTTCATTTAAAAGTAAAGTTTCGTTTTATTAGATTTTTTTGAGAGGGACGAAATTGGGACTACTTTTTTACTATATCCAAATTTTAGTAAATTTGGAAGCAGTTTTTGCCTTAATAAAAAATATTTTTTTCGTCAATTTGGCTGTGTTTCGGTATTTGAGGATAGTTAGTGAATATAATATTCAAATATGGTAGGTTTTCAGGGAAAATCATTGCTTCCAAGAGGCCTAAAGGAGACTGGGGGGCAAAATTAAAGCACTTTAGCTTAATATATGACATTTGGATTAAAACAAATTTTAAAAATTGAATAAATGATTTTACATTCTCGTATCAGAATCCAAAATTAAAAAAAGTTTAATATATACTGCATTTGAAGATTTTATTCGTGCGACAAAAGTTAAGAAAAATATAATGGAAATATTACAATATTTATTTTATTTCATTGTCTTTATTTTATCCTGTTTCTACATAAACAGAATTTATCTAATAAAGCAATATTTTCATTTTCTTTCATTTTTTTTTTTTCAAATATATATAATAATATTTCATAAAGTTGTTTTATTCATCAATAAACCGCATTCAAGCATTTCATTATCTTAATCCTTATAATTTCAAGTTCTCTCATGCGATAAATTTAATATCGAATATTTACAAAATTCTTCTTTGACTCTTTGAAATGCTTCATTTTTAAACTCAGAAAACCTTTTAAGAAAAGATTTTTAATAACATACACTTTATAAGATTTAAAATATTCCGTTATACTTGAAATTCAATTTTTTTCTTTTAAATAGAAATTTTACATTGAAATATTTTTATTAAATTATAATTTTCGAAAACGTTGTTGTACTTATATTGAACATAAATTATGATACCGATATATATATATATATATATATATATATATATATATATATATATATACTGAGAGAGAGAGAGTGAGAGACCTGCTAATTATGATAATTTATTCGTAATAGTGTTAGGCCCCGCCTTTTTGACACAGCAATAAATTTGTAGAGTAATGCTCAGCAATATGCACTCCCAATTAAATATGAAAACTACTATCTCTACAAATATATTGGGGCGAAAAAATGGCTGGGCCTAATACTTTTACGGATAAATTAGCATAATTGACAGGTCTATATACATATACATACATAGCTTTAAAAAGTATATTTCTCTTTTTCAATTTGTAATTCTTCTTTTTATTTTATTTTATTTTTTCTTTCCCATTTTCTGGAACATATACATACTTGCCAACATACTAATTAATATTCTCGTCTCGAGATATTATCGTCTCGAGAAAACGGGGGATGATTTGGGCAAAATGGGGATTATATTAGAATTCAGGAAATCATTTTACATAAAAATGAGATAAATGGTATCAGGTCTCAAAAACATTTTTTTTTTTTTCAGCACAATCTAATTTATAGTGAAATTATGAAATATTATATGTCCGAAGAAAATTAGAAGAATTGCATAAACTTAATTTAACGGCCCCCTTCACTTACCGTCGCCGGAAGCCCGAGCTAATGTTATTCTATGGGAAAAATTTCTTTACAAATAACTTATTAACTAATACATATTTTTTAATTCTGTTTTCACATTCAGAAAATTCCTAACTGTTAAATTGACAGACCTTTTTAAAAAATGTATTTTTTTTTTTTTTTTTTTTTTTTTTTAATATTTTATTTTGAATTTGCAAAATGAAAAAAAATTTACATATTCAAAATTCGTATTTTCCAGCTTTAAAATAAAATATAAAAAATTAAAAAAATAATTTTTTACAAAAGGTCCGTCAATTAAAGAGCTTGGGATTTTTAGAATGTGAAAATAGAATTTAAAAATATGTATTAGTTTATAAGTTATTTGTAAAGAAAAAATTTCCTATAGAATAACATTAGCTTCGGCTTCTAGCGGCGATGAGTGTAGAAGGCCCTTAAGCTTCTTGTACGTTTTAATCCTTTATCGACGGGCGGCGCTTTAAAGTACCATTACATTACACTGAGAAAAAATTCTGTAACTGACATCTAGAATCTAGATTGTGGCTCTAGTAAAAATAGTTCCATGTCATCCTTATAAATTCTAGTCCCTTTTGAAAGCGAGCTATAGAAACCCCTATTAGAATTCTTGAGCGTTTGTCAATATTATAGAGGACAAACTTATTTAAAAATCTCAGCAAATAAATGTGAATATAAGAGGCATGTTTTAGCAACCATAATCTTGGTTTATGATCCAATCCTAGAAAATCAAGCGAGAATTTCTCGCAATACAAAAGATTCAGAATATTCAGAATACTGTTTCACCGTCTAGAAATATATACACTAAAAATTCTCGATCTATTCGTCTGTTCAGTTTATCGGTGTGCCTTATGCGCATAGCTCGGAAATATATATTTATAGTTAAGGGATTTAGAAAATGACCATTAATTCATTCTGGATGAAGGCGGTATGTACTTTCTTATGCTTGTTTTACAATCTATAAAAGTACAGACTAGAATATTCTCAATCATTTCGTCTATTTTAGTTTATTTGTTTTCTTTATACATATACACCGAGAAAAATTTATGTGATTGATATCTAGTATATAGATTGTGATTCTAGTAAAAATAGTTCCATGTCATCCTTATAAATTCTAGTCCCTTTTGAAAGCAAGCTATAGAAACCCCTATTAAAATTCTTGAGCATTTGTCTGTATTATAGAGGGCAAAGTTATTTAAAAATCTCAGCAAATAAATTTGAATACAAGAGGCATGTTTCAGCAACTATAATCTTGGTTTATGACCCAATTCTAGAAAATCAAGAGAAAATTTATCGCAATACAATGGATTCAGAATATTGTTCCATCATCTAAAAATGTTTAGACTAGAAATTATCGATCATTTTGTCTATTCAGCTTATTCACACAGCTCGGTAATCTATATTTCTAGTTTAGGGATTTAGAAAATGACCGCTTATTTGTTCGAGATGAGGGCGGTATTTTTTTTTTTTTTTTTTTCTCAGTGTAAAAAGCTTACAAAATAGAATTTATGGATGAGATGTCAAAAAATAGATCACTGTAAGACACTAAATGCCACAGTAAATCATTTTTGTTCCACTAAAGATTTTATCGAATGTTCTCGCTGTTTCTGCTTAGCCTTTTCCACCGTTTTCACGTGTGTTATATTTAATGCGTATATTATCTCAAGAATCTTCCACTAATCTTTGAAAAATATAAGGAAAATGTAAAGTAAGCATATTTTTGCCCCTTTTAAAGTTTCAAATACCTTGTTTAATGTATATGTACCAGGGTATACTAAAGTACCACTTCATAACAATATCCTCTTTAATATTTATTATGAGGTGACATGCATAACTTTTATTGATTATATCTTCAAGAATACTCTTAAGGGTCCTCTTCACTCAACGCCGACGGAAGCCAAAACTAATATTACTCTATGGGAAATTTTTCTTTACAAATAACTTATTAACTTATACATATTTTTAAATTCTGTTTTCACATTCTGAAAGTTCCCAGCTGTTAAATTGACGCACCTTTTCTAAAAAATTATTTTTTAAATTTTTTATATTTTATTTCGAAGCTGCAAAATACGAATTTTCAATATGTGAAATTTTTTCATTTTGCAATTTCGAAATAAAATATTAAAAATTAAAAAATTACATTTTTAAAAAAGGTCCGTCAATTTAACAGTTGGGAATTTTCTGAATGTGAAAACAGAATTTAAAAATATCTATTAGTTAATAAGTTATTTGTAAAGAAAATTTCCCCATAGAATAATATTGGTTCGGGCTTCCGGTGACGGTGAGTGAAGAGGGCCGTTAAGTAACTAGAAAAGTACGTTTCAAATACAATTTTGTTTATTTCACAATGCGGTAGATGAAGGGTTAAAGTGCACATGAAGTACTATAATGTAAAGTGCCTTAATTTTACCTCCCTTTACTTTTCTGTTTATCAGTGAATGGAGCCACCTGTCACGTAAAGCAGAAGTAGCGGGAGGTATAATGAGTCAGTAGTGAATGTTTCCTATGCCAAAATATAACTTTAGTTATAATTAAGCGCAATCTCTCTTACCCATGTGTGCAATCTCTCCTACCGTATGAAGGGAGATTGCGCAAAATAGCTCTCTTGGTTTTATTACTACTGTTGTTTTAAATTACAATAGAGCAGCAAAATAGCATTCAAAGTTATGCACCAAAAGTTTAGCAAAATATTAATATTTGGATTTTTTATACCATTTTGTTGAGTTGTGAGCAAACTCTCCTAGCTTTACCTTATACGCTAGATTTCCTGTTTTTTAGAAAACGAGAATTCTTACTATGCCTTTTGTAGAATGTTATTTAGTTTACTGTAAATCATTCATACATTTTCTCATGCATTGTACGTATTCTATATTATTAAGATGCTAATGGTAGCATGCATAATCTTCGGGTGTTCAGTTCATTTTACGAGAACTAAAGCTCCACCATTTTTGGAAGTTGTATAGTCCTAATTTCGTCCCCCTTAAAGCTCTTATTTTCTTCCGTCCCCCGTCCCCCCCACTCCTACGGTGAAATTTTCGAGGTAAATAATTAACTATCAGTGATGTCCATATTCAGCAAATTGTTGCTGCCATCAACTCTATAGACACCAAGAAAGTTCCAGTGATCACTTCATTGACTTCTAAAACAGGAGATTCAGCTACACTGAGAAAAAAAAGTACACAGCCTTCATCTAGAATGAATAAGGGGCCATTTTCTAAATCCCTTAACTAGAAATATAGATTTCCGAGCTATGCGCATAAGGCACGCCAATAAACCGAATAGACGAAATGACCGAGAATTTCTAGTCTACACATTTCCAGATGATGAAACAATATTCTGAAGATTTTAAATATTTTGTCTGCCGAAACATTCTCACTTAATTATCTAGAATTATGTCATAAACCAAGATTATAGTTGCTGAAACCCACCTCTTGTGTTCGCATTTATTTGGAGATATTTTCAAATGGGTTTGACCTCGATAATATAGACAAATTCTCTAGAATTCTAATAAGGGTTTCTAGAACTCACTTTCAAAAGGGACTAGAATTTATAAGGATGACATGGAACTACTTTTTCTAGAGCCACAATTTAGATTCTAGATGTTTGTTACAGAAATTTATCTCTGT
Source organism: Salticus scenicus (assembly GCA_963930645.1). Taxonomy (NCBI): domain Eukaryota; kingdom Metazoa; phylum Arthropoda; class Arachnida; order Araneae; family Salticidae; genus Salticus; species Salticus scenicus. The sequence goes on along the minus strand of OZ005662.1, from coordinate 64,205,795 downwards.
GTGTATTTCTATGTTCCTAATGTTTAAATGCCTAATATTTCTTTCGGTTATTCTTCAGTTGATTACAAAAATTCTTTGTACCTTTATTCATTTTGAAATAATGTTTCATTTAAAAGTAAAGTTTCGTTTTATTAGATTTTTTTGAGAGGGACGAAATTGGGACTACTTTTTTACTTTATCCAGATATAAGTAAATTTGGAAGCAGTTTTTGCCTTAATAAAAAATATTTTTTTCGTCAATTTGGCTGTGTTTAGGTATTTGAGGATAGTTAGTGAATATAAGATTCAAATATGGTAGGTTTTCGGGGAAAATCATTGCTTCCAAGGGGCCTAAAGGAGACTGGGGGGGCAAAATTAAAGCACTTTAGCTTAATATATGACATTTGTATTAAAACAAATTTTAAAAATTGAATAAATGATTTTACATTCTCGTATCAGAATCCAAAATTAAAAAAAATTAGTATATACTGCATTTGAAGATTTTATTGGTGCGACAAAAGTTAAGAAAAATATAATGGAAATATTACAATATTTATTTTATTTCATTTTCTTTATTTTATCCTGTTTCTACATAAACAGATTTTATCTAATAAAGCAATATTTTCATTTTATTTATTTATTTTTTTTTTTTTCAAATATATATGATAATATTTCATAAAGTTGTTTTATTCATCAATAAACCGCATTCAAGCATTTCATTATCTTAATCCTTATAATTTCAAGTTCTCTCATGCGATAAATTTAATATCGAATATTTACAAAATTCTTCTTTGACTCTTTGAAATGCTTCATTTTTAAACTCAGAAAACCTTTTAAGAAAAGATTTTTAATAACATACACTTTATAAGATTTAAAATATTCCGTTATACTTGAAGTTCAATTTTTTTATTTTAAATAGAAATTTTACATTGAAATATTTATATTAAATTATAATTTTCGAAAACGTTGTTGTACTTATGTTGAACATAAATTATGATACCGATATATATGTATATATATATATATAGAGAGAGAGAGAGAGAGGGAGAGAGAGACCTGCTAATTATGATAATTTATTCGTAATAGTGTTAGGCTCCTCCTTTTTGACACACCAATAAATTTGTAGAGTAATGCTCAGCAATATGTACTCCAAATTAAATAAGAAAACTACTATCTCTACAAATATATTGGTGTGAAAAAATGGCAGAGCCTAACACTATTACGGATAAATTAGCATAATTGACAGGTCTATATACATATACATACATAGCTTTAAAAAGTATATTTCTCTTTTTCAATTTGTAATTCTTCTTTTTATTTTATTTTATTTTTTCTTTCCCATTTTCTGGCACATATACATACTTGCCAACATACTAATTAATATTCCGTAGTATTGTTAGCTCCGCCTTCTTTTTATTTTGAGTTAATTGATACCTTGAGCATGAAAATTTGTCTGATTCTTTGAAAAAGTATGCACCTCCTTCCCATAATGTACGGAGAATGTGTCACTATTTTAAGAGGGCAGTTTTCATTAAGTCAGTCCCATTTTTACCGTCCTAGTAGTTTTTCCATCAGCTCTAAATAAATTAAATTTGACTCATCAGAGAAACTCAGTTAAGCCTGATAATTAATTGCTATATTTCTTTTAATTTTTGGTCAACTGAAGTCTTGTTACTTCTATTACCTACTATCTTAGGTAATAGAAGTATTGTATTTGGTCCGAAAATTCGATATCGAGTTTTCACCTGGTTTACACGTTTTAAGGTCCCCTGAGTCCAAAAAAGTGGTTTTTGGCGATTGGTCAGTGTGTGTGTGCGGAATCTTCTGGCTATCATATCTTCGAAACTAATAAAGATGCAACTACAAAATTTCAGAATTGACACAGGTCTGGTGTACAGATTAATTATCCACCGTAAGTCCGAATCTCAAATACGGCTCTAATGATTTTCCTAAAATTTACTATGTAAACACTCTATTAGATGTCCATTTGAATGATATAGTTGGCTAGTTCAGGAAAATTGTTAGGCGTCCTGTATAAATAGCTCAATTTCAGGTCTCGTAAACGTGTTCCTTTAAAGACGGCTGTACGGATTTTATTCAAACTCGTCATATTAACTCACTTTTAAATATACTTTTGTATGTAATTACTGTTTTCCTGTCAATAATTGATTTTTTGTAAAAGCTGGTATCTCAAATACGGCGCTAACGATTTTCTTGCAAATTGTTATATAAATCCATTTCTTTCTCATGTATTACGTGGTTATTAGAGGAAAATTAACAGCCATCTTGCTTCAGATCTCAGAAGTTTGGATTTAAAAAAATAACGCTAGCATTTTTTCTCTTATTTTTCACCTCGCTAATATGTAAGCTTCGTTTTATATGTTATATGTCTATCTGTATAAAATTTCTCTTATTGTGAAAATTTTATGTTTCTATTTCTTTAGGTCACTTTTAAGTTTTCTGATCACATTATCTCCAAAAAATGCATATAATACGTTTAATAGTGGGTAATGGAAGTCGTGTGTCTGTTTCACACCAGATTTTTTTTTTTTTAATATTTGTCCTTAATAATGGCTTTTTTTGCTGATCTTCTGGTTTTTAACCTGCCTTGTTTAAATGCTAACGGACTATTTTTGAAGAAAATATTTTGCTATACACTTTGAATTTAATCTTGTTTAAGTTCTGAACATGATACCTGTCGATTTTTTAAACATTTGCTTTTTAACATGCAGTTATCTCTCTTGGATGAGCAACGTGGCCACCTAAAGCCAAATTTCCAGTTTAAATGGCCAAAAAATTTTTTATATTTTGCTAAAAACCATTTTGCCAATATTTCGTCAACATTTAATTATTTTGCCATCTCACGTATTAAAGTATTTTTTGATTTTCATTCAAAAATTAATACTTTTTGTGGCATCGTTAACTGCTTTATTCTTACCCTTTTTGAAATAATTTCTGAAATTACAGTTTTTCTGACAATTGGATTTTGTTTTTAACACTGGAATCAATGCTAAAGTGTTATTTGGTGGACGACATAATAAAATATGTTCGAAAATTTGCTTTTTAAATGAAAAAATTGGCGATTGTAGAAGGTGAAAAGAAAATATCCAAGTGCGGCTTATTTTATTGTCGCTTAGTGTATATATATATATAAACGAATACAAATCTCTATATACAGGGTGATTATAAATAAAGTTACGATTTCAAAACGCTATAATTTTAAAACTACCCATCAGACCGATTTGATATTTTACCAGACAGGGATGGAACACGGGCGCAGAATTCATACCGGAATGCGTTTAAGAAATTTCTCTACCTATAATATCGTCGATTTAAGAGGTAGAAAATTTTCTTACATTGATAGTGGTATGAATTCTGCGCCCGTGTTCCATCCCTGACCAGAGCAGTCGTAAGGCAATGAAATTTTGTTTAGGGGAGGAAAAAAAGTAGTTCCAACATGTTCCTATAGATGACGCTGTCAGGATAATGTCAGAGGAAACGCCAAAATTGAGTCATTAGACGCAGGAATGTTGTTAACAGCACAATGGAATAGCAGGAAGCAATAGACTTCAAGGGTTTCCTACAATGTTTTTAGCAAAAAGACAAGATATACGTGTTTACAGCGGAAACAGTCATAGTGAAAAGAGAAAAAGAGGAGCTTCGTGAAACAAATACTTTACGGATAATTAACGCCACATTTTGGAACTTTTTTTTTCCTAAACAAGATTTTATTGCCTCACGAATGCTCTGTTAAATTATCAAATCGTTCTGATGAGAAGTTTTAAAATTATAGCGTTTTAAATTCGTAACTTTAATTGCAATCACCCTGTATATATACAAATGTATAGAGAGAATAAAACACAGCATTTAAAATCCGCATAAACTACTACGTTAGAAACGCCAAAGAAACATATTGCAAATGCATGCAGCTGTTTCGGTAGCCTAAAGCTTACCGTCTTCAGTGCAAAAAGGATTCAGAATCAGGAGAACTAGGCTACCGAAACAGTTATATGCATTTGCAATATGTTTCTTTGGCGTTTCTAAAGTAGTAGTTTATTCGGGTTTTAATATTCCAACGTCAAGTCTCCTGTTATTAAAACATAGCATTTGTTCATCTTATAAATTTTATTGCTTAGTTTGAGTATAAATTTGGTTATTTTTAAGTTACAGATTAATTATTTTCAATATATTCATACATTCATATTTTATTGATTATTACTGTTAACATTACAATTTTTTTTTAGTAATTTAGGATTAACTTTAGCAAAATAATGAAATTCTTTGTTTTTATAACAGCGATTAAATTACTATTGTTATAAATAATCACTACCATATAAAATAATTACAATCTTTTAGAAAATATATAATATTTTCTTTTAAAGCAAATTGTTTGTTTTTCAAATTTAAATAAAATGTACAATATTAAATAAGATATTAAATAACATTAATTTATTTAACAATAAGTGTTTAATGAGAACTCCTTTTTTTTTATCTCAAATTTCAAGCTTGTTAATTTTTATGCTTACTAAATTTAATGCATGTTTAAATATTTTAAAGTACTAAAAATAATATTCTTATTAATAAAGGATGAAATGCTTTAGTATTTATGAACGTTCTTATTAAAATTTATGATTAAATAAGTTAAAATAAAAGGAAAATATACTACGAAAGGAAAATAGAAAAACTATTTTGATTTTATTTTGATTACTTTTTTATGAGCAAACATATTTGGATTTTCCGTTTTATAACACTGTTACGCAAGAATAATTGTTGCATCTGTAGAAGAAAAAAAAATATTTTCTATATTTTCAGTCAGTTAATTTAAAGTTATTTTACTTTAAAAATTTGTAGGACATGAAAAAAATGCATTCCTGAAAATAATGAGCTGTTTCTTTTCAAATTTTGATATGCAATAAGATACCTTTGTAAATTTTATTTTCTCAGACTTAACAAAAAATTTCCAGATCATTGGTCCATTAAACTAACTAGGTAAAAATTTGTTGCATAAAATTCTCTTTGCATTGAAACATCAAAAAGAAATATTTTAAAATTTTATTCAATTACATTGCTTCTTATTCTTTTATAAAATTCTTTGTTTATGCTTTATGAAAATTTATTATATAAGAAATCGTTTATTGGAAAACTAAAATACGTAAATTCATAAGCTTATTTTATGCTTTTATATGATCAATATTTTATTACGCATATGCATTTTCACTTTAAACAACTCATTGAAAAAAAGAGCTATTATTTTAGCAGTACAATTTTCTATTTAATCAACTGGGTTAAAATATTAAGCAAAACGTAATTTATTGTGCTATCCAACAGTACAGTGTGTTAAAAAATAACTACCGAAAAAAAGAAGTTTATTACACAGGTCGACATGTAAAATTTTGCTTTTATAATTTTGGCTGATTTTTATGTGTTTTGGTGTACTGAAACCGATAATGAAGCCAGTCTTTTTGTATCATGTATAAATTTTTGTCAATACAGGGTGCCTACTTGTACAATTTCTTCCATTACTCTTCCACCAATAAAATTATATGCTAAGTTTTATAGTACGTTTCCATGATTAATTAATAATAGATGCCTATTGTTGTAATTGTGAAGCACTAGTGCGACTTAAAACCATATCAAACAACCAACCAACCAACCGATTGTTATGTTGGTATATGTAAGAAATCGTGTCGGTAAACACCCTGTATTGGCAAAAATCTATACGTGATAGAGCAAAATGGGCTGCATTTTCGGTTTCAGCACATCAAAAAACATAAAGATCAGCTGAAATCATCAAATCAAATTCTGTCAACTTCCTTTTTGTCGGTCTGTGTTATTCTTAAGTTATTATGGCTAATTCGGGGTTAAAAAACAATCGTACAAAGTACAACGTAGTAGAATAATAGAATATTCTATGTTACGTGTGTGGTACCCATTACTGAACCACGTAACGTTTGCTCATGTCTAAATCGACGACTACAGATTTGACTGCAAGTAATGATTTTACCTGCATTTTGGTTTCCATAGGCACAATAAAGTCGACCAGCGAGATTAGGTTTTTGAACACATCTTGTTCTTGTCATACCCCATTGAAAACAAATCTTACTATGTTTTTACAACAAATTACTATGTTTTTACTGTATTTGTCACCTGATATTGTAATATATATACTCGAATGCATAGCTGCACATCTTGTGAAACTAAATCATGTTAATTTCCTGATGATGCCCTGTTGGTAGGGCGAAAAGCTTTGAAATGTATTTCATTATAAATGTCTTTGTTAATTAAATACATTTTTTAAACTTTTACGTGTTTTTAAAAGTGCCTTTTTTCATAAATGTAGAATGATACACGTGTTTTAAAAATATCTCTGTGTGAGATACGTTCTCTATTATTAAACATTATTGTCATTTTGTTTGTTTTTCCAATATTTCCAAGTATGTTGAATTTTTGTACAGCTATCTATTGTTTCAACAGATAAAAGTGAGAGTAAACAAAAAAACATCTGATTCCCCAGATTTCTTTTTAAGGACTGTAATCGTCCAAAATTCAGTAAAGTAAATTAAATTAAATTAACGTAATTTTTTTTTTAAGTTGAAACGTGAAATTTTAAAGTAAGTGAAAATTACGTTTCGTATTTAAAACACTTTTGTGCAGAAGATTGTGAGAAAATGACTTTAACACATTGTCTTCTGGGCAATTTTCTATTTTGAACAGTAAGCCCCGCCTTTTGGCGTTCCTCTAAAACGTTGTATTATTTATTGGAATGAATTTACGTATTCATGATTAAATTATTAAAATTTTATTCTTTGTAATTGATTCTGTAAATGTCACTGGCATATATATACACGGGCAGAATATAAAGTGTTAAACACGAACGCGTAAAATCGCTTTCTTTTTAACACTTTCGCTACCGCTGACGTAGGTTCACGTCATTTGGAAAACCTCTAACTCCATCAGTTGGCGTTTCTTTCTTAATTTGTATGTTATTTATTTCTTAAAGATATACTGAATATTCATATTTGTACTATCAGTATACTACGGATAAAAATGCTTTGATTAGAAAGAGTATAATTATAATGTATATCCATTTGTAAGATAAATGTGAATATTTTAAATTTTGTTCTGAAACATTGTAACTGAGGAAATTAACGCCCAAAGGCGGACCTTACTGTCAAAAAGACAAAAATATGCGGGCGAGAAAATATTAAAAGTAAAGTACGTTTTTAGGAAAACGCCTAGAGGTGGGACACGTTTTTCATGAAAAAAGTAATTTTACTTGACCCACAAGCAAAATGTTAATAAATTATAAACGATGCGCAGGACCTGCGCTAAAGAGTGGGCGGAATCAGCCATATCCTCTTGTGACGTCACATAAATAAAGTCCATTCCAGTTCCTGCCCCACTCGTGATAAAATATTTGTTCGTAATAATTCGAGACTTCAGTTATCAGTTCTATCAGTTGCTGAAAGTTTTGGAGTAATGTAGGCACGAACGCTTTGTTTTAAGATAAGGTTTTAGGAAAAAATCATAAGGGGGTAGATTGGGTATATCGTTAGTCAACAAAGGAGTGGTATATCTTTTGATCCAGCACGGCCAATCCGTCCATTTATATGGATTTGTTGGCATAATTTTGTTTAAAAGCTCCTCTAGCGATGATTTCGCAACCGGAAGATTTTTCGCTGTCACCAGATAAAATTTGCATAATTGTAGTTTCAGAATTAACTTGTTTCGACTAAATAAATTCAGCACAGAATTTGTACTATAGTATTCTTTTTGTTCCATTCAATATGAAACATACTGTATTGTGTGCACACGGTACCTCATGTGACAGGAAGATTTCCGTGTTTGGTTTGAAGATTTAATCATATAGTATTTTACGTATATCTACAGTCGGCAGCAAAAGCATCCGAGCACTAGCAATAATACCTGTCTAAAAAAAGTACACTTAATACTGATTTGTTAAATAAATTCTTGTCGATTTATGTTCTTAGTCAGTCTAAGAACATGATTCGACAAGGATTTATTTAACAAATCAGTTTTAAGTAAACCTTTTTGATATCGGAATTATTGGCTAGTGCTCAAATACTTTTGCTGCCGACTGTAAATTGGTCTCTTTATGAATCGGTCTATTTACATTACTTAATTTTTATTTTATTTTTATTTTTTTTTATGAATCAACTACCTATATTTATATGTAATGAAAAATTAAATATTACCACAATGACTTCCAAAACATTTACTTAAGTTGGAGTAAAGTTGAACAGTTTCACATCGATAATAACAGTTGACAGTGATCTTTTCTTAGACATAATTTGGATGAGTTCGTTGGGCAACTAGATACACCATTTTGTTTCCAATTGGTGGCAACCATATTTTACAGCAATCTTTTAATTTTCTCTTACGAAGCGCTTCTTTTATGTTATATTACTTATACATAAATTATATATGTTATACACATTACTTATATCTGTTAAATTACTTATACACTGTCAAAAAAAAGTCCTGTTTGCTGCTAGAAATTTTCAGTAATTCAGAAAAAAATGTTCTATCAACAAAATTTTTCCGTTTATAGAACGTATTTTTCTGAATTACAGAAATTTTCTGGCAGCAAACAGGACTTTATTTTAAAAAGTCTCATTTCAATCATCAACTATGAATGGACTTTATTTTTCTATTAAGATAATTTACATTAAATGTTATTCAATCTTTTTAATATAATCATAATATATTTTTCTGAAAGGAACTTGTATTCATTAAATTATTGTTCAATTTACATTGATGTCATCCAAAAAATTCTTTTTTTTTATTGTATGTTTATTTATTTAATAAGTTAATAACATTTGCATTATTATTGAATAATAAAAGTAGAGTTTATTCATTACATTTTACACTTTTCAAATCATTTTAAATATTTATTAAAGTAAATGTTTAATTTATCTGAATAAACAAGTAATATATTTACCGCTATGTATTAACAGAATTCATTGACTTTTGAAAAATGTAATTTACTAAATTCTTGTTATTATGCATAATGAAAATAAAGTCAGACGAATTTTAGAAAAAAACATTAATTTTCGCGAGTAGAAATATCATTTTATTAATAAATGTCCACATCGTAAATACATCGTTCGCAAAAAAGTATTTATTTTAATGAACTCTTTTATAAAACAATGTAAATAAAGATCTTGTTTCTCTCAAATAAATATTTATTAAATTTTGCATTGTAAAATTTAAAATGTATGTTTATTTTTCACAAAATAATTTTGCGAAAATAAAAGTATGAAATAATTTTAATAAAAGTAAGCCTGTAACACGTGACACAAATTAAGTTTTCTTGGTTTTTGTTAAAACTTAATCTATTTTAAAAAATATATTATTTAATTTTCATTTTAAATTCTTTGTGTATTTTAATACTGAGCTTATATAATATTACAAAGTTCAAAGTTTTCTTTAAAAATATAACCAAAAAAAGAATATAAAATTTTGCAAATTAAAAATCAAATACATATTTAGAAGCTGCAAAACATATATACCGCCTTTCTCTAGAATGAATAAGTGGTCATTTTCTAAATCCCTTAACTAGAAATAAATATTTGAGAGTTATGCGCATAAGGCATGCCAATAAACTGAATAGACGAAATGATCGAGAATTTCTAGTGTACACATTTCTAGATGGTGAAACAATATTCTGAATACTCTAAATATTCTGAATCATTTATATTGCGAGAAATTCTCGCTTGATTTTCTATAATTGGGTAATAAACCAAGATTATAGTTCCAGAAACTCGCCTCTTGTAGTCTCATTTATTTGCAGAGATTTTTAAATAACTTTGCCCTCGAGAATATAGGCAAACGCTCCAGAATTCTAATAGGGGTTTCTAGAACTCGCTTTCCAAAGGGACTAGAATTTATAAGGATAACATGGAACTATTTTTTCTAGAGCCACAATTTAGATTCTAGTTGTCAGTTACAGAATATTTTCTCAATGTAAATGCTAAAATGTCAACGGTGGTGTCCCTATTGATATTTAAGACGTTTTTGGGTTATTTGTGCCTGTCTATGTATAACCGCGATGCCACCATAATAACATTTCTTGTCATTTCGACCTATATACAGAATTCCGAACGCATTTTACCGAACGTGTTTACACTACATTCAGCATGATAAAATTAACATACATTAATAACACGATGAAAAGCAAATTTTCTGCAGAAAAATGCACATAGACATAATATTTAATCTTCATGATAACACAAAGAAGTTCCGATAACGTTATGTAATGATTTAGTTATGTCAAATTTGGTGAAAATATTTATGAGTTACATTGAATTAGTTTTACAGTTTCTATTAGTACATATAATGTTTCTGCCTTGTTTATAATAGCATGGAAAATAATAATTTCGCAGCATTCACTGAGAAAAAAAATATATACCGCCTTCATCTAGAATGAATAAATTGTCATTTTCTATATCTTTAAACTAGAAATATACATCTTCGAGCTATGCGCATAAGGCACGCCAATAAACTGAATAGACGAAATGGTCGAGAATTTCTAATCTACACATTTCTTAATGATGAACAAATATTCTGCATAGTCTCAATCTTTTGTATTACGAGAAATTCTCGCTTGATTTTCTAGAATTGGGTCATAAACCAAGATTATAGCTGCTGAAAACCGCCTCTTGTATTCACATTTATTTGGGGATATTTTCAAATAGGTTTGTTCTCGATAGTATAGGCGAACGCTCAAGAATTCTAATAGAGGTCTCTAGAATTCGCTTTTGAAGGGGACAAGAAAAACAATTTATAAGAAATTTATAAGGATGACATGGAACTATTTTTTCTAGAGCCACAATTTAGATTCTAGATGTCAGTTACAGAATTTTTTCTCGGTGTATTGGCGTGCCTTATTCTCATAGCTCGGAAATCTGTATTTCTAGTTTATGGATTTCGAAAAGGACCACCTATTCGTTCTACATGAAAGCTGTATATTTTGTTTCTCAGTGCCTTTGGTGAGATTTTCATTTATGCTAGATTCAATGTTCTTTATGTGCATTTAATATAATGAAATTAACATATAAGCATATTAACATATAACATTAACATATATTAACATATAATAATTAAAATTCATTTAACTTTCTGTGTTACGTTTGTACTCAAAAGTGTATAAAAACATTTTGTGTAGCATATATACACAATTTTCATATGCGTGACAATTTTTAAATACGAACAAAATAAAGAAAAATATATATATATATATATATATATATATATGTAAAACAAAACAACTTTTAAACTATTTAAACTCATTTATTTTGGGTTGCACGCATATTGGTAAATTTTGCGTTAAAGTTTGATAGAGAAAAATGTGTTCGTGACAATTATTTAATGATATGCATATTATTTTAAATTTGTATTGTTTTAAATTATGCTCACGCATATCGCATGCAATATATTGCGTGAAACCGATTAATCTAAATAAAGCATATGAATTCAATTATTGAAACTTCAGTTTCGAACAACCAATTTTAAATAAAATTCTACACTGTAATTGATATCAAATGACGATATTTTATTGTTTCTTAAGTAATTTTGTTTATTTATTTATGTATAAACTTTTTGTGATTTTTATTTATTTATTATGCTGTGATTTTATTTATTTGTTTTTGTTTACCCTTTAAGAAGAGGTGAAAATAATTTCAAAATCTACTGCGACAGAATTGATTTGGAAATATGTTATTAGCAATATAAGGAATCATTGTTAGATACATAAATTACACTTTGATCTTAGCCAAGAGGCCGAGAAGCGATAGATACATAAATTATTAAACCCTATTTATAATACAATCTGCATGTACTGGAAGCTATATCATTTCCGCATGATATACTTGTATCATTTTAAACCGGCGCCGAGTAATTAAACTTTTCTTAAATATTTTGTTGTGGATTCTTCACAATGTATTTCATGCTTTATAATGTACAGTCGGGGAAACAAAAATACGCAACACTCCATGTAACTTCGTTGCTAATCGATGCACAAAAGTGCAATAGGTATCATTCGACTGGGAATTGTTAGTACTTTCAAAAAATGACGTGAAATTTTGAATTGGGGGTCGTCTACATATTAAAATGCGCAACAACTTTGATTTTTTCAAAGGTAGCAAGCACCCTATTTTTATTTTATATTTGAATTTCTGTGGTTGCGACGATGCGAAAAAGTATATTGGTTATGTATTTTACTTGTATTTTTATAGAATTATAAGCATTAAAAGTTTGAAGGTGCTAATGTTAAATTCATATTTCAAAGTTTTATTAATATCTTCGCAAAAAATAATTTGATCAATATAGTTTTTTTTTTTTTTTTTTTTTTTTTTTTTACGAAATACAGTGAAGAAACCCCCCCCCCAAAAAAAATCCATTATCACTTTTGATTATGAAAAATATTAATTAATTTATGTTAAATAATAATTTGGTATGTCACTCATACGACTTTCTCTTACCCTGAAATTTAATACTATAAATACAGGTTGGAGATTAAGAGGTAAGATAATGATGTTATGTAAACCTATGTTAAACAATTCAAATGAGGCTTCGGAAGAGTTTTATATGATAATTAATTCTGTGTGAGGGAGGCTAAAGCCCCTCTCAACCCCCCGTTTCGTTGATGCACCTAGATTTATATAAAATTTAATTCGGTTATTAAAAAATAATTCGTTTTTTTTTTATTTTTTTTATTTTTTTTTTTAATTTATTAATATTATTGTTTAAAAAAATTATCTTCTATGATAATGCAGACGATTTCCATATTAGTGAAGTAGTATAACACTAAATATAAAAAAAAAGTCCATTTTATTCTCAATAAAAAAAAATAATAATAAGATTTTTTTTTTTTTTCTAAGGTTTTTTTTTTTTTTTTTTTTTTTTTTTTTTTTTTTTTTGTTAAAAGTAAAAAAAATCGATAACTTTGTTTTAACGCAGATCGATGGTTCAACCATTCGTTTTAAAGGTATTGGCGAGCTCTTTTGAAAGATACCCATCATGACAATTTACTCCCCTCGAGGTAGTAATAGTGCGTTGTTAAACCCAACCAACCAACCAACCAACCAACCAACCATTCTGTTCGTGAATTGCGGTGGCTGTTGATATTAAAGTAATGGAATTTATCCGCGTTACGTAATAAGTGCAGGATTATAATGTTTATTAAAAATTATTAAAAATTTGCTAGATATCTACTTTTGTTTAAATTAAGCGTTTTTAACACTTCCTAACACTTTTTAAAGTGTGAATATGATATCAATTTGTGTATCTGTCCGTCTGTCCGTCTGTCTGTCTGCCCGCGCTCTAACTCCCGTAAATATTTGTGGAATTTCTTGAAACTGATATATGTTATTCAAGTTCACTATCGGATGTTCCCTTTTGAAAATGGAGTTTATACCTTTACTGGTTTGTATACAAGGACACCCTAAAGTAGTTCAAAGCATTGTGTTCTATGTGAGGTATTTCTATAAATCGTATTTTCATACTATTACTGTACACATATCTTAATGAAATTGAAATATGTTATTCCAGTTCACTATCGGATGTTCCCTGCTGAAAATGGAGTTTATACCTACCTCTACTGGTTTCTGTACAGGGACTCCCGAATGTATTTCAAAAAATTGTGTTCTATGAGAGGTATTTCTATAAACCATATTTTCATACCTATCTTCATGAAATTGAAATATGTTATTCAAGTTCACGATTGGATGTTTCCTATATAAAATAGATTACATACCAACTCTGTTTTATATACAGGGACACTCAAAAGCACTCTAAAGCATAGCGTTCTTTGTGAGATATTCCTATAAATCAAATTTTAATAGCTTTACTTTCCACAAAGTTTTAGGAAATTAAAATATGTTATTTATATGTACAAAAGAATGCTTTGCATAGAATATAGCATGGTTACCAATAAACTTACATGGTGACACAAAAAAATTCAGTCAGTTTGTCTCCGGCTCCTATCATCTGTGAATATTTTGAGAATTTTTTAAAAATGATACACTCAAGTTCCCTATGGAATGTTCCCTATTTAAAATGTCATTAATAGGTCCTGTACAACTAGTTTGTTTACAGGGACAAAACCAATAAAAAAAGCTAATGCGTTACATTTTACGACAGAATTTTTTTAATGTTATACTTAAAAATCCTTCTACTCTAAAAATCATAAAAACATAGACATGTATTATTAATATTCTGAAATATTATTTTGTATAGAATATGATATGATTAACTTTCAGATTTACAGGGCTACAGTAAAATATTCAGAGATTTTAAAAAATGTAGTTAAAATCTAATGGCTGCATTTTCTTTTGCGTTAAGCTCTTTTAACATTTTCCAAAATGCCTAAGAGTAATTTTAAAATCAATTAGTCTATCTGTACGTTTTTCAGTCCTTCTGTCTGTTGTGCGATAACGTAGGCAAAGAATATTAATCGTTATTCTATACAACAATTGCGTACAGTTGGAAAGTGTTACTAATCAATGCGTACTGCATGATTTTTCTTTCTTGTTTTCCCTTTAATGACAGTTTTCTGACAATAAAATTTCTAGGTAAAGTGGAGCAACATTAAAGAACTTGTACTTTCAAATCTACAATACAAATATTTTTTATGAAAAAAAATTATACTACAGAATAGTATAAATTCTTATAATTAAAAATGTAAATTAATTTATAAACTAAATTAAAATTATGTACTACATATTTTTAATTTAGTTTATAAAGTCACTGAAGTCACGCTAAGTCACTGAAAAATCACCCGAGTAAAAGTGCCAGAAATAACAATAAGTGAACTTGTTTTTCGTGTCTAACAAATGTTATTATCTCTCAAAAAATTACTTGAATCATATTTATCAAAATTTATCAAAATTGGTAACGATGATTCTTTTAGAAGACATTGAATGACTGAAGTACTATTTGATACAGTACTGGCCAGAATGGATGACTCACTTTTTTTTTTCCCATTCATAGTGACGTATTGACGCCAGATGTTCGTTTTGGCTGTCTGCCAAAGTGCAGGTGTTCTTGCTTGGCATTTCATTAGTTCATTAGTTGTGTTCCCCGTGTGTTGACGTACAAATTTTTGCAGAAGGTTGAAATAATATAAAAATGCCTGGTAAAAGAATTTCACGCGAAATGCATGCACAAATAAAGAATCTGAGCGAAGCAGGTTATAGTGCTCGGGAAATTGCTGCCAAATTACAATTGGCACAAAAGACAGTTTCCAGATCTATAAGTAATTTCAAAACAACCGGAAATTATGGATATTCAAAGCCAAAAGGTCGTCACAAGAGCACAAGCAAGCTCATGAATGAGTCCATAATTTTGCCAGCGAAGAAGTCACCCAGAAAATCAGCGAAAGCAATCCAAGCTGGTTTACCAAAAGATGTTAATATCCCTAGCCAAAGGATAATCCGCAGGAGGGTATTGAATGCCAATTTAAAGTCCTACAAGCCTGCTAAGAAGCCTAAATTGTCTCCCAAACACACTGCTGACCAACTGACATTTTGTAAAAAGTATTAGGGTTTGACTGTGGAGCAATGGAAACATGGGATGTTTTCAGACGAGATTCAAGTATCGCAGTTTTATGCATTTTGTAGAAACATTCGACGGCCTCCCAATAAAAGAGACTGTCAATGCTACACCCGTGAAGAATTCCCACCGTGAAGAATGCTGCAAAACTCATGGTCTGGGGAGGCAATTGTGCCAAAGGAAGATGTGGATTGTGGTGCATGCCTGAAGGCACATCAATTAATGGAACTGTTTATCTCGATGTGCTAAAAGAGAAGTTACCACCGTTTATGAATATCAACCAGTGCACACACTTCCAACATGATGGAGCACCTTGCCACCAGACTAAATCTGTTAAAAGATGGATTGCAAAGCAAAGGTTTCAGATCCTTGGGCCTTGGCCCGGAAATCTCCTGGATCTAATCCCAATCGAGAGAACTGTTGTGTAATTTTAAAGCGCAAAGTTGCTGATCGTAACCCCACTTCACTTTCGGACTTAAGAGAAACTATAAAACAAGTGTGGATTACAGAAATTACACCAGACTATTGTGAAAAATTATGTATTTCCATGCCTGATCGTATTCAAGCTGTATTGGAAAAAAAAGGTTTTCACACCAGATTTGAACCCTTTCTCAATTATGTATGTATAGTGTGCTTATATAACTAAAATTAATAATTCCCATAAAATAAATACTTAGTTAAATGCAATTATTCTTGTGGATTCATAAACATCACAGTTTTTTGTGGTGAGTCATCCATTCTGGCCAGTACTGTATGTTCACTATAAATCAAGATCTACTGTCTTAGTATTAAACCTTAAATTTGTTCAAAATTGAAAAAAAATAATAATAATAACTTATCATATAAAGTAAAATAATAACAATAATAGCAATAGATTTGAAGAAAAAATACTTACATTATGTTTGAGGTTAGACTTTTGACCATTTCATGTAAATATTACTGTATAAAGCACTTTACTCTGATGTTGTAATTAAACGATTATTTTTTTCTATTATGCCTTTTTTTTTGTATTTGTAGTCTGAACACGTGATTTACACTCATACTTTCTAATATTCAAATTGTTCGTTTTAGTGAGATATACATTTTCTTAACATCCCATTATTTTTGAACAGCCCTGTGTTAGTTACAGATGCAATTATATATTTTTATTTATTTATTTATTTATTTATTTTTTGTTGCAAAGTGATAACAAATACTATTTTTTTAGTTAATGTGGAATTAATATTATAATTATTTTAACAACATTATCACTAAAAAATGTGGAACAATCTTTTTTTATACACGCACACACACACACAGATGTATATATGTGAGTGTGTGTTTGTGTGTATAGGTATGCATGTATGTGTATATATATGTATATATCTCTAAAATCTATAACTCAGAAGTTTACACATAGAAAAAAAAATCTTTTTCCTTTTAAAACATTCTCATTTTTTCTTTCTTTAACCCGTTACTAGTCGCTAGTTGGTCAATTTGCCGCCCATCCTTCAGTGTTGCCAGATTTTTTTATTCAATAGCCACCAAAAATTTTTAGAAGTAGCATTTGATATACATAAAACGCCAATAATATTGAAGGAACGTCGATCACATCACTTCTTAAAATTATTGGTAACAGTTAAATAAAAAGTGCGCAATCTGTAATAGGTGGCGCTGTCTATAGCGACTACTAACGGGTTAAATCCTTTGAAACGGAGCATATCACAATTTCATATATTTCTATATATTAATTTTTTCATTTTATATGTATAATAAGAAAATATTTTTAAATGCTTTATTAAAATTTGTAAAAAATTTATTATCAGTGATTTTGAATTATCCAGGTCCAGTCTCCAGATCACCTGAATAAATCAAAAGCCAATGGTTTTGAAATAAAAAATTATAAAAGTTCCTTAGAAATATTCATTATTATCTATAACTCTTATCTTTTAAATTAATATAAGTTATTTTATGTACATTTTGAACTTTTAAAAATATGTAATTTAGACAAAAAATCTCTCTCTTGTAGAAAATTTAACATGCCTTATCTTTTCGTCTAAAAGGTTAAACTTTCAGCGTAACGTAAAGACGATTTTCCTATTTCCTCAAAATATAACATCGTGTAAATATCTGTTAATTATTTGAGCACAAAATTATCTATGAAATATATAACTTACTTGACATAAGCATTATTCCACATCATCAAGATTATTAAGTTAATATTCATCAAACACGATAACATTTTCCACATGATTGCCAGTTTAAGTTTAAATTGGATATGAGTTTCAGCAAAGATTTCAGATTACATTTACAGCTATTTTGAATTTAATAGAATCATTTATTGTGAAACGGAATTTGAACAGTTTATGTTATAAAATTTGAAGCGAATCAAATTGATGTTGCAAAAAGGCAATATTCGACGTGTGAAGTATATAAAATGCTCTTTTGTGATTAGTTCAGATTAATTGCGAGCTATAATTTAAATTCAATAAAGCTTCATATTTAAAACTTAATATTATTATTAATATTTTTAATTCTCATTGTTCTAAAAACTTGTACAGTCGGCAGCAAAAGTATCCGAGCACTAGCGAATAATACATTATTGTATTTGTACATTATTGTACTTTTATACGTTATTGTATTTGTGATGTTAAATTTGAGCGTTACTCCAAACAAATTTGGGTTTTTATTATTAAGAATATTATAGATAACTGGTATATAGTGCTTCATAAAACACAAGTTAATAGAATTTTAAAAACATTTAAAAGAAATAAAAAAATTAGCTAAGTTTATCAATAATTTAATTTTCAGACAAAGCAGTTTAAATTTCCGTATCAGTTTGTTTTTTAGTTTATCGCTTTCATGGCAAATTTGAAAAAAAAAAAAAAAAAAAAACCATACATGTATGTTAGAATACATCATTCAAAGCACTCGAAAAAAATTATTTTTAAAATATGGAATAAAAAAATAAGCATAGGGTAAATGCACTAGTGATTGACACTTTTAGAGCAATCTCTGATGTTTTTAATGTTCTAGTCATAAGAAAATATTTTTAGAAATCTTAAGTTAATACATATGGCATGAAAGACATTCAGAACCACGTATATGCTAAAATATATGCATTTGATAACAATTATTTTCTTTATGAATTTTTATTTGACACCCACTCGATGTTCCAGTTATTGACACTGCCAGTTTTTCATTTTATCAATAATTGGCCCCCTATGTTCCAGTGTTTGACATAAAATGTTAAAATTCTTATATGTAAAATATTTATTTTTTTTCCTTATTTATTAGTTATTTCGGGATAGATGACAATTACTGGAGCATGCCAATCACTGCAGCTCCTACCCTATATTGATTTGAAAAAAAAAATACATGTAACATTCCCCCTTTCGAAAAAGCACAAAAAAAGTTCAAAATATTTAAATTATGTCAGTTTGTTTATATGAACATGTTTTAATACAATTATTAACATTGTTGTACCAAAGTCCAAACCAAATTTCTTACAGACGTCTTATGTAAATATACTATGCAGATCACCTACGCTAAACTATAAGGGATTTTACTCAGATTTTTTTTATTAGTAATTGGAACCCTATGTTCCTGCGTTTGACACTGCTAGTTATTCTTTTTACCAGTTAATTTCTGATTCAATTAATGCCAAATGGAAATAGGGTGTTCACTGATTGTAAATAAATGGGTTGTTATCCCGCTTATCCCCCTTGTTGTTGTCCCCTTGTTATCTTCCTCTGTTTGAGAGGAAAAAAATTCTGTTCATTCTACCTCTCAAGTTTTTGATCTTACATGATATTCCTTTAAGGTTTTCATATAAATAGCTCAATACATTTTTACTATTAAATTATGCAAGTGATTTTTTTTAAAGCCTGCACATGCGTAGTTAAAATTATTCAGTAAAAATGCTCACAGTTTGTAATATATTTAACATTTATGCATTCTTATTGCAGTATGCCAATTTTCCTAAAATTGGCTTTGCAATGGGTCTAATACCCTACGTGTCATAATTTAAAAAGTCAATTCTCCCCCCCACTTTTTTTTTTTTTTTTTTTTTTTTTTTACATATAACATTATATTTTTATGAATATATATGATTGCCTCATAAAATTTTTACAGATAATTAGAAAAATCCCCATAATCATATGCTAGGGCCAAAACGTACATCAATAGTTCTTGTTTACAGGGGGATCCAAAATATTTTCATATTTCAGCCAACACTTTTTCTGAAATATATGAGGCATGACATGTTCTTTATATTCCCAAAGTTTCTAGATATTTGACAAAACGCCTAAATTCGAAAGTGCCCAAATACTTATTGATAGATTGTGTATATCTATCTATCTATCATTCAATCTATCTATCTATCTGTATATATATATATATATATATATATATATATATATTATGAAAAAAAAATTATTTCGAAATAAGGAACCAAGAGTTCATTATTTAAGTTACTTCGCCATTTTGTTTTCAAATGGTTGACACTTGGAAATTTGAAATCTTCACATTGTAAAAAGCGTATTTACACTGAAAGTAAAAAAAAAAAAAAAAAAAAAAAAAAAAAAATCCTGGAAGCAAAAGTTGTAAGAAAATAGCCTTACATAGGCAGAATTTTTTCGTAATCGAAAAATATAGAAAATATTTGAACAAAAATTTTTTTCGTAAGGCACATTTTATAAAAAGAAGTAACTCACATTAAGTAAAATTTTCTCAATCGAGTTGATAGAATCGAACCAGGGCAGGGCCTTCTTTATTGTCGGCAAAGCCACGGAATCATGTTTCACACTGTTACAGCACTTCCC
The DNA here is from genome assembly GCA_963930645.1 of Salticus scenicus. Classification (NCBI taxonomy): domain Eukaryota; kingdom Metazoa; phylum Arthropoda; class Arachnida; order Araneae; family Salticidae; genus Salticus; species Salticus scenicus. Next base: position 64,185,442 of record OZ005662.1, on the reverse strand, counting down.
AGTAATGATTTGAAACCAAGATTTCTGTTTACAAAACAGAAAAATTATGTAACAATCAGATAAAATCTGTTACAAGGATTACAGATATTATCCGGTTACAGAAAAAATATTCCTTTTGAAAGATTGAGGTGTACCGTAATTTGTGGTAGATAACCCGCAGGTAAGACGTGTCATTTCTCCACCAGAAATTTTATTTAATAGAGAAATCTATACTTTTTCGAAGGAAGAGCTCGTACAAATGTAAATTTATTTATCAATTGAAATTTCTGGTGCAAAACTGGATTATATAACCTGTGGGGTATCTTATCCAGTTATATATGGTATGTCTATAGTAAATTTTAGGAAATTTTCTGTATGAATATAGGAAATTTTCTGTATGAAAGTTACAGATGTTTTAAGTTTATAACAATTTTTGTTTTTACAGTGATAAGACCGAAGACGCTTGCATTTCAATTTAGCATAGATTATATAACGGTCTTTACTAACTTTATTGATAATTTTGATCCATCATTTGGTTTCAGAATGTCGGAGGCGATATTTGCGTGCGTCCTTGTAAAATATTATTAAAAATACTCGAAGACCAAGCCGCGACTGCAAAAATTCGAACAATTTCGTGATTTACTTATCCCATAGTAGCCAGCTGCGAAAATAGGGGGCGAATTTTAGCAGTTTACTTAGACTTGCGAACAAAATAAGAAGAAAAAACATTTTCTGCGATTTCCGAATTTTCGATTTTTAAAGAGGGATTCGGTTTTCAGGGAGGAATTTTTGAGTAGAACTCTACCAAAAATAGTTCGAAGTTGTTAAAAGCAGCCATGCGTCTTCTTTAGGATATTTCCAAAAAAACATTATTATTATTATTATTATTATTATTTGTGAATTACTAAATTGGAGAGCGTTACGAGGGGGCAAATTCGACATCCCCCTTTCAGCCCTAAATTTATCCTGAAACATCTATGGTCACAAATTTTGGCTGTGTTCAATAATTTTGGTAAGCGGATTGTTTATGTGTAACCGACACCCACTGTAATGGGATTCTAAGAATTTCTCCAACTTTCTCCCCTAGAGGGCGAGGGCAATAAACACGTTTCCCTGCGCAACCTTGTGCAAATTGTCTCAGTAACATTAATTTTTATGTGGGGTGTGCATTTTTTATGCGTACCCAATACGCACTATAAAGTGATTTTGTCAAATTTTCCCCTTCAACCCTTTAAAACCATGGCGGAAATAGTTTTCAAGAATAACTCTGCTCCAAACTACCTCAGAAAATCGATATTGTGTCGATTAGCTACGCATTTCCAATATACACGCTACAAAGCATTTTGTGAAAATACTTTCTACCCCCCACCTTTCCCCGTAGGGTTGTGGAAAGGGGATAAAACACCGTTTAAAGCTTTAAATGCCCTCCAAATTATCATAGAAAAGGGATTTTGATGCGTTGATCGGTTATACGCATTCAACACGTAGTATAAAGGAATCTTGGGAAATCCCACCTTTCCCACCGTTTAAGATCGGGGAGCAAAAACACGTTTTCAAACATAACTCTGCTCCAAATTACCTCAGAAAGGCGATTTTTTGGTGTGTCGGTTGATTATGTGTATGCAACATATACTATAAATGGATTTTGCGAAATTACCCACTAATCCCTCTTGAGGCTGTCGGGGCAAAAAATACGTTTTCAAAATTAAATGCACTTTAAATTAGCTTAGAATGGAGTATTTTGACGTGTGGGTGTTGGTTAAGTTTATGCAATATAATTTCACGATTTTTGGGTTTTCGCGATACTTGAGTAAAATGTGAAAGTCAGTGCCGCAGGCAGTGCGAATCCGAACTCCACAACGGGAAAACCAATATCGAACGCAGCAAAAACTTTAACTTAGGTTTCGACAGACTTTAGTGAATTTTTTCTTTTTTCAATTTTCGGGATTTTATTAATATTGATATGGAATTTTGAGATTTCACTTAAATATAATGAGCAACGAAGCTTGGAAAGTCTGTTAGTTTTAAATATAAAAATGGGTTATTTATGTGGCGACATTTGTTGGAAAAATTATATCGAAATTGAAAGTTTGTGCTACCTATTCCAGTTACAAATTTAACAGATTTTATAAAAAATATTCAATATGCTAGTAAAGTGTTATTCAGTTTCGTTAAGCCATTAAGATTAAAATAGTCCAAGAAGTCTTTAAATAAAGCAAAGATTTCAAAATAATTTCCACAAACAGAAATTTTAAAATTTACTAAATAGGGATATTTTCATACTGTCATTAAAATTAAGTTCACTGTGTCTCCTTTAGCAAATTTAAATCATGCATGCGATGTTAATAACGCAATGAATATATTTAACATTTAATATAGGTCATAAGACGCAAATTAGAAAATCCAATTGAAATATTAAATAATTTTGAAAATCGAACAGTTTTTTTTTTGTTATTATACATTATTCTAAACACTGTAAGCACAGCTATTATCTCTTTAAATATGCAACCAAATTTCTTATTATGCTAGCTTTATATTGATGAAAATCAAACCGCATATAAATTAAAATACTTGATATTGTTTTCACTTTCGTTATAAGTAATTTTCACAATAATTTACATAAGAACTGTGATGTAAGAAGTACGCTCTATATACTGGTAGACAAAATTAAAGCAACAAACAACCTGTTCTCTCGTTTTCTTCTTTTGCACATAATTTTTAAACAAATAAACATATGATCATAAAATTTGGATGACCTGTTCTTTATCATATAATTAACTGAATTGTATGTAACTTTAGCATAAGAGTAATTTTTAAGCTAATAAATATTCACTTTTCTTTCAAAAGTAAGCTCTGGAGAAAATGAAAAATTTCAATAATTTTAGGAAAGAACACATAAAAAGTTGTGTTAAGCATGCATTAGAGATAGGTAAAGACGCACGTGCTTTGAAATGTTAAACTAAATCTCGATTTGTCTTTCTGTATTTACTTTCTTTTACTTTTATAATGGACTCTTTAAAAATATATAATTAATAATTTGTAAACTATGAGCATTACCAGAATAATAGAAATGTCGATAAATAGTTTTATAATGAACATCTTATCGAATTTTCATGTTTGTGTGTATACTTTTTAAAAAGTTATTCGCATGCGAAAAAAAGAAGGAAAAATAAGAAGCAGAAATGTGAATACAGGTAGAAATATTTTGGTTGTAATCTAATACATGGATGCGTGTGCATCTTCACCTATGTCTAATGCATCCTTAACACCACTTTTCATTAAGTGTTCTTTCCTATAATTATTGATATTTTTCATTTTTTCCAAAGCTTACTTTTGAGAGAAAAATGAATATTTATTAGCTTAAAAATTATTCTTATGCTAAAGTTACATAAAATTCGGTTAATAATATGATAACGAACAGGCCATCTAAATTTTATGTTCATATGTTTATTTGTTTAAAAATTATGGGCAAAAGAAGAAAACGAGGAAGCAGGTTGTTGCTTTAATTTTGTCCACCAGTATATATATATATGGGTGCAGGTTTCTTATACAAGTTTTTCAGATGTAATGTATGTTATACTTTAGTTTTATTAATTATTACTAGTATTTCATTTAACTATTTTTATTAGTATTTCTATTAATAATATTGTTTATTGCTGCATGACTCTAAATGTTTGATTTTAATAAGGTTTTCATAACTTTTCAGTTTTAATTTTCTCTTTTTTGGTGGTGTTATTGGGGGTAGCTTGTTGTAAATATTTAGCAATTTGCATACAACAAGACAGAAATAACACCTAATTTACATGCAACATTCATTCTGCTCCCTTGAAAACGTAATGGATTTGCATGTTTCCATTTATGGATGTTTGATAGTCGCAATCTCTTTTTGAATTTTTCTGTTTTATCCTTTTCAATGTTTCTTGTTTTCATCTATATATATATATATATTAATTTCAAAATAAATAACAAAATTTAATTTGCATAAAATAGGCGCTTAAAGCAGCACTAAATTTATATACAAAAATAGAACTATAAATTTAAATTTTGATAAGAGAAGATATGAAAGTGTAATGTAAAAAAAAACAAGGACTAAGGATTTGATAGTGTTAATAAACAAGAAAATTAAGTTAATTTTCTAGCTTGAATAACGTTAAATTTAACTTATTTTCTTGTTTATTAACACTGTTAAATCATTAGTTCTTGTTGTTTTTTTACATTCCACTGTCATATCTTCACTTATCATAATTTAAATTTATAGTTATGTATATATATATACATATATATTCGTTATAAATTTCTATTATATGTTTTACTTAGCGGATACACATGGCGCCCTCTACAGGCTTTGCTTCTCTCTAGAAAATTTTATAGTCATTACTTTTTAATTTAATTACAATAAGCGTCTTTCATGTTACGTTTTTTGTTATCTTTTTTTTTTTTTTTTTCATTAGATGATTCTATAGATAATTTGCATATTTATGCAATTAGTAACTTAAATTCGTATCCCAGCTTTCATCATTAAATGGATTTCTTGTTAAACAATCTATTCTGACTGAGAGGATTAACTGTTTAAAAGCATTAGTCTATTCAGTGTTGCAGAAAATGCAAACTCCAATTCCCATTAATTCACGTTGTTCTCCGCATTTAGTAAGTATGTTCCAAAGCTTTTCCTTCGAGTAATTACATTTTAATCTCTTTAGAAAAATAATCAGAGTGAAAATAATGATGCTATTGTTATATTGCTCATTTTTTCTTTAAGTAGATAGTAAAATTCGGAAATATACTTTTTTAAACAGTACGAGAAATAAATTTATTTTGTTGTCTAGGTATCGAACATTTGATTAAATGTGTAAGTCATATTCAATGAAATATTTTATTTTGGTATAACTGAAAATTATTTTTAGTGCTGTATGTAACAAACAATAAGTAAATTTGTTGGGATTAGCTCATAATTAAACAATTCTGTATTTTATTTTATGTTTTGTTATGCTTTCAAAATATATGAACTTTTTTTTTTTTTTTTTTTTTTACTTTGTAAATCTAGTTGAAAACTTTTCATTCGAATAATTAAATTTTATTATCTTCCTACAAAAATCATATAAACTAGTATGTTGTGGCCACCACATGACTTTCTTCTATATTTTCCTATATAAATTCACTCAATAAAAATAATTCATTAATATTATTATTTAAAAAAAATTATCTTCCATGAAAATGCAGACGATTTCCATATTAGAGAAGCAGTATAACACTAAATATCCAAAAAAAGTCCATTTTTTTTTTCAATATTTAAAAAAAAAAAGTTTTTTTTTCATTAAATGCAAAAAAAAAAAAAAAAAAAAAAAAAAAAAATCGATAACTTTGTTTTAAATTATCACAGATTTATAGTTAAACCATTCGTTTTAAAGATATTGACGAAAAGATACTCATCTTGAATATTTAACCTCTTCCCTGTGGGATACTGCCCGGGAGAACCGTTGCCCTCACATTTACGATTTTTTCCCCTACTTAACTACAACTATTATCAATAATTCATATTAATTTTACAATCACAAGTTTAAAATAACTCTCATTATGTACATTTATACGAAATTTTGTCCTATACTGCCATGTTAAAAATTTAGAAAAAGTGCTATCACAGCGCCACCAGTTGAGTGATTGATACCCAAATCTAATCAGCACCAATTTATTTCAGGGTCCAACTAAATACCATATTTGGTTAAATTTCGTACATTGGTTCGTGAGATACAGTGTCCACAAAATTCGTGATACACACAGACACACAGACAGACATTTTCTAAAAACTATCATTTCGTTTTCAGGACATTCTAAAACGTCTAAATCCATCAAAAAACGAAGGTCGAAAATTTTCACGAATCCAATACTTTCTCTATATCACATATAGAAGAAAGTAAAGATACTGATGAGGCAATAATTAATTTTATATAAATCATATATTGAAGTTTAAACTATTTTTATAAAATTTACTATTTACAATTTTATTTTGCAATCAGTGTAGTTGAGAAAATAAATCTTGGAGCATCTAATAAAAGTGAAGTAAAGATTTTATTATAAAAAAAATGTACCAAAGAACTCGTGTTTAAAAGTAATAAGTATAAAACTTTAAATAAATATCAGAAAATTCAAGAATTTGCAACTATTGTTTCGGGTCGAAACAAAACACGAGCCTTCGTCAGGCGAGCAAGATAGGCACTAGTGCTGCAACCAAATCGGCTACGAACTTATGCTACAACACAAGCCTAATTTGTTCGCCTGATGAAGTGTCGTGCTTTCCTTAGACCCTTTGCACTTCTTGAGAGTCTTTGCATTTTATGGTGTTTATTCAAAATTTTATATTTATTAACGATATTACGCTATGTATGTACCAGAATTGTCAAATTCGGCATTTTTTTTAATTCAATAGTCACCAATATTTTTTATTTGTAACATTTGGCTAATCACTTCGAAGATTGATAGTCTATTATGTATATCAAATATCACTTTTTAAAATTATTGGTGACTATTGGATAAAAAAAAGGTTACATCTGGCAACGCTGCTATGTACATTCGGGAAAAAAAGAAAAAGCAACACTTGCCGTAACATTGTTGCTAATCGATGCACAGAAATGTAATAGGTATCATTCGACGGGGAATCGTGAGTAGTTTCAGAAAATGAAGTGAAATTTTGAATTGAAGATCATCTACATATTAAAACGTGTTCCAACGGTAATGTACCATTTTTATTTTATATTTGAATTTCTGGGATCGCAACAACGCGAAAAAGTATATTGGTTGTAAATTTTACTTATTTTTTCACAGAGTTATAAGCGTTCAAAGTTTGAAGGTACTAATGTTACATTCATATTTCAAACTTTTATGAATATCTTAACAAAAATAACTTGATTTATGTAATTATTATTATATATATATATTACGAGATACAGTGAAGAAACACAAACATAATCCATCATAACTTTTGATTCTGAAAAATATTTAAAATTCTTATTCATAAAAAATATGAATTCCGACCTGTGTTAATTTTTACAAAAAATGAATCCTAATTCTAAAAAATATAGGTGTGCAAATTTGCAGCTCATTCCAGCTATTAGTCTTCGAGATATAAATAAATCTTTCTTGTGTAGTGGTTTAGAGGGCCGTCTCTTATAACGTTTTGCATGAGAAAACGAAGCAAATCTTAAAAAATCTGGAGTGACTCCACTCGACTTTCCGAACATTGAGTAATTAACAGTTTTGTAGATAAAGTAAAGAAAGAGTAGTTGTTAAACAAACAAAAGAGAGAAAACCATAATAGAGTGTTTCAGTATTTTTCTCCATCTATTACACGTTGTTTTATTTAACGCTACTGAACTTTGAGCCCATAGATCATAATGATAAAGAAATTTTTGTTGTGTCCCTGTAAAAACCTATAAATGCTAGATTCACCAAAATGCTTATAGTTAGTGCAACAGTGATTGATAATACTCATTTAAATTTTCAGCTGAATTCAATAAGGCGTTTAGATGCTATCGTACTTTTAAAAATTTAGTCCCATACGCCATAATGATAAAGAATTTTTCTTTGTGTCCCTGTAAAAAAACTGTAAGTGCTAGATTCACCAAAATCTATACAGTTAGTTCAACTGCGATCTATAATATGTGTACAAATTTTTTGCTCGGATTAATAAGGCGTTTAGACGCTATCACATTTTTAAAAATTTGGCCCCATAGGCATAATGATAAAGAATTTTTCTTTGTGTCCCTGTAAAAAAACTATAAGTGCTAGATTCTCCAAAATCTATACAGATTGAGTATTTGTGATCTATCATATGTGTATAAAATTTTTGCTCAATTGAATAAGGCGTTTAGATGCTATCGCACTTTTAAGATTTTGCTCCCATAGGCCATAATGATAAAGAATTTTTCATTGTGTCCGTGTAAAAAAACTGTAAGTGCTAGATTCACCAAAATCTATAGGGTTCGTACTATGGTGACTTACAATATGCGTACCAACTTTCAGGTTAATCGAACAAAACGTTTAGACGCTAGCGTGTTCACTCACAGACATACACACATACACACATACACACATACACACACACATACATACATCATCGTAAAAATAGTGAAAACGGACTCAGGGGACCTCAAAACGTATAGAAACATCAAAATCTCGAATTCGGATTTTTGACATGATTACAATACTTTCCTCACTATAGTGTTCGGAAAGTAAAAATAACAGAGAAAATTAAACTATATATATATATATATATATATATATATATATATATATATATTACTGGTCAAATTATATAACAACAACGTTAGACGCAAAGAAATGACACAAAAATAATTTTTAGACATTAGTGTTAGCATCAAGAATTCCTGTTTTCTAAAGAAGACAAGCCCCGCCTTTTATCGTTCTTCAAAACAAAACAATACAGAAAAGAAATGTAAATGTGACTTTGAATATTCGTGTAAAACCCCTTATTTTACGTTGACAAAAATATGCACAAGTGGTATCTACTTCATCGATTACTGGTGATAAATTCTGATTTCTTTAAATGAACGCCATAGTCTCCTAAACTAGATGCATTCCGCGTAGCTCGGAAACTTGGCAACAGTTTAAGAGGTAGACAGCGCCACATGGTACAAATTGCACGACTTTTTTATTCAACTATCACTAATAATTTTAACCCTTTCAGCGTTAGCCGTTTTTCGGCAGCATATATTTCAAAATTTAGCCAAAAAGCCTTTTATTTTGACTATGCATGACAGAAAAAGGCGGGCTTAACGCTTAAAGGGTTTTAAGTAGTGATATATGATATATATAATTGACGTTTTTTCGATTCTATTCGCCTTTTATGCATATCAAATGCCACTTTTAAACAAGTGGCGCTTTCTACCGCTTGAACTGTTGCCAAGTTTCCGAACCACGCGGAAGGCGTGGTTTAGGAGGCTATGACGAACGCTAGAAGAAAAAAAAAAATAACTGAATAGGCGATGTTTACTGTTCAAAGAAAAAAAAATAGGTTGAATGTAAAAATTGTTAATAAAAAAAAAAAGAAAAAAAGATAGAAAAGAAAAGAATGGAATTCGAATTGAAGATAGACTTTTAAAATCGTTTTCTTAACTACCGACATAATTAAAGGCTTAATCATTTACTTCATATATTGCTTTTTATTATTATTATTATTATTATTATTATTATTATTTTTTTATCTATTTATTTATTTTGTAGGGGAGGGGGGAGAATTATCATTTTAAGGATACTTTAGTCTTTGAAATTTTATAAATATATTTTAACTTTAGATTTAAAAAAAAAAAGTATTTTAACTTTTATAAATGTATTTTAACATTTTTGAGACCACAGGATTTTGTCTTTTTGACAGTAAGGTCCGCCTACGGGCGTTATTCTCTCAAAATAAAATATTTCAGAACAAATTTTCTGCATTCACAATTATATTATAAATGGATATACATTATAATTATATTCTTCATGATCAATATATTTCTATCCATAGTATATTTTATTGCAAAAATATGAACACTGGGTACATACTTAAGAAATAATTAACAGACAAATTACGAAAGAAACGCCCACTGACAGAGTTACAGATTTTCAAATGACGTGAATCTACATCAGCAGTCGAGAAAGCGTTAATTAAGAAATTATATTTTCATAGAAATTATAATACAAATCGTGCAATTCCAAAGAGTTCAACTGACCCAAAACTGTTAAGTGCGATTAAAATTGTTTAATATTTACTTCCACGAAACCTTAAAATAATTTATCCGAAAAGATTTAGTTTATGCGCTGTTGTATATGTATAGTTATATTATTTCAGTTCGTATATTATGTCATACCTACGAAAGAAATTTTAAATTTTATTGGTGATCAGTATAGCCATGATAGACACTTTTTAATTGAAAAATATTGCACTTTTTAAAAAGAGTATTGTCTGATAATTCGTAGATGTAATGTATTTAAACATACCTAAAAATATCTAAAAAAGTTTTGAAGTATATAGGGGAGACCCGTGTACCTAGAGCCGCTTTTTTTCAATGCCCAAAACCAGAGCCCTTCACCTGTTTAAAATTAGCAAACTGATATGTACATATCTTTAAGAGTAAATACTTCCGATTGGGATTAATATAAATACCTAAAATAATGAAATCCGACAAATAGAAGGTTTTTAAAAAAATTTCACTCGTGGCCCTAGTTACAACACCCGCATTATACCTGGGGCCAGACCTCATTGTACCTAGGGCTATTCTCTCAAATTTAGATTTCACTTTCTAATGAATAGAAAATAAGTATATAAGCATGTATTTTATAAAAGAAACAATGTAAAGTAATTTATTTATTTATCATATAATAATTATCATGTTGCTGCCTTAATTTGAAACACGAAAATTTTCACTTTCTTTTCTTTTTACTTTCCGAACACTATAGTGAGGAAAGTATTGTAATCATGTCAAAAATCCGAATTTGAGATTTTGATGTTTCTATACGTTTTGAGGTCCAATGAGTCCGTTTTCATTATTTTTGCGATGATGTATGTATGTGTGTGTGTATGTATGTGTGTATGTGTGTGTGTATGTATGTGTGTATGTATGTGTGTATGTATGTGTGTATATCTGTGAGTGAACACGCTAGCGTCTAAACGCTTTGTTCGAATAACCTGAAAGTTGGTACGTATATTGTAAGTCACCATAGTACGAACCCTATAGATTTTGGTGAATCTAGCACTTATAGTTTTTTTACAGGGACACAAAGAAATATTCTTTATCATTATGGCCCATGGGAGCAAAATCTTAAAAGTGCAATAGCATCTAAACGCCTTATTCAATTGAGCAAAACATTTATACACATATTATAGGTCACAAATACTCAATCTGTATAGATTTTGGAGAATCTAGCACTTATAGTTCTTTTACAGGGACACAAAGAAAAATTCTTTATCATTATGCCTACGGGGCCAAATTTTTAAAAGTGTGATAGCATCTAAACGCCTTATTAATCTGCGCAAAAAATTTGTACACATGTTATAGGTCACAGTTGCACCAACTGTATAAATTTTGGTGAATCTAGCACTTACAGTTTTTTTACAGGGACACAAAGAAAAATTCTTTATCATTATGGCCTGTGGGACCAAATTTTTAAAAGTACGATAGCATCTAAACGCTTTATTCAATTGAGCTGAAAATTTATAGGAGTATTATAAAACACTGTTGCACTCACTATAAGCATTTTGGTGAATCTAGCATTTATAGGTTTTTACAGGGACACAAGGAAAAATTCTTTATCATTATGATCTATGGGCTCAAAGTTCAGTGACGTTAAATAATACATCGTGTAATATAAGGAGAAAAATACTCAAACAGTCTATTATGGTTTTCTATTTTTTGTTTGTTTAACAACTCCTCTTTCTTTACTTTATCTACAAAACTGTTAATTACTCAATGTTCGGGAAGTCGAGTGGAGTCACTCCAGATTTTTCTTTTTTTTTCTTTGGGATATTCTAACAGAATATTTTTTTTCTTCAATTTTTTTTTTCTAAAGTGTCTCTTGGGTTTCTAGATCTCTCTGGTTTTCAGTTACATCTTTTCTTTGATGTGGAGGTTTTGCTTTAGGTAAAGGATTTGCTTAGGTTTGTACCTCTTAACACACGAAAAGATATTAGATGTTGAAGATTTCGCAATTTCAACAGAACACAAAACAGAGACATCCAGTTCTATCATTGTTGGTTCACTTTCTTCCTGGATTGATTTTTTTTTTTTTTTTAATTTATGGAGGGATCTTGTCTTTCAGTCACATTTCAACTTAAATATTCATCCTCAGTGAATGTGTTTTGATTAATTGGCCATATGCCGGAGACACGAAAGCCTCATAGAATGTTTACAGGAGTATAGGTCGACGGATAGGACTTGCCAACATTTTCAGCAACGTCTTATATAGTGATTGGTTTACCAGGGTTTGCCAGCATCCAATTACTACAGGCTGTACTGTGTTTCTTAACACTTTCGTGACCGCTGACGTAGATTCACGTCATTTGAAAATATGACACTACGCAAGTGGGCGTTTCTTTGCAATTTGTATATTATTTGTTTCTAAAAAAATATACACAATATTCATATTTGTACAATCAGTATACTGTGGATGCAAATATTTTGATTAGAGAGAGAGTATGATTATAATGCATATCAATTTGTAAAATAAATGTGGTTAAGAAAATTTTGTTTTGAAAAATTGAAACTTATGAGAAAGACGTCCACAGGCGGACCTTACTGTCTAAAATACAAAAACATGCGGTCGTGAAAGTGTTAAAAGGTCCAAACATACTGGCCCTAGGTACAAGGCAGCTATGTGGCCCTAGGTACAAGTTTTGGTAACTTCATTCAAAATGCTTTCCAATAAAAAATCCATGTGCAGAGAGTACTAAATAAATATCTCATTTATTACTCAATATAACAAGCAAAATTATACACTAGAAATGAAAAAAAAATATTTGACTTGTCTTTGTAAAATAGCAAAAGAGATGAGCTGCAAAATTTTACTTCAAACCACGTAAATTTGTTTTCTACATGTAACTTGTCAAAACTTTCTCCTCAAAAGTTCCAAAGTAGTTGTAAAAGTAGCAATTGGTTTGTTACTCGCCCAATTGAGTAATAAAACTTAAAATTAAATATTATTCAAATAAAGTTGGGTGGCCCTAGGTACATGAGGGCCTTAGGTACACGGGTCTCCCCTACATATCTAAAAAATTGAATTCAGGACAATTAAGATACTATAAAGGTGTCAGCGATTTTATTAATTTTTATACATCTTTTTTTTTTCTTGAAACGTTTCCGGCGTGAAACAGTAAAATTTTCCCTAATTCTTGTAGGATCTTAATTTTATTTTTCTACATTTACAGGTAAGCCCCTAACACATTTTTGATTATAACTCTATGAATACTAAAAATAAAGTATACAAACACAAACAGTATACTTTACTACACTGCCAGACTCTCAGAAATTCGAATATGAAGTCAAAATTGGGTGTTGCTATTGAAAAAATTAAAGTTGGCTCTCATTTCAATTTGTAAATAACCCCTAATTCCTAATTCCACAACATTTTCAGAAAGCGCATTTAATTTCCTTTTGAATTATGTCTATTAGATGTTCCTGCGTCAATTAATAACGAGATTACAGCGTGTGTTGCATTTTTTCTTTTTTCTTTTTTTTTTTCCCGACTGAACATATAAAGATTAAAGCTCCTAAATATTATTTCATGTTATATATTATATAACAGGGGATGGAATAACTTTTTTTTAGCATAATTTAATGCTTGAATTTTATTTTCACGAACAAAAAATTTTATCAATTTCTGCTAAAGAAAGAAAATGTAATTTTTACGTTATTTTTGGTATAAATATGATAATAAATTTAAAAGCAATTACATAATTTTGAAAGAAATTTTTGTCAAATATATTTTTTCTAATCTCTAGCAGTACTTTAAGATTTAAAAATCAATCAAGCATTATGAAAGTAGAAATATACCACTGATGTGTTTTAAATAATAACTTGTTGTGCTATTCTTTTGATGATTAATTAATTCATTATTTCCTTTAAGATAATTGACCTTATCTACTTTTTTACTTTCTCTTACCATAAGATAGAGAAAGTATTGTTTTTGGGTCAAATTTTCGAACGCGAGATTTTGTTATATTTACACGTTTTGAGGTGCCCTGAATACAAAAATCATGTTTTTAGCAAATGGTCTGTGTGTATATCTGTGTGTCTGTGTGTGTGTCTCTGTGTGTGTCTGTCTGTTATCAGCATATCTCAAAAACAAATTATGGCAAAAAGTTCAAACTTGGCATTCTAAATGTGTATCATATACAGATGCTACAGTAAGCTTCTCGTTAAGATCAAGCAAATGGTTCGTGTACAGGGACAATCAAGAGAATTCTAATACATTACGTCTATGTGGCAAATTGCAGGTAAGTAGAGTTTAACGTCTATAGACTGTACTAAACCAAATGAAACGAATATATATATTTTGTAATAGAGATAGTAAACTGGGAAAAAAAGATTGTGTATGTAGGAGCCTCGCCTCGCCCCCTGGGGAGGAAGTCCCCCCTCGAGGGGAGTAAATTTTCATAACAGCATTTTTTTATATTTAGTTTTATACTACTTCCCTAATATGGAAATCGTCTGCATTATCATAAAGATAATATTTTTTAAAAAATAATTATAATAAATTATTTTTTAAAAACGGAATTATTTTTTAATAACCGAATTAAATTCTATATAAATGTAGGTGCATTAATGAAACAGGGGGTTAAGGAGGGTGGTAGCCTCCCTCACACAGAATTAATTATCATATAAAACTCTTCCGAAGCCTAATTTGAATTGTTTAACATAGGTTTACATAACAGTACTCTTTATCTTACCTCTTAATCTCAAACCTGTATTTATAGTACTAAATTTCAGGGTAAGAGAAAGTCGTGTGAGTGACACACCAGATTATTTTCTGCATTTTTCTAATTTTGATATACAACTTTTTTTCTAAATATTTTCTACTAATAAAATTAACATTTAATATTATCTCAAGCATCAAAAGCATAAAGATTAAAAAAAAAAAAAAAAAAATGTTAAAAAAAAAATTATTTTTTTCTTATATTTTAAGATATTACTGAAAAATGATAAAATAATACAGTTTTGTTAGTTTTATATTTCATAATTTACCAATTATTTTACTTGGTAAAATGATTTTAGTACCATAAGCAAAACCTTTTGTACGCTAATCTTTCCGAATGGTTACGAAAATTGTTAAATATTTCAAATTCAAAAACCTTCGGATACATTAAACTTTTAAAATGGAAGATGTGTTGCAGTTTTTAAAAATTTGATGATCAGGTGTTGATGGAATGGTGTTGATTATTAAGTCTATTTTTGTTGATTAAGAGTACAGTAATATATTTATATATCTACATTTAAATATAAATTTTTATCGATAGTTTTTAATTTAAAACTGAGAAAAAAATCTGTACCTGACATCTAGAATCTAAGTTGTGGCTCTAGAAAAAAAAGTTTTTATGTCATCTTTATAAGTTCTAATCCTCTTGGAAAACAATTTCTAGAAGCCCCTATTAGAATTCTAGAGCCTTTGCCGAAATTCTCGAGGGCAAAGTTATTTAAAAATCTCTGCTAGTAAATGAGACTGCAAGAGGCGGGGTTTCAGCAACTATAATCTTGGTTTATTTCCCGATTCTAGAAAATCAAGCGAGAATTTCTCACCATATAAAAGATTCAGAATATTTGGAATATTCAGAATATTGTTTTACCATCTAGAAATATGTAAACTAGAAATTCTAGATCATTTCGTCTATTCAGTTTATTGGCATGACTTATGCGCATAGCTTGGAAATCTGTATTTCTAGTTAATGGATTTAGAAATTGGCCACTTATCTATTCTAGAGGAAGGCGGTATTTTTTTTCTCTGAGTGATGGAATAGTGTTGATTACTAACTCGATTTTTGTTGATTAAGAGTAAATTAATATATTTTACATTCAAATACATTTTTTTTTTAAATAATTTTCAATTTAAGAAATTTTCATACTCAAAAATTGAAATGGTCAGTTGCTAACATGACTATAATCATTAACTGCATGTAGTTAATTACTAGAAAAATCTCATTTCGAAATTGTTATTCTGAATAATATAAATTGAAGAAAAAAGAATAAAAAACGATTTTTTTTCAGTAATTAATTCTCATACATTTATTAGACCTTAGAAACGTTTTACGGAAATTTTGCCTATTATTATACTAGAAAATAAGATAAGACTTTAAGAAATTTCCACTAAATTGTCAATACTACTTGCCGGTTAACTCAGTATAGATTCACTCTTCTAAACAAATATTAACGTAAACTAAAGGTAAACTGTTCTTTCAAATAGCCTAAAATATTCTTTAAATAACATTTTTTTTTTCTTGAAAACTCTTCTGTGTATTAATGCATCTGAAATTATTTTTGTAATAAATTATTTATAAATATTACTTATTTTAATTACTAATTAAAATGTTTTAAATAACACTATCAATGGAATAAAATTTGTTTAATATGTTTTATTAATATTTCTTGTATTTATCTTTAAAATATTAATATTTTTAATCTGTAATCATCTGTACCATAATCTAGTAAAAAAAAAAAAATTATGTAATAAAATTTCTAAGTTCACTAACAAACTTACATACATAATAAACCACAAAATGGAGTAAAGTTGTAAAAATAAATTTGTTAAATTTAGACTACATGCTATTGTATTTATTATTTTAATCTTATAAAAACATACGGGAATTGCATATATATAACACTGGAGAAAATAAAAAGTAAATTTAACTAGTATATTATAGCCCCCCAGAAAACTTTCTTTTCTATATATCATCGGCACTTACTGTTTAATTTTCACAAATGTTTAATCATAGCTCTTTTCAATAAAGATTTTACATATGAAGTTTGGTACAATTTTAGTCAATAGATGCTGAGGTACAACATCGTGGAAAATTGCAGAACTTTAGGTAATAGTAGCTCTATCTACCGGACTATATACATCCAAAACAAGTCAACATTTGTTTTAATAATGGTTGTCTAAAATATCAAGTTAAGGGCATTTATATACCAAATAAGTTGCGATTTAACCTTCCTATTGAGAGACAAATTTCGGTAGCTAGTGCCACCTAACAGCTTATCCTCACCCAAATTTAACAAACATAGTGTTTCACATTATCCCTATTATAGACCATGTTTTGCAAAATTTTATTCAACATAATATAAGACATAGTCTTCTCGTTCACAGGAAAAATTACAGCATAAGCAATGCAACCTATCGATTGATATGCACTCAAATCGGACAGTATAATGTGTCAAAATAGTCCGCTCACCTACTTAGATTTGTTAAATTATGCTAAATAGAATTTGAGGTATAGCCTTACCTTTAATGGAAGATATCGTAGCATAGAAATGCCACCTATCAAACGATTTGCACCCAAAGCTGATAGGCACTAATTTATGTCCAGCTAAAATTACTCATATAATTCTGTCGCATATTTTAATGAGATACAGTCGCCAAAAAATTTTCGTCACACACAGACAGACAGACATTTCTATATGTTCAAATTTAGACCTCTTAAAGCGTGTAAATTAATTGAAGACCGGAAAATTTAAGATTTTAGGAAAGAAATACTTCATACAATTGAATATAGAAACAGTTAAACAGTTAAAATAAAAATAAAAAGAATATCTACCTTAAAATTTAGAACAATATTTCTAATTACTTGTGATGCATCTTTTACATCAATTCTGTTACATATATATAATCTATTCTTTTATCAAAATCAGAATTTTTTTTTTATTTTCCATGATCCGAAAATATTGTAGTATATCATATAACGCAATTCCAAAGATTGAAATCAATAAGAAACAGCTTAAAATATCCTTTTTGTAAAATGAACTCTTATTTTATATTCATGTTTTAATTTTTATGAAAGTCATAAAAACTATTTCATATTTAAACATGTTTATTTGGACTAAAACAAAATTCCTACATCATAAGTCTAATTAATAATATAAAATTAAATTATTCGTAAATTAAATTGTTAAGTTCAAATTTAACATGAAAGTTTTTTAACTTTATTTTCATCATATCATACACCAAAGGATAATAATAATAATGATAATAAATAAATAAATAAATAAAGGGGAAAAAAACTTAAAAGGGCTTTTAATTGTACTAAATTTGAGTATGTGACGTTGTCAAAATAGCTCCGAAGCAAATTAAAAACCCCATAAACTTATTTTTGAGTACCGGGTGATCCAAAAGTCAGGACAAACTTTAAAAATGAATAATTCGAAAACGAATCAAGATACAAAGATACGGTTTGCACCAAACGGATGGAAAATAAGCCGGGTTTTGTGTGGCAACGAAAAATAAATAGTTCTGTTGGCGACCAACAGATGGCGATGTCGGATTTCTGATGTAGGACTATGCAAAGCAACAATCGATATAAAAAGGAGCAACTGTGGCAGGTAATGGTTGTCGAAGCTTACTTGCATCGAAATATTGCATTCTCAGTCGCTACTTTAATCACGCATGGCCTCCAAGATCTCCCGATCTGACACCCTGTGACTTTTGGCTGTGGGGATTTTGAAGTCAAAAGTGTACCGCGACCAACCGGAATCACTAGCAGCACTGAAAGATGACATCCGCCAAAATGTGTCTGCCATAACGCAAGAAATGCTACTAAATCCTGTGAAAAGTGTGGTGAATCGTCTCACAGCTGTACTTCTGAATGATGGACAGCACATTGAGCAGTTATTGTAGTAGTACTAATTAACTGTAATTAAGCTGACTTGTAAGTTATAAACACATTTTTCATTTGTAAATCATCTTTTGGTGAAATAAAACACTATAGCGCCATCTGTTGGTCCCCAACAGAACAAATTTTTTTTCGTTGCCACACAAAACCCGGTTTCTTTTTTATCCGTTTGGTGCAAACCGTATCTTTTTATCTTGATTCGTTTTCGAATTATTCATTTTTAAAGTTTGTCCTGACTTTTGGATCACCCGGTATATTAACATACTAAAAAATTGGCATCGATAATCGTAAAACCCAATATCCCAAACATAGATTCTCATTCATTTATTCTTCCGCAAACCAATATGAATTCGTCATGAAATATAGTTCTGGCGATTGGAGGGAATAAATTTTCTGTTTGAAGTTTTGCTATTTAAAAACTTCTTTTAGTTCATCATATTTATAAGTCATGAAGTGAATAGTTATGATTTTGAAAACATGCGAAATTCCATAAATGAGACAAGTACATTTACCTTTTCGAAACAAAAATGTCCATTTACACAGTTTTGTTCTCTCCTTTTTTAAGAGTGTATACTTGAAAATAATAATAATAATAATAATAAATAAATAAAAACTTTAATTTTTACAATTATTAAAATTTGCGACTTTAACTTTCTCGCAAACTTTCAGGGTTACTATTATTTAATTCCTTTAATGATGGATTCAAAAGTAACGGGCGTTACTTACACACACAAAATAAATACTAAAGAAGATTAAAGACGCACACTAGTGCTTCAGAATAGATAGGATTTATTTTTTTTTTCCTGATAAAATAAATACTAAACGTAAACTTAACAAGTTAAAAAAAAAAAAAAAAAAAAAAAAAAAAAAAAAAAAAAATCTCGCATATTAAAGCTGCACTGTACAAAAATAACAATTACCAGCTGCGAGAAACTCACTGTGATTGGAGAAAATAATTATTTTCTCCAATCACAGAGAGTTTCTTGCAGCTGGTAATAGTTATTTTTCTACAGTGTGTGAAAAAAAAAAATTGACTGTAACAGATGTTGCATAAAATGGAACGTCATTTGTACTATAGAGTCATAACATTAAAAAAATCTATTGAATCGATTCTACAAATTTGTTAATTTTTTTTTTAACCTTTTGAGTGCTATGGATGCACATATGCGTCCAGCGAAAGTCATTAATATAGACTATGGGCGCAAATACGCGCTTAGCAGATGTTATCAATATGGACTATGGACGCAAATACGCGCTTAGCAGATGTTATCAGTATGGACTATGGACGCAAATACGCGCCCGGCAAAAATGATCAGTGTACTATGCAACACTCGCATAAAGTATTCAGTCCCTGGCCGCGAGTATTCAGCACTCAAAGGGTTTTAATAGCATCACAAGACATGCATGTAATTTATCATACTCTTGCTATACGAATTCAATCATTTTTTTCTGTAATAAAAAATTTAAATAGTTTTGTAATAGACCTCATGGATGAAACAGATGTTATATTATATGGCAGGCATGTTTATACACTGTAAAAAAATAACTATTACCAGCTGCAAGAAACTCTCAGTGATTGGAGAAAACAATTATTTTCTCCAATCACAGAGAGTTTCTTGCAGCTGGTAATAGTTATTTTTTTACAGTGTACATACGCTAAATGACAAATTAATAGTTGAAATGTAATAACTTAATTTCTTATAAACAATAATAGAATTACAAAAGTTAAATTTAAATCATTTTAAGTTAAATCAATTCATGCAACAATTGATAAATCTAGCATTTTAAATATTAAAAAAATTTGATTTTTAGCACAAATATAAATTAAAGATATATAAAGAAATTACAATATACATTTTTCTGTCGCTTTTCCCACAAAATAAACTTAGTATAAGAAAAAAGCAATAATAGGTTCTAATTCTAGAGACTACAAGTTTTTTTCAGTGATATACAATAACATTTATGGATATTTATTTTAAATGATTTTCTTCCAAGACTGGTTTCATGTTAGCTGGAATTCACCTAAAGCTTTAAGCACTAAAACAAGACATTCCAAAGAAGTAATAAAGAGTTTTCATTAAAAGTGATACAATTAAAAAAAAAATCAAAGCAGTTTTTGGGGACTGCCGATAAAAGTGAAAACTAAGTAACTTGTGAATTGTATCGTCGAGCTATTAGATTATTATTTTCGAATTATTTTTGGTTTGTAAAGAAGTGTTTATGATCTGTATTATGTGATTCGGCACAATATTTGTAGCTACCAAATTAAATGAACTAAGCATTATATTAGGTAAAAATATTGATTACTTATGAAATTATTTTAATTAGTAGCAGAGATACAAAAGAAAACCGATTCAGGAGACCTCAAAACGTGTCAATCAGGTGAAATCTCGAATTCCACTTTCGATAATATAAAAGAACTTTAAAATATCTTTCGAATGATGTATTAAAAATAATTTAATCATAATTAGAAATTGAAATATTGAAATTTTAAAATATTACAGCGCCATCTGGCGGTAGAAATTTCTGTAAGCTACTGTTCGATTCCAACTCAACAAAGCTTCGAATGATGTATTACTTATGAAATTATTTTAATTAGTAGCTGAGATACAAAAGAAAACCCATTCAGGACACCTCAAACCGTGTAAATCATCTGAAATCTCGAATTCCACTTTCGATAATATAAATTGGTAAAAAATATATTTATTCTCATGGAAAGCCTTCGCTGACGATGACGCGAGTTCCATGACTTTTATTCACCCAAAAGTGCTCAAAACGCCTAAAGATGTTTTCACTTCAAATGGAAAGCCTTCGCTGACGATGACGCGAGTTTCAGGTTTTTTGTTCACCCAAAAGTGCTAAACGCACCTAACAAAATTTTCACTTAAAAAAAAAAAAAAAAAAAAAAAAAAAAATATATATATATATATATATATATTTAGTGAGACACATTTTTATTTTTATTTGAAAGCTTACATTATGCCATTAAGTATGAAAATAATATGGTTCATCTGAGCATCATGACTTCTCTGTACATACCGCATTCTGTCAACCCAATTTTTCATCACTTTTTCATATAAATTATTATTATCTTCGGAGTTATTTCACGAATAACACGTTTAATGTTGATTTTTAATTGCTCAATTGTTATTGGATTATCAGCATAAACTTGTGACTTAACATTACCCCAAAGAAAAAAAAAAATCACAATCGATCGAGTCGATTAACTCAATAATGTCGTCCATGAATTCTTCTCAAATTTCTATCAGTATTCACATATAAACACTGATTTTCATAAAACAATTTAATAATTTCGAAACGTTGTTCAAGCTTTGCATGATTAAATGGCATAGCATACTAAACACAAATGACACAAGAAATGTCAAAAAATAATATGCAGTTTTGCCATTCTGACCATTTAAAATTGTATCATCCCTACTGGAAAACCTTTTATTATCTAATGCACAGTTATATTTCATATCGATTTGATGGACGTTTATTGTGATTTAATTGAAAACAAAATAATGAATTCCTTTAAGAGTAACTATTATTTTATTTTGCAACTTTTTTTTTTTTTTTTTTTTTTTTTTTTTCAATCTTTCAATTATTTTTATGGAAATTTATTATTAGGATTCTTTATGTCAAATTCAGCTTAAAAGAACTAAAGATAATACACTATTATTAATTGTAATGAAAGTTTTATCTATAAGTTAAATTATTTTAAACTTTTTCTTTTCACGAGTCATTTGTGAGAAAGCTAATTCGTAAAAAAACAATACAGATAAGAATACATCCAATCAGATAAATCAACTTAAATATTATCCGTTTCATACCAGTCAATTAAACATCAACAAAAAGTCAATTAAAAAGTAACAAAATTATATTAATCGAAGAAAAAAAATGGCTTAAACTATACATAATTTTTTCTGTTTCTTTTTTATCTAATGTATTTGAAATTAGTTTCATAGAGAAGCTAATTTCAAAATAAGAATAATAAGCAGAAGAGATCAAAATAAGAATAATAAGCAGCACATTGAGAAAGAAAATACACCGCCTCCTTCTAGCACAAATAGGTAGTCATTTTTTTAAACCGTAAACTAGATATACAGGATGTTTCAAAACTCATGGGCAAAAATTTAAGGGGTGGTAGAAAACATCTAAACAAGCCATTTTCACCAAACAATGCATGGGCGGAGAGCAAGCGGTGACCGCTAGAGGGCGCTGTACTGAAAAATATAAAGCGCGCGTTTTCTTACATATCGTCATTTCTACCGTAGATTTCAGCAGGCATGGCGACATACAGTTATCAGGAAAAGGCGGACATGCATTTTATGCAAGGTCTGGCGAATGGGAATGCTCTGGAAGCCGCAAGACAGTACAGGCAGCGCTTCCCGAGAAAACACGTGCCAGAGCGAAAAATACCACAACTGTCTTTCGGCCAACACAGCATTCCCATTCGTAAAATGCATGCCCGCCTTTTACTGATTATTGTATGTCGCCAAGCATGCTGAAATCCACAGTAGAAATGACGATGTGTAAGAAAACGGGCTTTATACTTTCCATTACAGAGCTTTCTAGAGGTCACCGCTTGCTTTCCGCCCATGCATTGTATGATGAAAATGACTTGTTTAGATATTTTCTACCACCCCTTAAATTTTTGCTCATGAGCTTTGAAACACCCTGTATAGATTTACAAACTATGCCTATAGAGTAAATAAATAAACTGAATAAACGAAATGATCCGAGAATTTTTAGTCTTTACGTTTCTAGAAGGTAAAACAATATTATGAATATTTTGGATATTATAAATCCTTTGCATTGCGAAAAAATCTAGCTCGATTTCATAGAATTTGGTTATAAACTCTAATTATAGTTGCTGAAATTCGCTTCTTTGTATTTGCTTAGATTTTTAAATAAGTTTGACCTCGATAATATAGGAAAGTGACCTAGAATTCTATTAGGTGTTTCTTTATACTAGCTATCAAAGGGAACTTGAATTTATAAGGATGACATGGAACTATATTTACTAGAGACACAATTTTGTTTCTAGATGTGTCAGTCATATACTTTTTCCTCAGTTTAAAAATGTGAAAAAGAAATAATTTTTAATATGTACTTATTAAGTTAAAACTTAAAAAATTAAGTAGATACAATGCATGCTATTTGATGAATTCTGTGTTAACTTACAGATGATTATAAAGTTAAAATTTTGACACTAGACTGAACGAAGTTGTTGAGCTTTTTTATTAGATACCAGATACAGAACAGAAATTTTATCATGATTGAAATTTTTATGCAAGAACATTGTTTAATTATTCATGCATGATTAATCATTACGAAAAAAAAATTATTTTTAAAAAATTGATTATTTATTTATTTATTTATTTAGCTTTTTTTTTCCCTTGCTACAGAATTGCTACAGAATTTAATTCATCTAGAAATATTTTAATACGTTGAGCGCCATGTCAGCCATTTTAGATTCTAGACATTTTGTCATATATCTCTAAGTACTGAATGAATCATCTTGAAACTTTAGCAGTGTGCAGAACATGTTATACTTCAAACATTTCAGCGAAAGTTTTATCCCGAAGGTAAAGGCAGCACCAGTAAAAATTTAAAACATTGAGAGCCCTGTCAGCCATCGGCGGCTGACAGTGTCAAATATTGATATAAAGCCGCATCAACCATCAGTGTCGGATATAAAATAGGATATAAAGCTAAAAATATTACATTCAATGATTGAAAATTTATTAAAAATTTGCTTAATTATTATTTACTACAGAAGGAATATACAAGTATATCGAATTTTAATAAATTTTAAGAATTTGCGTGGCGGTTAACGTGTTAACAGCATTACATACAAATCTCTCTATGTATTATTTAGAAGTATTCAAATGCCCCTAGTGACAAAAAGATACACTGTAATGCCGGCGAGTCCCACACCCATATGGTAGCCCCTATGGAGGGGGAATATATGTCATGGCAACCCTTAAAGGGGTCGCGAAAAGGATGCAGAGAGAGAAGCATCAGTGAATGTGTGTGAGCTGGTTGGAAGAGACGGAGGAGGTTGTCCTGCCGGCCGTTCTCTTAGCTCAGACTTAGTTGTCCTGTTTATGCATTATGTTGGAGAAAAGAATATTATTCTTAATGTAGATATACCTGTAAATAATCTTCTCAAGTAATATTAAAAGTGCCATGCTTCCTGCGAATAGAAAGTACTGATCGTTATTTATCTGCACAACATCATTTTCCCCATTTACCTCAACGAACCAAACCCATCGAGATCCTACACTGGCGCACCCGACAGGATCGAGGTAAGAAGATTCTTATCTTGTTTATGTTTTGGGGGAAAATAGAATAAGCATGAAAAGTGACTGTTGCTGAAAGATACTAAGAAAACTGTTTAAAATCTGCTGATTGCGAAAGATAAATTTTAAAGAATTTGCCAACATGGCCGAAATTTTTAACGTGAAGGGTCTAAAGAAAGAAGATTTAATTACGGTTGCGGAAGAAATAGGTGTTAGCACCACGTTAGACATGAAAATAAAAGATTTGAAAGAGAAAATTTTGAAGTCAGACGAATTTAAAACGTCACCTGATTTTGTTGCAGAATTTCTGATCACCACCGTAGAAGACCGTAAACAAAAGGACGAGCATGCCAGAGCATTGGAGCTTGCTAGAGCTCAAAGCTCAAGCCCTAGGCCGGAACCTGTCCAGCGTAGTGATAGGGATGATTTAGATCGGATAATTAAAATGATAAGGTCGCTAACGATTCCTTGCCCGTCAAAACCAGAGTTGTGGTATTTGTTCTTCACAACTCTGGAACGCGCATTCAAAACGAAAAATGTAGACGAAGGTATTCAAGCCGAAATTTTGTTAAATTTATTAGGCGAAAAAGCTGCCAATATTTTAGTTTACATTAACGATGAAGAGATCCAAGATTATGAAAAGTTAAAAACACTCGTGTTACGAGAATTTGAGCCGACAGCGCCAAACTGTTTGGAACATTTTAAGACGGCTAAAAGGCAGGTGGACGAGACGCACATGCAGTTCGCGTCTCGTCTTAAAACGACGTTCGACTATTACCTCCGATTAAGAAAATGCGAGGATTTTGATACTTTACGTGACTTGATAGTAGCGGATAAGCTATTTTCTACGTTAGATCAAGAAACGCAAACACACATAGGTATACGGCAAGGTGAAAACTGGTTTAGGCCGACAGAAATGGGCAAGGATTGCGATAATTTTTATACATCGAGAGGCAAGTCAATACATAAACAAAATTTTTCAGAGAATGCAAAACAACGCGATACGGTAGAATCATTAGATATGGGAAAAGAGCAAAGATACATACCTCCTCATTTGCGTACACCCAAAAACCAGTCGAGTTATGCTTATAAACCTAGAACCAAATCTTGTTATTCTTGCGGATCTAATTCCCACTTACAGCGAGACTGTGATAAACGAAAACAAAGTTTTAATAGTGAAAATATTAAATCGGAGCAAAATAGTCGCGAAATATTTACCGCTATGGTCAAAACTGAATTTTTAAATTCCCAACTAGCGATTGAACCTTTAGAGCACATTGAAATAATGGTTGAGGGACGGAAAGTGAAAGCAATAAAAGATTCTGGCACAAATTTTGCGATTTTTAACCCTTTGGCTCTACCAGATATAGAACTTAAAGAGCAAGGAAAGATAATTCTCACATCAGCTTTTGGCGAACAGACCGAAGCTAAATTATGTAAACTTCCCGTTTCGCTCAGAACGAGCGCAACAACCGTTGACGGACCTCAAGAAATTCTCGCGGCGGTGACTCGAAAACTTTGCGTTCCCTGCTTGCTCCCGCCTAGGATATGGAATTCGTTGAGGGGGCACTTTAAAGAAAGGGATGAAAAAGAGACAGAGAGCAGAGATTGCGTTCCGTTTGTAGAAGAGGGATCTCCTGAAAGTAGAGAAAGAGAGGTTTCAGTTTTCGCGGAGGGGGGAATGGAAGCCGATGGGGAAAGTACGCTTTGTATTGAAGAGAGGGTCAAAACTGACCATCTGAAATTCGAGATGCAGTGTACGGATTTGGAAAAGCGAGAAGAAACTAGCGTTATCGAGGGAGTGAAAGTTCAGAGGAGTAGAAAAGCGCTGGATAAAACGGTGTTGTTGCAACCTAGGGGAGAGGAAAAGGAAAGATTGAACTTAGCTCAAAGGGCGGTCGTATGCAAAAACGAAACTAAAGGGAGAGTTCGGGATAGTTTCGCTTGGCCTGGGATGAGGCATTCTGAAGTGCGTTTGAGAGATGTCGCGTGCGCTGAATTATGTTTAGGGGAACAGCATGGGCGGTGGCTGGCAGCTACCGAGTTAAAAACGTTAACGACCAAAGCGAGTTATAGTTCTCTATGCGATATTTTTATGCTTGCGGAGATTCCGAATGTAAACGTTAATGATTGTGGGAGGGCTAATAGAGAACTTAATTGGTTATTTGGTATTTTGAAACCATTACCTTGGGCTTGCGAAATTAGACGTTCATTTTTTTGGAATTTTAAAGCAGACGATCAGGCGATTCTATACGCTCGCTGGACCGGTCCTGGTGAAACAGCACGACAATGCTCACAACCTGAAGAAAAATTTGGCTTGATACAGGAGAATAAACAGGGAAAAGCCGCCGACTTCAGAACTATCCACGACGAAAGAAATGTGACTTCATCTTTGTATAGTGTGAAGGAGAATCGGAAAACTCCCCCAGGGGAAAGCAACCCTGTCTTCGTGCCAATTAAAGCACATAGGGCTCATGCTAAACGTAAACATGTGTTCTTCAACTTCAAAGGATCTAGTGATCGAAATAAAAATGTGAACGCCGTGGTGACAGACTATCTGGAACCATTATTTATGTTTTCGAAGGAGATAAAAGTGTTCAATTATATCTTCGTTATCAAGAAATTAATTTCTCTAGAAATAATATTGTGTTTTTCCCCGAAAATAAAATGGAACTTAAGCTTTCATATGTCTGAACATGTTTTAGTGAAAGTGCGCATTTAGACATTGACTGACTATGTAGAGGGCATAGTGTGTTTATGAACAAATTTAGACTCTTAATGTATAGACTATAATTAAAATTTGAATAAGAGACTTCATCAAAACTTTGAATGAACAATTCAGTGGACTTTAACTCTAGAGAGACAATTTTGAATTAAAACTTTTTTTGTGTGTGTAATTTTAAAACTATTTTGTCTCTTGCAGAAAATGAACTTCACAGAGGAAAATTGTGTAGTCCAGCATGTACAACATTTATCTTTACAAAGTTCTTATAATTTTATTCTATTATTTTAATCGCTAATTTCATTATTTAATTGTGGTTTTGTGATCAATATTCATTTATGTACTGTTAGTTAGTAGTGTGTGATGTAAATAATATTGTGGAGTGAGAGTCTCCGGCATCCTTTCATTTCTCAGATAGTGTCATCAGACGGCCGCTGAGACACGATCTTGGGGGGGAGGTGTAATGCCGGCGAGTCCCACACCCATATGGTAGCCCCTATGGAGGGGGAATATATGTCATGGCAACCCTTAAAGGGGTCGCGAAAAGGATGCAGAGAGAGAAGCATCAGTGAATGTGTGTGAGCTGGTTGGAAGAGACGGAGGAGGTTGTCCTGCCGGCCGTTCTCTTAGCTCAGACTTAGTTGTCCTGTTTATGCATTATGTTGGAGAAAAGAATATTATTCTTAATGTAGATATACCTGTAAATAATCTTCTCAAGTAATATTAAAAGTGCCATGCTTCCTGCGAATAGAAAGTACTGATCGTTATTTATCTGCACAACATCATTTTCCCCATTTACCTCAACGAACCAAACCCATCGAGATCCTACATACACAAAACTCTTACATTACTTGACTATTTCGAAAGAAAAACTGGATATTTAACAGGAGTTAATACAAAACTAGAACCCAAATATTTCTTAACTTTTTACACTGAGAAAAAATATATATATACCACATTCATCTAGAATGAATAAGTGTCTATTTTCTGAATCCTCAAACTTGAAATAGAGATTTCCGAGTTATGCATGTAAGATAAACCAATAACCGGTATAGACGAAATGATCGAGAATTTTTAGACAGTAAAACAATATTATGAATATCATGAATCCTTTGCATTGCGAGAAATTTTCGCTTGATTTTCTTGGATTGGGTCAAAAAGCAAGATTATAGTTACTAAAACTTGCCTCTTGTGTTTTCATTTACGTGCAGAGATTTTTAAATAAGTTTGACCACGATAATATAGACAAACTCTCTAGATTTTTAATAAGGGTTTCTAGAACTCGCTTTTAAAGGAGACTAGAATTTATAAGGATGAAATTGAACTATTTTCACTAGAGCTACAATTTAAGATTCTAGATGCCAGTTACAGAATTTTTTCTCAGTGTATAAGTTAATTATTTCCTCTTTTAGAGAATTTTCTGTATAAACTCTAGTCTCGAAATTAGAATCTAATTACCTTTTTTTATTTTTATTTATTTATTTATGTTTTTTTTCCTTTTGATTTTGCTACAGCAGTTCCAAAATTCAATTCAACCGGAAATATTTTAACAATGTGTGTTATCTAAAAATATTGAAATATCCATATAGACAAAAAGATAGTCAAAATTCTGACATTACTTGAATACTTAGAAAGAAGAGATGGATCTGTAACAGGAGGTAGTACAAAACTAAAATCCAAAATATCTCCTAACCTCGTATAATTTAGTTATTTTCAATTTGAGAATTTTTTCTGTATAAACTCTAAAACAGTCGCAGTGTAAAAATCTAGTATATTATATTATTTTTATTTTTATTTATTCATTTCTTTATTTGTGTTTTGTTTTCCATTTTGTTAACTACACTGTAAATAGAAGCGTCTTAAATTCAGACAGAAGTGTGTCTGAAATGTCAATTCGGACACATAAATGTCTGAAACACTTACGAATGCAAAATTTCAGACGCATGTGCTGTCTTAAATTAAGACACGTAAGTGTCTTTTTTATAAATGAGCTCAGGTAAGTGTCTGAATAAGGTCGATATGTCTGAAATTAAGACATATAACATTTTCAGACACATAAAATTTCAGACATTTTACAATTTATGCACTTAAAAATTCAGACATTACAAATTTCAGACACTTAGAAATTCAGACATTTGTATTACTTAACAAATTTTCCATATGGAACTTACTTTAAGCAGCATGCATATCCTGTTTTAACATTTTTTTAAACAAATAAATTTGACATTATTTTATGTAATATAAGTAGTTAACTTATTTAAAATACTTAGACACGGATCTTATTCTGTTAAAAATTAAGAAACAAAGTTAATTTTTATTTAAAATTCTCACATGTAATAAATCAAAAAAATATTAAGATAAACGAAGCATATGTAACTTGTAGCTAAGAAAGCGAATTCGTAGCTAAACAATCTTAAACAATTTGTGCATAATTGATTTTTTTTTTCGCATTTTAAAAATTATTTTATGTTTCCCTTACACTTCAAAATGTAAAAGAGCATTTTTTTTTTTTTTTTTTTTTGTTTCATGTATATAGTTTGTTTTCTTGCAAATACCAGTTAAAAAAAAAAAAAAAAAAAAAAAAATCGTTTAAAATCCTTAGGCTACTATTTTTTCATATTTATTACGCATTTTACAAAAAAAAAAAAAAAAAACCTCTAAACCTCTACACATGAAATTTAAGATAATATGTATTAAGCTTTACTTTTTATGAACAGTTTTATTGCAAAGACATAAAACTTCAATTTGTTTTACGGATACTAGAATATATTTCGTTATACAAGCAGAGTAGAGCGTGATCACCGATGGCTTGATTGGGAAGACACTCGACTTTGAATCCATAGGTTGTCAGTTCGATTCCCGCCGGGGGCAACGGGGACTATTATTGTAAAAGTTATTAATATATATATATCCTATGCTCTAGGAGATTCTAAAATCTATTTCTCACAGGTAAACATTATAAAACGCATCTTTTTATTTATGAAAAATATTCACTTCAAACAGGATCAAAGATGGCGGAAATTCAGACGTTTCGAGTGTGAAACGATGTGCCTTTTAAGACACTTTTTAGCATCTTAAAATTAAACACCCGTTTCAGACACAATTTTGTCTGAATTTCAGACACTTGTATTTACAGTGTACAGCGTTTCTGGAATTCAATTTATACAAAAATATTTTAACAATGTTCGTCATCTAAAACAATTCAGATGCCCATAGGAACAAGCAAATTTTCAAAGCTATTATATTACTTAATTACTTAGAAAGAAGAGCTGGATGTAATACAATACTAAAATCTAAAATATTCTTTAACTTCTTATATTTAATTATTTTCAGTTTGAGAAAATTTTCTGTATAAACTCTACAGTAGTCTCAAAGTTAGAATCTAATTTATCTTTTTTTATTTTTATTTTATTTATTTATTTGTGTTTTCTTCCTTTGTATTTGCTACAGCAGTTTCAAAATTCAATTCAACCAGAAATATTTTAACAATGTGCATCATCTAAAAATATTGAATTATCCACATGGACAATAAGATAGTCAAAACTGTGAAATTACTTGACTATCTAGAAAGAAGAGATGGATCTGTAACAGGAGGTAATACAAAAATAAAATCTAAAATGTTTCCTTACCTCGTATAATTTAGTTATTTTCAATTTCAAAAAAATTTCTGTATAAACTCTAAAATAATCTAATATATATATATATTTTTTATTTTTACTTATTCATTTCTTTATTTGTGTTTTGTTTCCCATTTTGTTAGCTACAGCGTTTCTGGAATTCAATTTAAACAACAGTATTTTAACAATGTTTGTCATCTAAAACAATTCAGATGTCTATAGGAACAAGAAGATTTTTCAAAACTATTATATTACTTAACTACTTAGAAAGAAGAGCTGGATGTAATACGAAACTAAAATCTAAAATATTCCTTAACTTCTCATAATTTAATTATTTTCAGTTTGAGAAAATTTTCTGTATAAACTCTAAAATAGTCGCAGTGTTAGAATGTAATTTTTCTATATATCTTTCAAGATATTCTTGAACTAAAGGAATGCATTAAAGAAGTTAGTCTTTAACTTTACTATTTCTTTCATAACTGACTAAAAATGTTTGTTTCCTTAATCAATATATTTACAATGCTACTTTTCTGAGAGAATGAAGTTGTTTGTATTTTGCCTTTCGTAAAGTTTTTGTAAGTTTTATTTTCGTGTATACATTAGTTAACCAATAAAAAAGATAGCAAATAACACATAGCCTGAAGGTAATGTTTAGTTTAAACTAATGTTTCGTAGTAAATTTACTGCTGGAAGTTTCAGGAAAAGTATTTAGAATATTTCTTTTTCTAATATAACAGATGACTAAATAAAATATAATAGTAAACAAAAATAACAAAGTATATAAATAGCTGAATATTAGACTGTGAGATTTTATTTTAAAATATTGTAATCATATTAAAAAATCCGACTTTGAGATTTTGCTGTATCTACACGTTTTGAGGTCCCTTGAGTTCATATTTACTATTTTTACGATGATGTATGTATTAATGTATGTGTACATGTGTGTGCGTATGCATGCGGGTATGTATGTGAGTGAATACGATAGAGTCTAAACGCTTTGTTCGTATGAACTGAAAGTTCGTACTTATGTTATAGGTCACCATAGCACGGACATTATTGATTTTGTTGAATCTAGCACTTATGCATTTTTTACAGGGGCACAAAGAAAAATTCTTTATTATTATGGTCTATTGGCCCAATATTTTTTTTAATTGCAATAGCGTATAAATGCCTTAATCTATTGAGTTACAAATTTAAACTCATGTTATAAGTCACCGTCGTACGAACTCTATAGATTTTGAATAATCTAGCACTTACAGTTTCTTTAAACGGACACAAAGAATAACTGTTTTTCTATATGGCCCATGGGCTCAAATTTTGAAAGTGCGATAGCGTCTAAACTCCATTTTCGATTGGACTAAAATTTTATACATATGTTATAAGTTACCCTTGAACAAACTGCATAAATTATGATGAATATAGCACTTATAGTTTTTTTTACAGGGACACAATGAAAATTTCTTTATCATTATTTCCTATGGGCTAAAATTCTTTAAAGTGCGACAGCATCTAAATACCTTATCCGATTCAGCTGAAAATTTGAATAAAAGTTATAGATCACTATCACACAAACTATATGAATTTTGGTGAATACTTATAGTTTATTACTATAGTTTATTACTTATAGTTTATTATAGTTTATACAAACACTTATAGTTTTTTTTTTTTTTTTTTTTTTTTTTTTTTTTTTTTACAGGGACACAAAGAAAAATTCATTATCATTGTGGCTTATAGACTCAAGTTATGTAAAATGCGATACCTATTAAATGCCTTATATGATTGAGCTGAAAATTTATATATATATGTTATAGATGACCGTTTGTTTATGCACAAGCTGTATAAATTTTGGAGAATCTAGCACTTATAGACATTACAAGGACACAGGGCAAAGTTCTATCATTGTGATTTTTGGACTCTAATTATTTAAAGTGCCATAACGTCTAAAGGCCTCATCCGAAAAAGCTCAAAATTTATATACATGTCATACGTAAGTCAACGTTGCACGAACTGTATAATTTTTGGTGAGTCTAGCACTTAAAGATTTTTACAGGGGCATAGCGAAAATTTCTTTGTCATTATGGTATATGAGCCCAAATCATTTGAAAGGAAATAGCGTTAAATTAAACAACGTATTATATACAGAAAAATACTGAAACGCCCTATTATAATATCCTCTTTTGTTTATTTAACGATTTCTCTTACGTTAATTTATTCACACAACCGTTAATTACTTAATGTTCGGAAAGGCGAGTGGAGTCACTCGAGATTTTTCTTTCTTTTTTTTTTTTTTTTTTATAATATTATAATATTTTCGGAAATCAGAAAAATAAAATCGTGAATATTAAATTGTGAATTTATATCTTTTTTTTTTTTTAATTGATTTACTTATTTTTATTAATTTCTTTAGATATTTTAGAAACGTGAAAAGCAATACGGCCATGCCAGGTTGAATAATATAGTATTTACAATAGCTTAAAGTATTTATTTTCTTTTAACTTATAATCACACTTAATCCCTTCCCATGCTTTAACGAGTCTGACTTGCGATGAAGATTTTGTCCCAAACCTAAACATTACGAGCCAGGCTCGCGAACAGAAAGCCGGGACAAACATAAACATCACGAGCCAGGCTCGAAAAAAGAAAACCGGGCCAAACATAAACGCCACGAGACGGGCTCGTGAACATTATTCTTCGACCGCATTTCATGAAACCATGGAAGCGTCTGCGCAAGTTCTAACTCAACGAGTTCAATGCTAAAATAGGGGTAACAGTCATCCGGCTCAGAAAATATGAGCAATAACAAAGCGCAGAATTACTAGCTTGTTTACCACGTGCTGACCAACAACACTTGGGCCCAATTATTAAGTATTTAAAAGTATGTAAATATTATGGTGTGTCACTCACAAGATTATCTCTTACCCTGCATTTTAATATTATAAAGATAGATAATTTGTGCTTTTTAGCTCACATTTCAATAAAAGCGTGTTCTTTAATTTTTTAAAAGTATATTTTTTCTTTCTTTTCAGTATATAAATATTGTAAGTTAGTCTAAAATAAATAAATATATAAATAAAATAAGTTAATGGAAAAAAAAAGTAGAAAAATAATAATTAATAATATAAAAACTTCTTAAAATTAAAAAAAAAAAAAAAAAAAAAAAAAGAAAAGAAAAAAAAAAATCTTTTTTTCTCTTTTTCTTTTCAGCATCAACCGTAATTATTTACGAGAAATTCCTATTAAAAGGAATCCATATGCATTAAATATAGTGGAATTCCTTAATCTATTTTTAGTAAATTATCTGTTTACCCTAAAACCTTGAACGAGAGACCTTTAAATATTTAATGAACTGGATAACAACATCCATATTAAAGTGATTTAAATTTCCATTAATAGAATTTCATTAAGAGTTCATCCAATTTAAAATCTTTATCGTTAATTATTCATTCTGTTATTAGGAAATATAGATTTTTCTAAGGAATATCGACACGTATTGATGTATTGTGTTCGGGAGTAAAGCCGTTTGACTATACGTGAGACCTAGTCCTAGGGTGGTGTGCCCTCCGTGCGTATGTTTCTGAAGGGGTCCTAGTGAGCTTTACGTGAGTTTCGGAGAAAACCAGGGAAAGCAGGGAAGACCGATGAGAGCAACCTGCGATAGAACCCGGTATTTTCCACATATCAGTTTTGAGCGCAGAACCACTTCGCGTGAATAAATGACAGTGTTTATCGTGAGTAAATGAGAACTAGATAAAAATATCGAATGAAAAATCTTCAATAAACAAATAAATTCCACTTATACATGCTGTCAATAATTATAAAATAGTAATAAAAATATACTTTTCAGCATATCAAACTATTTAAAATATCTTTATATTCCAAAATATATTTACATTCCGACGTTTCGAATAATATTCAATTTTTAACCATCTTCAGGGAAATGATGAACATAAACTATAAACATAAATCAAATTAAGCCATTCTTGGATATTACAAACTCAATTCGTAAAGAAATTAATACGTGATTACATAACTTATATAATAAACTTATACAACTTATATAAAAGAATTTGAAAAATCTTCAATTATTTATGCAACGCATGAATTTATAAAAGAAACATTGGAATAATGATAACTCTATACCACAAAATAATAATGATATTATCATCATTATTATTACTGTTATTGGTAACAATTTCGAAACATCATGAAGAAAAGCTTTGAGTCATGAATGTATTTTTGATCGTAAGTGTTTGCGATTGTGAGTGTTTGCTATCGTATTTTTGATCGTAAGTGTACTCGAATGCATGTGTGTTCCTGTATGTGGCAGGATATACGTATGTGTCTATTTGTGTTAAATGAAAATGGGTCTGCGAAAATATTTTACATATGCGTAGTGGTTATATTACACATATAATTAGAGCATGAAAAATGCAATATAGTCGATTTTATGATGATGAAATAAAGCAAAATTTTTTGAACTTTCATCTTTTAAAGTGTATACGAAGATATCTGTCGTAAGCAAACAACATCCGGTAGAATATTAAGGACAGTTTGTTTGTTTATAAAGAAAGAAATCGATTGTTGGTGTATAAGGGAGAGGTGTTGCATCTTGGGACATTGACAATTTCTAAAAGCCTATTTGCCACTTCAAAATATTATTTATTTCTAAGTATGACTCTAACAAATAGATAACAGTGCAGTAAAAGGCAGCATCAGAAACTCTGAACACAGGACTTAGAGAGTGAAAGAAAATTTCGTCACTTAAAAAGCAAATATTTATCTCATCCTAATTTCGATTTCTGAACTAGTATTTGAAAAACTATTTTGCTAAATTTTAAATGGATATTGAACAAAAGGTTTTTAAATATTTTGGTTATGAGAAATTAATGATACTATGTTTTGATTGACCATCATTTTGATTTTATTTAAACGTGTGGTGATTGTACCTTGGGACAGTATACCATGTTGTACCTTGGGACGCATATCCGAAGGAACAACATATGTCATGCACATAGTTCTCAATAATTTAGGTATTGTTTTAGTATATATTTTAGTATGTTTTAATAAAACATTCTAAAAATAATAATTTTATGCATTAATTAATAATCTTTTAATACAACTTCATATACACCCCGCGGCAAAAAGATAGGTATAAAGGTTTTTTTTCTATGATTTTTCATAAAATAAGATTATCTAAATTGTGCTCATCATTCATTATTATCGTAAAATAACACTATTCTCGAACTAATTTTTGTTTTAAGACTAATTTAGAAAAATTTTAAGACTACATTTTTTCTAATTTAAGACTACACACAGCGACAAAAAGATAGCAACAAAGTTTTTTTTTTTTTTTTTTTTTTTTTTTTTTTTAATTTTTTAATATGATTATTTTGAATATGATTCAAATATTTAATATGTTTTTGATATGATAATATTTTGCTATGATAATAAATTGTCAGCACAATTTAGATAATGTTATTTTATGAAAATTTAAAAAAAAAGCCCTTTGTTCCTATCTTTTTGTCGCGGAGTGTAGTCTTAAATTAGAAAAATTTTAGTCTCAAAACTTTTCTAAATTAGTCTTAAAACAAAAATTAGTCCAGAATAGTGTTATTTTATGATAATAATAAAAGATAAGCCCAATTTAGATAATGTTATTTTAAGAAAAATTAAAGAAAAAACCCATTGTACCTATCTTTTAGTCGCGGTGTGTATATATGATACACCGATTGATTCAACTCAATTGTTAAGTGAAACTGTTTCATCTACAGCAGTAAGTGCGGCAAATGAGTTAACAGAATGTGTAGTATGTTCATCTTCAGATTCTCAAGATGTGACATCACCAACAATGATTTGGGCCTTTCCCAAAGCTTCAGCTCGAAAAAACTATGGCAGTAGAAGAAAAGCAAAATCTTGCATTGAACAGATTCTCCTGTAAAATTGAAATTGAAACTGCCGCATGCAGAACAGAAAACTGTTGCATCCAAAATAGACTCGGAAAAAATCACCTTCAGAACAAATTATCAGTTAAGCATTTGATACTGATAAACCAATTTTATTAAATACAAGTGATGACAATATTGAATATGATCAAACCACATACGCATTAGAAAAATAGATACAGAAAAAAAAAAAATATATATATATATATTTTACATAAGTATCTGTAATAATAATATAAATCTATTAACTTCTATGTTTGAACCTCCAGAAATACCCCCTTGTTTACGACCTTGATCTGAAAAACTGGAGGTCATTAACAATGAGGTTTTTAAAGGGCACAGGGAACAGCAAGAAGTTTATTTATGGATATGAAAATTATGATATCTCATCAGACATTGAGTGTTAAACTCCCACTGAGATCTGAGAAAACGAGAAATCTCACAATTAACTTTACATCAAAACTTGGTTGATTTACAAATAAGATTTGAACTTTCAAATTTATTATTATTTGTGTAATGCATCTACAAATGTATTTTTTTAATTTAATGCCTTAAAATATATATATTTTTAGTCAGTTGCATAAAACTGGTTTAGGTTAATACTATTGCTTGAATTTTGAAGCATGTCTGAAGGTACAACAAAGCATGTCCGAAAGTACATCATGGTATTGTACCTTGAGACAGTTTACACTTCCTATTTAAAATATCTGGAAATCTTTTCAAATTGGTAAAAGTAAATAAATTTATTACAAGGAAGAATGTTGGAGTATTTAAATATTGTCTTTAGAATATAAATCTAACTTCAATTTTAGAAATTAAAAATTAAAAATGCCCCAAGGTACAACACTCTCCCCTACACATATTGATCTTCACTCATAATCACAAGATTGGTTGAAACGAATAACCCATTGATTCTCAAGATTAACGTAAGTTATTAAGGCAGTCTCGAAATCACGCTGTAATTGTAGGTATAAATTGTTCGTAGAGAGTTTGCTTTGTTAAAGATAAGATGTCTATTCGAGTTTCGTTTAGTTGGCGTTGGTTTTGGTTTTGGAGGAGATATAAATGGATCTTATGCCCGTATGGCAGTGACTACTGGTATTGATCTATTTAAGAGGCTGTGGTATTGGTTAATTCAACAATAAACAAAAATTTCACTCTCAGTAATTGGCATAAGAAATGTTATATACCCGCAACGGTAGGTGGTGCTTAAAGTCCAATGTCCATGGAATATTTTGTTAGTTAAGGGTGAGATGTGCATTCGAGTTCGTTTAGTTGGCGTTGGTTTCTGAAGAATTGTTAAAAGTACTAAGAGCAAAGTGTTGGAAGTTGGATAGCGAAAGCTTCCCACTGGAACACAAAAATTGAATTAATGTATACCACGCATTCATGGAGAAATCTATGTCCCACATAGGGTTATTATAGCACGTCTTTGTTTGTAAAATCGATTCTTTGCAAATAAATGACAACCACTGCTTCCCCAGTCATACAGCACTGTTTACAGAAGATATTTAATCTTTTTTATGTATGTCAAATGTAAATAAAAAAAAAAATCACCAAACTAAACACTTATCGATAATGGATGATAGGAAATTTTCTTATTCTCAATTATATCACGATATTTTTCATTACTTCATTATTCACAAAAACTTGTAATAAAATGATAAACAGCATTAGATATTGCAGTAAGAAATTTAATTTTCTGAAAGTAAATAAAAGGGTATCTGCAGATGATTAATTACCGTCCTAATTTATTTTTTCACTGAAAATATCTGAGATACTGATTTTATTTATTTGCAGATGATAAATTTCTTTGTTATTAATAGCAACATTGACTTTTTTTTTTTTTTTACACCATTTATTACATTTTAATTTCCATAAAGAAACTGACGTCAGAGACAGAAAAAGCAACATAATAAGACAAACTATTTACAAGTTGGCAAATAGAGTACCTTTGTGAACGCGAGACTTTTAATTGGTAACTTCGTTAAATAAGGCGATACAAATTTCTGAATAAGAGAACTGTATTCTTTGGAGTATTTGGAAAACATTGATACCTCTTATGACGCTGAGGAACCTCCAGTTCACGAGAAGAAGCGGTACACGGCAAAAAAAAAAAAAAAAAAAAAAAAAAAAAGTTAGTGGCGGCAATAGTAAAAAATTGAGAAAATAGAGAAATATTGATGCAATTTTTGGATCATGGATAATCGGAAGTGTTGCCAGGTAGGAAATATTACGATTTCTCATTCATCAAGTCAATGGTCGTGTCAGGGTACGCCGTCTTCCAAGCAAACAGTTGATCTCCCCTCTTACAACAGGTCATAAACAGGCTGCTGGTGGTGGTATTATGCTTTGGGATACGTTCTTATGGACGGCTTTGGGAACCTTACTTTTGGTAGAACAGATCATGTAAACTGAGGACTCTATTGCGGATCAGTTGCACCCTAATATGGCTTCGGTCTTTCCAAGAGGAAATAGACTTTTTAAGCTGGACAACGTCCCATGTTAAAAGGTTCGAATTGTGTTGGAGTGGTTCGAGGAGCATAAGGATGAATTCCACTTAATGTCCTGGCGACCTAACTCACCAGACCTTAACCCAATACAGCAGATTTGGGATTCATGGAGCAGCAACTCAGAGCTCAAACAGCACTATGTGGGAATACCAGGACTTTGTGCGACTGCTACTTAAAAAGCTGGTACAACCTGTCTCCAGTCATCTAATAAGAACTTGTGGCATCCATGCCAAGACGAGTTGTAGACCTTTTTCGGGATAAAGATGGCGCAACTCGTTATTGAATAGGTAGTCATAATGTTTCGTTTCTTCAGTTTATTTAATTATATTATTAATGTTATTACTTTTTATTTATTACTTGCCCCCAATCCTATGCCCCCAAGTTTCGGCAGAAGACCATGATTTTAGACTTTCTAACAACATTTCATTATATTTAATGAGGTGTAACCCTGCTGAAATACAGTTTTAAGAAATACCGTCTATAGACGGTAATGTTACGATTTTTTTTTTTTTTTTTTTTTTTTTTTTGGGGGGGGGGGGGGGTATTATAAAATAATCCACAGTTATTATATGCACTAATAAAAAAATACACTTTAACATGTTGAGCGCCACGCGAATTTTTAAGGAAATCCCGTCAGGCCACGCGGCGCTGCTTAGAAGTGCGTTATGGTTACCGTGTTTCAATAAAATCCATTAAAAGGCCTTAGTGATATAATCCTGCAATAAATAAAAATTAAATACATTTTAAATACATTTTCAGTAATTACTTAAAACAATGTAATTTTTTTCAGTTTTATGTCATATTTTACGCTGTCAGACACCGGTGGTTGACGCGGCTTTATATCATATTGTACACTATCATTCACCGGTGGTTGACGTGGCCTAAACGGAAAGTTCATTGTCAGTCACAGAAAGTTCAGTGTCAGATTATTAATGTTATTACTTGTTATTTATTTGATTTGTTTTAAAATGTATATACTTTGAGAATTCAAATATGTATATGTCTCTCTGAGTTATGTACTGCATGAATGCATGCAGACAGACAGAGTGCATATAGACAAATATTTAGATGGAAGGTAGATATGTGTATAAATATGCAAATTAGATAACTCATATATATATGTTTATATAAGTTTACTTTTTGAAAAGAAAATCTCCGATTGGATAGGTATACTATTTTGAGATTTAGGAATCAAAAAGTATAATTTTGGAGAGCGTTTCAGCATAAAATTCCAATAAAAATAATACAGAAAATAAAAAGTAGTAAAACATTTCCTGTTTATGAAGCATGTTTAAAATTTTCATATCCAATTGCGAGTAATTTTTTTTTTAAACTGTAACAATATTACTCTCTTTTTTTATCACTTTTTATTAATTTTCTAAATCCGGCTTTTATTATTCAGTAAATAAACCTTGTTAAAATAGTTAGAGTTTGAAATCTCCTAAATAATACAAATAATATATATATATATACTTTTTTATTTAACATTTTATAAACCGCATTATGAAACAGAAAAAATTATATTTTAAATATATATTTGTTTTGTTATTTAAGCGTATTATTTAAAGCCATGAGGTAGGAGAGCCAAATATGGCCATAATTAAGATTTGAGAATTTTTTATAATTTTCTGGCTGAAAATATGTGGGTATAAATATTTTTTCGTAAAATGCTACACTTATCTCTTAAAAATGTCAACTATAATTTTCTTTGTAAAATGTAATTTAGATATTTTTTTAAGGCAATATCAGAATTGTAGCTTGTGTGGCCACCTTTGGCGTATAGTGTTCCAAAGTTGGACCATATATTGAAAGCACTTTTAAAATGTGCTTCAGACGCTCTTTTGTTATTTAACAGGTTTTTTCTTCTTATTCATCTTAACTTTTGACAGAAAACAGACTTTCAACCACTTTTTCGTGCAAAGTAGTTCAGGACTTTTATTATGGGATTCATTGATTTCTTTCGGGATATCTCTGGTTTTCAGTAGTGTGGAAATTGTTGGAGAATAAGTGATAATAAGTTTTTTTTTTTTTTTTTTTTTTTTTTTTTTTTCAGATATTTTGTAAGGTTGGAGTCACGTCAGCATAGCGCTGCTGTGAAGAAAACAAGTTGCGAAGCGCGAGTGAATACGGAGAGGTTTTAGAATTGTTAAATGAAGTGAGTGGAGTTGACGCAGATTAATTATAAATATGAGTATGGGGAAAAAAGGGAGGTGGAGTGTGGTGGTGATGTAGAGTGTGAAATAGAACAGAATTGTTCTTGGGTGATTAAGTTCTTAGTTCGATAAATGTTGTGGTGATTTCGAAGGTGATAATTTATAGTGTAGAGTTAGGTGGATTCAGGGAATCCTTTTTCACCTTTAACTTACCGCCTTTACTCACCTTTAACTTTACTTTAACCACCGCCACTTTAGAATGTAGAAAAAGAGGGGAAAAAAGGCTAAAAACCCCATAGGAATAGCATGGGAAGAAAAGCAAAAAAAACTCACAATGTAAAGTGATGTGGATCAGCGAGAGCAATTATCTTACTACGTTATCTACTGTGGGTGAGATTTCTTTCTGAATATATTTAAATTGTTTATTGAAGTTATATTTCTAAAGTACTTAAGATTTTATATTAAGTTTGACCCAAGTGTCCTCCCCGCACATCAGCTCTAATACAACTTTATTTGCATTGCAATTTGAGTCTCGTACTATTTCTTACTTACTACTTAAGTTAATTAAATTAATCTTTGAGGAATGTCGTCCACTAATTCCTCACAATTTAAGCAGAAATTTTGAAAGCTACCCTCATTGCATTAATTTGCTTATTTATTTATGAAGTCCACCCACGTGTCTCAAGGTTGCCCGGCATCTGGGCTACCTTGAGGACATGCCTGTGGTTGCCATTTGCACGGCATTAAATTTTTAATCTGATAAATTTAATAGAAAGAAAGTTAATATGGTTAAAGAGAAAGAAAGAAATTTTAGAAACTATATCACAGCTCAAAGTTCTAAGAACTTAAACTCGTGTAAATTAAATTATCTTCTTACCTGGAAATTAGAGCAATTACTCCTCTAAAGTGAAATCACTGCATATACAATGGCGGTCGATCAAGATACATCCCGCGACAAAAAGATAGGTAGAAAGGGTTTTTTCTTTGATTTTTCATAAAATAAAATCTAAACTGTGCTTATCATTTATTATTATCTTAAAATAACACTATTCCCGGACTCATTTTTGTTTTAAGACTAACTTAGAAAAGTTTTAAGACTAAAATTTTTCTAATTTAAGACTACACACCGCGACAAAAAGATAGGAACAAAGTTTTTTTTTTTTTTTTTTTTACTTTTCTAATATGATTATTTTGAATATGATTGAAATATTTAATATGTTTTTGATTTGATAATATTTTGTTATGATAATAAATGATCAGCACAATTTAGATAATGTTATTTTATGAAAATTTTTAAAAAAAACCTTTGTTCCTATCTTTTTGTCACGGAGTGTAGTCTTTAATTAGAAAAATTTTAGTCTTAAAACTTTTCTAAATAAGTTTTAAACAAAAATTAGTCCGGGAATAGTGTTATTTTGTGATAGTAAGCACAATTTAGATAATGTTATTTTATGAAAAATCAAAGAAAAAACCCTTTGTACCTATCTTTTTTCGCGGGGTGTAATATCTTCAAATTTAGTCCTATACCCTGAAGATACATGATTTATAATGCAGTAGCTCCATTTTGGGATTAAAAATTAAATTAAACCTAATTTAGGGGGTTGGGCTACCTTTGGAGCACTTTTGGCACACTTACATTATGCAATAAAAATTATGCATATCACCCCCATTATAATAATTTATGAGGATTTTGTGAGGTGATGTTTTTGCATACCCCTGGTACATACCCATATAGCCACTGATATCCATTAGACATATGAATTACATCCAATGATCCGTAAAAGGTACAAAATATCTAAAGAATGTTCATTAAAAGTACTGGATATACTGTACTAATTATAGATATCTATTAGATGTTTAAATATAGACAAAATATAGACGTACCTTTTTCGATGTCTAATATATGTGACATGTCAGATTTAGATATTTTCAATGTCTATTAGATCTAACAAGTCCAATTATTGGATATTTGGAGATTTATTGGATATGTGACACACATGTAATGGGTGTAAAAAGAGTGACATTTGTCATGCTAATAGATATCTGTAGAAGTTTAATGGATCGTTTTTTAACTTTTATGTGTGTTTATACATATCTTATGGATGTAAATGGCTGTGTGGGTAGAAGTCGAAAAAGATATTCGACCTTAAAAAAGGGTAAAAAAATATATATTTCTTTTTCTATATTACTTATATTTTTTTCTAAGATTGACAGGAGTTTCTTAAAGAAATACAAGACTCAATTAAAACGTAAGTGGAGATCTTGGAATATGCCAAGCCAAACACCAAGAGCACTTCTATGGAATCCTATCTGGAACAAAAACGGCTGCATGTATCGTCCAGTGTCTTGTAGTGATATTAAAGTGAGGTATATCTATTCTATGCTTATAAATGTCTTTGACATTTCTTCCATAAAGCTTTCAAAACTAGTGGTAGTTTACATAGTACACTCGGTACATAATGGGAAAAAGATATAATTTTTTAAACCTCTTTTCAGTGTTTTTCCTGAATCCATTATTAATCAAGTTTTATTACTCTGCAAACACATTACCTTCATTTCTTTATTTGTTAATAATATACACAAGATAAAATATGCTTTCATAGTTTAAGAAATAATTAATATATGAAAGGTTAAAAAAAAAAAAAAGATAAAATCTTTAACAAAATTAGCTAAATAACAAACTAAAAATTTTTATCTTTAAAATATATCTACAAATTTAATATATATATACCTACAGTCGGTAACAAAAGTGT
This sequence comes from Salticus scenicus, assembly GCA_963930645.1. Taxonomy (NCBI): domain Eukaryota; kingdom Metazoa; phylum Arthropoda; class Arachnida; order Araneae; family Salticidae; genus Salticus; species Salticus scenicus. The sequence continues at coordinate 64,141,091 of OZ005662.1, read as the reverse complement.
CCGAACACTAGCAAAAATTCCTATGTAAAAAACGTACACTTGATGAGCTTTTTTAAAGTAAATCCTTATCGAATCATGTTCTTATACTGACTAAGAACAGGATTCGACAAGGATATATTTAACAAAACCGTATGAAGTGTACTTTTTTTACATAGGAATTTTCGCTAGTGTTCGGACACTTTTGTTACCGACTGTATATGTTTACAGAAATTATATTTTTAAAACATGAATCCTTTTCAACTGACAACATTTACTATGAAATACCATAATAACAACAGATTATTATTAAATTTGAAGGCACTAGGGGTTGTTTTATCGTGAGATGCTCCAGGAATAAAATTTTTGAAAAAAAAAAAATTCTATTCTTCTTTTTCATTTTTTCTAGGAATTAACTAAAACGTGACTCTTTATGCAACAAACATTTTAGAAATTCTACTATAGGAATATTAAAGAAATCACTTCAAAGAAATGTGAGACTGCTATTGTGGAATCTTATCATCTATTTAATTCTGGTAATCTTTATTGATTTCTAGTGTATTGTGGGAAAAATATCTTTCTTCTTTATACCTTATTCGTTTTCTGAATCTAAGCACGCTATATTTCTTAATATTTTAAGATAATAAGAATTTTTTTTTTTAACCAAATAAATGAAAAATATTTTTAAAGAATCCTTTCTTTTTCCACTTTTGTTATTTATTTTGTTAATTACTTTTGTTTAACAAAAGAAATATATACGAGGGTTTTAAATTAAATAGTGGCAACTTAACCTTGAAACTCGCAGAAGGGCGGGCATGCGCAAATAGGATATGGGACTGTTGTCGATGTGTAGAGTGCAAAAAACAGACGATCTGCTAAGAAGGGTAGTTGTCGTGTGGCGTTAAAGTGAGGAGTTTCGTTTCCATCGCTCTAAAGCATGTTTTCAAAAGGTGATCAGCGGTCGTGGCTTAAAATCGAAGTATTCGTGCTACTGTCCTATACGGTAAAGCATTTGTGCCACAGGTTTCCACTAATCCTCGATAGCATTCTGTTGCATTTTTGCCACGGTCAACTTCGAATTTAAGCCACGACCGCTGATCACCTTTTAAAAACATGCTTTAGAGCGATGTAAACGAAACTCCTCGCTTTAACGACATACAACAACTACCGTTCTTAGAAGATCGACATTTTTTGCACTCTACACATCGAAAACAGCGCCACGTCACCGCTCCCATATCCTATTTGCGCATGCCCGCCCTTCTGCGAGTTTCAAGGTTAAGTTACCACTATTTAATTTACAACCCTCGTATATATAAATAAATATATGCAATATAAAAATCTCTAGTCAGACCCTTTTTAATAGAGTATAGTTTAACCACTTTATTATTTAATAACACAGGTCGACGATAATTTTTTTTTCTTCAAGGTGACATATTTTTCTTATGGATTTCTGGGTGCTGATTAAGGAAATCTATTCAAAAATTTCCTTCACGTACAATTTGGCAAATAATGGAATTGTTTGAGCTTACACTGAGAAAAAAATATACCGCTTTCATCTAGAACGAATAGGTGGTCCTTTTCTAAATCCATAAACTAGAAATATAGATTTCTGAACTATAAGTATAAGGCACGCCAATACACTGAGAAAAAATTCAATAACTGACATCTAGAATCTAAATTGTGGCTTTAGAAAAAATACTTCCATGTCATCCATATAAATTTCTTATAAATTTCTTTCTAGTCCCATTCGAAAGCGAGTTCTAGAGACCTCTATTACAATTCTTGAGTGTTTGCCAATACTATCGAGGACAAACCTATTTGAAAACATCTCCAAATAAATCTGAATACAAGAGGCTGGTTTCAGCAGCTATAATCTTCGTTTATGACACAATTCTAGAAAGTCAAGTGAGAATTTCTCGTAATACAAAAGATTCAGAATATTGTTTCGCCATCTAGAAATATGTAGATTAGAAATTCTCGACCCTTTCATGTATTCAGTTTATTGGCGGTCCTTATACGCATAGCTCGGAAATCTATATTACTAGTTTAAGGATTTAGAAAAATGACCATTTATTCATTCTAGATGAAGGCGGAATATTTTTTTTTTCTCAGCGTAAACCTCCATTTTTGCAACTCCCATTTAAGCTATTTTCCGGAAAATCTGGATGATGTGAGTAAAGAACAAGGAGAGCTACTTCATCAAGTCATCAAAGAAATAGAAATCAGGTATCAGAAACGATGGAGTTATCATATTAGCTGATTATTATTGTATGTTCCATAGAGACTTCCCCCTCCCTCGAAGTCCTCACACCGTGCATAAGGTAAAATGTTCTAGAGTGAGCTTCTATGTAAAAAAACACATTTAAAGGATAATATATAAATAAAAGCCAAGTTTAATGTATTTTGTGAATAAATTCTTTTAAATTTGCTATAGCGTCTGGGTGAATTATTCCGATATTCATTCTTACTTTGTTAAAAATACTTACGTGATAGGAAGAAAAGAAAAGCATTCCTGAATTCAGCGTATCAAAATACATTAAAAACACCCAACGCAGTTCAAAAAAAAAAAAAAAAAAAGAAAAAAAAAAAAAAAAGAAAGAAAAGAAAAGAAAAAAAAGAAAAGAAAAAAGAAAGAAAAGAAAAGAGAAGTACGATTTTGCAGCTTTTTTCCAATCTCATTCTCACGTATTCAGAGTTGCCACCATTTTAAATTATTCCGAAGCATTTTTAACCCCGCCTTTATCTCATACCACTTTTGTCTTAAGAATAATTTTTCCTGATTTTATCGTAGTTATATATTAGAGAAAAATTTTCTGTAAATAAATTGGTGCGAAATAAAGGCGAGGCTAAAAATGCTCCGTAAAAAATTAATACATTCGCGACCGCATGATTTTGTGTTTTTCATAGTAAGCCCCGCCACAGTGAGCGTAGAACCTCTCAGCCGCTGGTGGACCCCATAGAAGGAAAGACATGATACAATAGAAAATATTTTTTTTTATTTCCAATGGCTAGGCAAAAGTTACAGAGGACTATAAAGATACGAAACAAATTATAGACAATAAAACATAGAACAAAAGACAGAAGTCATTGCCTAAGGAGCGATCTTGCCTCCCAATATCTCGACTCTTCTGTAGAACATCGGGACAGATGGTACTATCCATTACTTCTCCAGAATCACAAAGTGGGCAAGTAGGGTCGTTTAAGATACCTATGCGCTTCAAATGAGCGGCAAGGCAGTCATGTCCTGTAGATAGGCGGAAAGTCGCAACTGCCTTACGTCTTCGTTTATCAGGAATTAGAAAAGGACTTAAATTCTTCCATTTCTTTAGAGCTGTATGATTCTCAAGATCTCGTAAGGCATTAGATGCAGATAAATTCTTTAAAAACAGTTTAATCCTCCAGTAAGAAATGGCTGTATTGGGATGTTGTAGAAAGGTGGCCAATAGAAAATATGCATTAAGCCTTTTTAATTTATATAGAATAATATATCTGAACGCTAAATATTTTTCTGTATCACTGTAAATCAATCACTAATGGTAACTCTGTCATAATTGGCAAGTAACATACTTTTTCAACGCTTGAATAATGAATTTTTTGTTATTTTATATTCAATATCAGAATATTAAAAGATATTTAGATAAATATCACATTCAATATGCTGTATCAGAAATATTTTGTGTGCACCTGTACATAAACCAGAAGTATTGACGTTAATTTCAATGGAAAATTTGAAATAAAGATGAAAAAAAAAAAAAAAACCTTTTGTAATCAGATACCACAAATTTCAAAAATTTACAACAGTTGTTTTGAGTCCAAATAATACAATTTACTTCATCAGACACATAAAAGTAGGCTTAAATGAAGCAAGTAAGCTGTCACGTACCTTTTCTATTTCTTTACAAATTATTTTTGGTGGTTTTCTTCAATGCTATTGTGAGTCTAAAACACGTATATTATTGCAAAACCAATTTAAAAATACTTATAGAATTGAGAGCATAAATGAATGAAAAGATAAACGAGCTTAATTCAAAAAAACGTTTAATTTTGTTGATTCAATTACGTATCGTATCTTTATTCGACAACAGAATATAGATTTTTGTCACATTAAATTTTAGCGTTTCTGCAGGAAGTTTTAGTGATATATTTTTCGTTTGTAAAATTCTAGAACATTATTGCAACTATTAGCTAGGGAATAGGAAATATTATGCGTATTTATAATTCTTTAAATTTCTAATTAAATTTGCACTCAGAAAAATCTTCTAATTATGTTTCACAAGGGAAAATAATTTTCTCTAAAAATTTTTCTGCAGTAATATAATTTAAGATAATTTTTTCTTCTTAATTTTTCTCATAATAAATGATATAAGATTTTTGATCAAATATATCAAATTTAGTAAAACTTGTTTTTAATTATGTAAATAACTGATTGCTATATATATTGTTACGAAATTGTAAATAATTGTATTTATTTTTGTAGAAATTCTTTCAAAGAGGCTTAGTAAGTTGATAAAGTGCTAATTTTGTGCATTTCTAGTCGTTTTAGCGTTGAAATAGCCTTATTTTCCCTTAAAAACGCATTAAAAAGCCCCAGTAATGCAGGTAATGGATTTGGCGCCAAATTTTACGACTTTTTCCCACCTTGGCGAGAAAATCCTTATATGGGATATACCGAATATGGAAGCTGTAAGTTGATTGGTTGACCACTTTCTAGAGTTTTCTCGAAAAATCTGGGTTCCATGGAACAGCATATAAGGAGCGCTTCCTCGCCAAGGCAGTCAGTTCAGTTCAGATCTCAGCCAGCTTCGCTAGTGCTTGCATTGCTCTTAAGCCTCTTTGAGAGAGACTTGCTTCAAGTGTTATTGTTATACAGTTTGTACTGTGGATTTGCTATTGACAGCTGTTGTTTAAGCTGTGGTTACTGCTTGAATTGAAGCTGATAATTGGTTTATTGACCTGTATTTTTCTGGAACTTTCTGTGAATAAATTACTGAATTTTTGTACGTTTGGCCTTTCATTCTCAGACAACTCACAAGCCCCCAAGTACGCAACAATATATATATATATATAGACATGGAAATAGTGACTATATATCATTTTTGTATTTTTTATTATAGCTTGTATTCGGAAAAATCATTTAAAAAGATTTCCTGAGGTAATAAAAAAGTCTAGAATGTTAATTTTAAATGATATACATAAAATATTTCTTAATAGAATTCTATTCCATTTTGCACAGTAATTATACTATTTTTAAGGGACAGAAAGTTTTCATGATATCTGCTATGTTTAGTAAAATTAGTTCTTGAACCTGTGAAAGATAAATTACCGAAACGTGTATAAATATATGTGCATACCGAATATACGTGTATACCGAAACTTGTAAAATATATGTAGCATATAATTTACCTCTTCATGATGATAGTTCATTTTATAAAGCATGTTTTATAAAATGCTAGAGTATATTTCCTAAGATAATAAAAAATCTCAAATATTTTTTAACACTTTCCAACAAGGTTGAAAAGTGTTAATGACTTCGGTTTTTCTGTCTGTCTGTCCACGCTCTAACTCCCGTAAATATTTATGGAATTTCTTGAAACTGATATATGTTATTTAAGTTCACTATTGTATGTTCTCTTTTGAAAATGGAGTTTATACCTCCACTGATTTGTGTACAGGGACACCAGAAAGTATTTCAAAGCATTGTGTTCTATGAGAGGTATATCTACAAACCATATTTTAACACCTTTACTGTAAACAAATCTTAAAGAAATTGAAATCTGTTATTCATGTTTACTATCGGTTGTTTCCTATATAAAATGGAGTAAATAACACCACTGGTTTGTGTACACGGACACTTAAAAATATTCCAAATCATTACGTTCTATGAGAGATAATTCTCTAAACTAAATTTTAATAATTTTACTTTGCACAAAGATTTATAAAATTGATATATGTTATTTATATGCAAAAAAGAATACTTTGCATAGAATATAGCACGGTTACCATTAGATTTACAGGTGACACAAAAATATTCAGTTACATTAAAAGCTATTAAAAATTTGCTAGAATTATACTTTCGTTTACAATAAGCGTTTTTAATACTTTTTAACATTTTTTAAGTGTGAATATGATTTTAATTTGCTTATCTGTCTGTGTGTTCGTCTGTTTGTCTGTCCGTCTTTCTGTCTCTCTGTCTGTCTTTCTACGCTCTAACTCCCGTAAATATTTATGGAATTTCTTGAAAATAATATATTTTATTCCAGTTCACTATCGGTTGTTCCATATTGAAAATGAAGTGAATATCTATACTGGTTTGTGTACAGGGACCACAAAAGTATTCCAAACCACTGTGTTTTTTGAGAGATATTTCTATAAATCATATTTTAATACCTTTACATTACACAAAGCTTAATAAAATTGAAATACACGTTAGTCATATGCACAAAAGAATACATTGCATAGAAAATAGTATGATTAGCATTAGATTTACAGGGCTAGGCAAAAATATTTAGTTATATTAAGAGCTATTAATAAAAATTTGCTGGAATTGCACTTTCATTTACATTAAGCGTTTATAACACTATCTAACAATTTTTAAGCGTGAATATGATGTCAATTTGTGTATCTGTCTGACTGTTCGTCTGTCTGTCTCTCTGTCTGTTTTACCGCTCTCTAACTCGCGTAAATATTTATGGAATTTCTTGAAACTGATATGTTTTATTCAAGTTCACTGTCGGATGTTCCCTACAGGAACACCCACAGTAATTGAAGCAGCACTGTGTTCTATGAAATGTGTTTCTATAAACCATATTTTAATACCTTTTCTTTACAGAAAACTTAATGAGATTTTAATATGTTATTTAAGTTCCACATCAGATGTTTCCTATGTAAAATAGGGTAAATTTTTTAAATTGTTTGTGTAGAGTTACACTGGAAAGTATTACAAAGCATTGCGTTCTATGAGAGGTATTTATGAGATGTATGAGTGAACCAAATTTTAATAACTTTACTTTGCACAAAGCTTAATGCAATGAAAATCTATTATTCGTAAGCACAAAAGAATGCCTAGTATTTATTATATTATGATTAGCATTAGATTTACAGGGCCACGCAAAAGTATTCAGTTACATTAAGGGCTATCAATAAAAATTTGCGGGAATTGCACTTTCGTTTATATTAAGCGTTTTAAAACTTTCTTATGGTTTTTAAGTGGAATATGATTTTAATTTGTGTATCTGTCTGTCCGATTGTCTATCTTTCTAGCTGTCTGTCTCCTGCTACCAGAGTTCGTAAATATTTTGAGAATTTTTAAAAAATGATATATATTCAGTTCACTATGGAATGTTCCCTATTTAAAATGACATTAATAGGTCCACTACAACTAGTTTGGGAACAGGGACAACAACAACAAAAAAAAAAAAAAAATGCCAATGCATTACGTTTTAGGACAGATATTTTAAAAAGTTATATTTAAAAAACTTTCTACTGTAGAAATAATAAAGAAATTGACATGTATTGTTAATATTCTAAAATATTTTTTCTATAGAATATGATACGATTAACCTTCAGATTTACAGGGATACACTAAAATATTAAGATGGATTAAGAGCTATAATTGTAATCGAACAGCTGCGTTTTCTTTTGCGTTAATCCTTTTTAGCTCTTTCTAAAATCTCTAAGAGTGATTTTAAATTCAATTAGTCTATCTGTATATTTTTCAGTCCTTCTGTCTGTTGTGTGATAACGTAAGCAAAGAATATTGAAAGATATACGATACAACAATTACGTACAGTTGGAAAGTGTTACTAATATCAATGCGTACTTCATGATTTTTCGTTCTTGTTTATAACTGATGCAATACAAGTATTAAATCTATAGTTTCTCTTCCATTTTCAACTAAGGTAATCTCTACATTAAGTGAGATATGATTCTTTACGAAAGAAAGTGATAAATTTTTTATAGGTCTTCACTATTTACTTCTTCAACTTCTAGCTTTTTAGAAAACTAGATTTTGATTAAGAAAAGAAGATATTTCTAAAAATCTTTTTGTAAAAAAATAGAACCGACTTCAAAAAGCAACTACTATTCAAATAACTACAGAAAAAAAAAAAAAAGGTATGAAATGAAACTGTAATTTGCGTCTAAAAGTATAAAATAATTTCCTTCGCCAAACAACCTATAACACTACAATTAATCATAACTTTTGAAGTCGGCGCAAAATTAAATAAAATTTTATTAGTTTTTAAAGGTTTGTTTTTAGATCGGAAGCAACAAATGCTGTTGTCTCGAATGATCCATTTTCATGTTTCCTTTATTATTTTATCACTGTACACAATTGGTCCATTAGTAGCATCTACAAAGATGAACATTCTTCACAATGCGGTATTTATGTTTTCTACGAAGTTAGACTTTCCTTTGCAAATTTGGTATAACTTTGATAACTATCATCCTTGGTGGCTTTTGGATTTGGCGATCAAAACGTAATGCAAAAATATACACGCAAGATGTATATTTTCCCAATATATATTGTACGATGTATTGTTTCATATTCTTGATTACTCCCTTAATATACCTTATCAAAATGATCATGATATCCCAAAGAAATTAAATATGTTTGCCAGATAACTTTGCGATTTTTCTTTCACCAAGAACGTCAGATACCAGTATCTTCGCCAACTTTTGCTGATTACGAAATCTTATTTGTTTTCTTGAATCAAAGTAGATTTCGGCTGCGTTTTGCAGGTGACAATGTGAGATGTGTATATTGAATAGGATTTGATTTTTGTATTGAATAACGTTATCAATTTTTTTTTAATTTTGCGCCGACTTCAAAAGTTATGATTAATTGTAGTGTTATAGGTTGTTTGGCGAAGGAAATTATTTTATACTTTTAGACGCAAATTACAGTTTCATTTCATACCTTTTTTTTTTTTTTCTGTAGTTATTTGAATAGTAGTTGCTTTTTGAAGTCGGTTCTATTTTTTTACAAAAAGATTTTATTTTTCTCTTTTCAGTGAAAACTTATTCATACAGCAGAACATCAAAAGACGTTCGACGGCAGCTACACAAATCATAATTTCCAAGAAAAGTGACATAACTCAAAAAATGGTTTATGTCACTGAAAAATACATGAAATGCACCCATTCTGAACAAAAAAGTTACATCTCCATCTAGAAAGGTACCCACTCGAGAGACAGTTGTGCCAGTTTTATTCTAGTCAAATTGTTTTTAAGTTGATTTTTCTTAAATGCTGCATTTTTAAGTTGTGTCACTTTTCTTGCCTTTATCGGATATGAGCAAAAAACTATCTATTGAATGAATATACGTTCAGTTAAAAAGTCTTTAGAAATGTAAAGAACGGATACGCTGTATTCGTAACACCAAAAATTCTGTTAGGCATATATATTGAACTTTACAGTGAATACGTGTCACCCGCTGCGCTGGAAATTGCACAGCGTAAAGTTCAAACAAAGAGCAAAATATAATTGCCACTGACGGACAGAAGTTTCAACATCGATATTTACATACTGCTTTTACCAGTGTAGCTGCATGCGTTCAGCAGTTAGAGTGAGAACAGACTTTTGTGAGTATCCTATAATTTGTTTATATCTTAAAGAAATCATAATGAAATCTATTTCAGGCCAAGATCATTACAACAAAAAAATATTAAAATTAAATCATCTCTTATGAAGTTAAAAGCTAACAAATTTCAACAACAACAAGGAGAAACATGGTTTGTATTGAGAACCTCTTCCTTTATGAAGTCGGTTTAAAACATCTATGCGTTAATCGATGTGACCACTTACAATAACCATACTTTGAATTTTACATAGCATAAATGTCACCCGCTACTCTACAACATATGCAATGTCGTTCAAGTGTGTCCAAAATAGGAAATTGTGAACAAACAAATGCACGTTTTAAGCGTTCTCTTTTTAGCATTAACGTCTAAACTATCTTTTCGTACTAAATGATGCTCTGCAATTTTATAATTCACTTTTTCCGCCTGTCTTGAACCGTTTCCGAGATAGGAATGCTAACTCCACTGTTTTTCACCAGCTGGCACTGTAGGCGGTTGAATCGAGTAGCATATGTCCACTTTACTGTACCTACATACCACTTTTATGACTATAGCTGCAGCTGTTCAGCAGTTAAAAGAGTCTGGACTGACTTTTTTGGGTACCCTGTAATTTCTTTTAATCATAAAGATTTTACAATGGGACCTATTTCAGACCAAGACCTTTACAATAAAAAAAAATATCAAAATCGGATCATCCATTCAAAAGTTATGAGCTAACAAACAAAAACAAAAAAACATACGCTTTGAATTGAGAACCTCCTCTATTTTGTAGTCGGTTAATTAGAACATCTCTTACGAAGTTATAAGCTTACAAACACCAACAACACACAGCTCGAATTAAGAACACCCTCCTTTCTGAAGTTGGTTGTAAACGACTTTGCGCTAATCGACGTGACCGCTTACAGTAACAGTACTTTGAACCCCAGAGTATATGTGTCGTCCGCTACGCTGCAAAGTGTGCACAGTGTAGGAAATTGCGAACAAACAATTGTACGTTTTAAGTGTTCTATTTTTAGCAATAATGTCTGAAAACTCTCTTTTCGTAGTAAATCGATGAGGCTCTACAAATTCTCCCACTTTGAACTGTTTTTGATATAGGAACGCTAATTCCGCTGTTTTTCAGCAGATGGCGTTTTATTTTATTTAGATTGTAAAGATATTACAACGGGACCTACTTCAGACCAAGATCTTTACAACAAAACAAAAAGTATCAAGTAACCGTATTTTGAACTATGTATGTCTCACCAGCTACGCTACGTGTGCAATGTAGCTCAAGTGTGCATAGTGTAAGAAATGCACGTTTTTAGCATTGTATTTTTAGCATCAATGTCTAAACTATCTTTTCGTACTAAATCGATGATGCTCTCAATTTTATAATTAATTCCCCCCCCCCCCCTGTCTTGAACCGTTTCTCAGATAGGAACGCTAGCATGAGTGTCTAAACTATCTTTTTGTACTAAATCGATGATACTCTTCAACTTGTAATTCACTTTTTTCTCTAGAACCGTTTTCAAGATAGGAACACTAACTCTGCTATTTTCCACCAGGTGGCGCTGCAAGCGGTTTAACCTTGTACTGTATGGCCACTTTGTTATACTTACATACCATTTTTATCACTATAGCTTCAGCCGTTTAGCAGTTAAAAGAGTTGGGACTGATTTTTTTGGGCACCCTGTATTTTCTTTCGATCGTAAAGATATTACAATGGGACCTATTGCAGACCAAGACCTTTTCAAAAAAACAAAAAGTATCAAAATCGGAGCATCCGTTCAGAAGTTATGAGCTAACAAACATAAAAAAAACATACGGTTTGAATTGAGAACCTTCCTTCTTTTTTGAAGTCGGTTAAAAACGTGATAGCAATATCTGTTACGTGCTGTTTTTGTAGACAGTCAATTTTAGAAATAGAGGTAATAAAGTACAAAAATAGATATAATATTTTCGTGTTTACGATCAAAATATTTGGTATATATATATATATATATATGTTGTTTTTTGTTTTTGTTTTTAGGATCATATTTCTAAACCTTCTTTATTAAAATATTTAATATTTAATAAAAATTAACAGAATATTTTATTCCTTATTGTATTCCTCCTCCCCTTATTTTGTTGGAAATATGTATACACACACATATACACATATATTATATATTAATTGCCTTTGTTACCTGCAAACGCCAATTTGTCAGAGCGTAAAGATAACTGAAATCAGTTTGCCTTTTTGAAAATTTAAATAATAAAATTTTATCAAAATATTTTTAGCGATATATCCAGTATAATATACAAGTTTAATATATATATAATACATATATGTAAATATGTATTATGGCTAAAAAAAAAAAAAAAAAAAAAGCAACAATGACGGAAAATAAACAGATTATAATTTGCTACATCAACTCATAAAAGCCTAAACTAATTAACTAAAATAAAGTATTTAAAAATTTTGACCAGTGCTTTTTAATTTAAACTAGCTGGTTTCACCAGCTAGCTGGCCAGAGACCAACCGCTAAAAACATTATTATCAGATTCAGGGGGACCTCAGTACATGTAAATATAACAAAAACTCGCTTTCAGGAATTTGATCCAAAAACAATGCTTGTTCTACCTTATGGATAAGAGAAAGTAAAAAAACATTTTATAGCGTCTTTTATCGCACTGAACGAAGAAATAGCAAAATCTTCAGTTTTTTCCCTGCAAGTGTGAAAAGGAAAGTTTCTTGGTGAAAACTTTTACAAACATTCTCCATAGTTAATCACATTTTAATTAATAATTTGCTTCCAATTTATAAAGTTGTAAATTCGGCTTCAGTGTGCACACGGCGATATTCCAGACTATGTATTTGGCAAATTTAATATCTATAAGTGCAATAGACTTTTCTGGAGACATTTGGCAGAGGGGAAAGACAGACGCTATATTTCGGTTTTATTAATAATCTATTACAATAAACAAAATATGCATTCACATAAGTGAACAGCTACACTATAAGAGCTCGTAGCCAAAATTAAAATTCGAACAACAGCTCCGACGTTTCTTGCTAAGGTCTTTACTTGTGCAATTCCAATAGCTATTTTTACTATTAGTATCGAAATGGCAAAAAATATAAAATGTTGCCATGGGGATTTTATATTAAAGCTGTACCCATTTTACTCTGAGAAGGAAATTAAGAAAAATTCAAGAAAAAATATATAAGGCTTTTTCATTAAATGAAATTATTATTTTAAATGTAAATAAATAAAATTGTTTAATGTTATGACGTCAGTTTTGACAGAAATTTTTGATAATACAATATTAATTCCCTCCCTCCTTTTTTTTTTATCACGTGTAGAGACATGTTCCTTTTTACATTAGAAAAAAAAATTAAATAAAATTTTGTAAAGTTTTTTTTTTTTTATTGGCAACAGACTGAAATTACAATGCAAAGAAAAATTTCAAGAAATTTAAAACACTTAAATACGTTACTACATTGAAATTAATAATTTTCTTCATAATTAAAGATATGAAAATCTAGCTGCCAGGTACACGTGGAGACGTTACAGACTATCTGTGTGCCAAATATCATGCCTGTAAGTGCAGTATATTTTTCTGGAAACAGCTGACAGAAGGAAAGACAAACGGAAAGATGTCATTTCACTTTTATTAATAAGATATATATATATATATATATATATATACAAAGTCAAAATATAATACCCTTCACTTTGTATATATATATGTGTGTGCGTCCAAGTTTATAAAAATATTTTTTACCATGTTTTTATTAACTTCGATTCTTGCTTGTTTGTTTGTTTGTCCAGTACAAATCTTGCAATCGATTTTTAACTAATTTCCCGACTAGCTAGGTATTTGAAACTTTCAGGACAGCTCAGAACACGATGACAATACATTTTTTTAATACTTTTAGTCAACTGTTTCAGGTCCCTACTGCTTTCGGCAGCGTTTACATGATTCAATACAATTTTTTTTTTAACTAACTTCCCGACTACTTAGACATTTGAAACTTTCAGAACAGTTCAGAACACGGTGAAAATGCATTTTTTAAATATTTTTAAACAACTGCTTCGGGTTCCTGTTGTCTTCAACAGCGTTACCAGTACAAAGCTTGCAATCGATTTTTTCCTAACTTCCCGACTAGCTAGACATTTGAAACTTTCAGGATAGCTCGGAACACGGTGACAATACATTTTTTGGAATACTTTTAGTCAACTGTTTCAGGTCCTTACTGTATTCGACCGCGTTTATATGATTCAACAGAAAATTTATTTAACTAACTTCCCGACTAGCTAGACATTTGAAACTTTCAGAATAGTTCAGAATACGGTGAAAATTCCTTTTTTTAGATATTTTTAACCAATTTTTTCGGGATCCTGCTGCCTTCGGCAGCGTTATCAGTACAAAGCTTGCTATCAATTTTTACCAAACTTCTCGGCTAGATAGCCATTTGAAACTTTTATAATAGCTCAAAACGCGATAGCAATGAATTTTTTTAATACTTTTATCCAATTTCTCCGAGTTCCCGCTGCCTTCGGTAGTGTTTTATATGATTCAACAGAAAATTTAAAAACGTGGCAAATAAAAAGTTCTTTTTATCTTGTAATTATTTATTCGGTAATCTGTTTAATCCGATGACATCCTAATACCTTCAACTAAATTTCACTTAACCCTTTTAAAACCTTTACTTTTGTAATCCTTTTTGTACGGGAGGTTTATCCTGGCGGTACTTTACGCAATAAAGATATCTTGGATCTATCGATAAAATATCTTCTTTGATAAAATTCGTTAAAGATATTTCTAATAGTAACCTGGGTTGATTCTCATTCTATTATCAATTCTATTTTACATTCTTTAAAAAATTTCAATTTTTTAGGTAATCATGTGTTAACTATACAATCTTGAGCCAAAAGGATTTTTAATCTATATTTTTAAAATAAGTTCTTCATGGCTATCAACACTAATAAAATCAGAGTATCGTCTTCAAATATCTCTGAAACAAAAAAAATTGCGATATCTTCACGTTTCACATATTCGGAAAGCTAAAAATGACTTTAGTGTCTATCTGCTTGTGCGTATGAATTGTATGTCTGTGTATCTGTATGTCTGTAACGCTATTTCTGTCTGGCTATCACCTGAGAACAACTGGAGAAAATTCATCGACACTTGATAGGAATTTAGTATTGTACCCCATTTAAAATTATATCTATCAACTTTTGAAGATCCCCCGTAAAGAGGGGGGTTCACAAGGCAAAAGCACGTTTGTAAGCATAACTCAACTCTAAATTACTTTATTTTTAAGAAATTACACATAGGGAGACTGAACATGAGTACAAAAAAATCATTTTCTCCAATTTTTGAATCATTTGAGAAGAAACTATGAATAGAAATAGTACGTAGCATGAGAAATTGTTAAAATAACCTTGTATTTGACAAAAATAAAAAAAGAATAATTTAAATATGAAAACTTTCCACTAGGTTTAAATTATGCTTGGCCTGGATCTATCTATATCATATATTTTGAAGCTCTCTTTTATAATATCTAAATTTAAGGTTGATGGAACGTCTAGGTACCATCTTCTTCATAACTGGAAGGATTGCCTTCGTTTCCTCATTTCTTTCCCATGAATTATTTTGCAATGGCACCAGTTTTCATTTTATTTTTAACACAAACTTTGTTTCAAAATTCCCTCCCCCCCCCCCCTTTTTTTTTTCTCCTCAGATTGTTTTACTTTTGCCAACAATTTTGGATTTCCTACAGCTCAGACTTACAGATCCCTCCTTGGCCTTTAAACTGTTTAGTACGATTTGATAATTCGACTCTTTTGAACAAATTTGCTTAATTCAATTAAATAATTTCCTTCAATTTGTATAAATAAATAAATAAATAAATAAATAAATAATAAAAAATATAAATAAATTATTTAAAAGTCCCTTTCCCCGTTTTTAGTATTGTCTCTCTTGTATCCTATTTTTCGCTTGCGTTCCCTCTGATTGGTTTTTACATACTGCTTCCTATTGGTTTGTTGTGTTGCTCCTCCTCCTTTCAGTTTTACCCTGCTTTCAGTTTTGCTTTTGCCTCCAAAGTTGAAACACGCATTTTGCACCTGAGGAAGAGAGGCCATGTGCTTTCGAAACCGGTTATCTTACGTTAATTTTATCGCGCGTGAAGAAGTTTTTAAGTTTAATTATTCATTGCATATCAGTTTATTCTTTAATCTGATTTTCTATCCGATGAGTTCATCTCTTGTATCTGTTGGAAACACTGTTCCAGTGAATTTCCGTTGTAATACGCTGTTATATATTGTGTAATTTTATTTCTCTATTTGTGTTTCCTTCTCTCAATCTTCCTAATATAATTAACATGACATTCCAAGATTGGCTTTAATCTATTGCCAGACTGAACTCATATGAAATATTTATTAATTGTCTGATTCGAAATTTTGTTTAAAAATATGCCTTTGTTAATAAAAACAAATATTATATATATATATTAATTTTGCGCTGTAAAACAAAATGCACTCTGTCTTTATTAAGGAAAAAAATAAAAAATAACAACCTTAAAAACTCCAACATAAAGATATTACAAAAAAGATTACGTAAATTTAAAAATTTCTCTATTACATGATTTTCTTTTATGAAATAAAATTTTTTGTTTATCTAACAGTCACTTTCTTTCAAATGTATAAAATATAATAAGAAATATTTTTAGAAACTATACTTGTACAGACATCAAAGTGAAACATTTTGAAGAAAATTTCTTGTTTCACTTGACTGTTATCGATAATACTGAGATAGGAATAAACAAGATTGTTCTTGTAATGCATAAAGCTTATGGAATTCTTTTTTTTTTTTTTTTCTAAGAGTAGTAAATTCTTTCTTTTAAAAATCAAATACATTTTTAGTAAATTTGACTACCTCTGTCGATCGACTAACAAAGATATAAAATCCACTGTCTTATTAGTTTTTTTCATAAAATTTTTTATTTATTATATATATATTGTTACTAATTCGATAAAACTAGCAGTTATTTTTATATAAAATCCTTTAAACAGGCTTCGTCAAGTTATAAAATGGTAATTTCTGCATTTCTAGCTTGTTTTCGTGCTAAAATAGTTCATTTTTCTTCAAAAATCCGTTAAAAAGCTTCAGCAAGGCAGCTAATAGCCTTGGCGCCAAATTTGGCTTAGTTTCCTCGGCGAGTTTTTTGGCGACCTTGGCTTGAAAATCCTTATTCTTGATACTTTAATTCCTTGAGAAGTTACCAAAAAAATCTGGGTTTACAGAAAGAGATATAAAAGGAGGTCCAATCCGGCCAAGTGAATCAGTTTCACGCCATCCGTCATTCTTCTATGAGCTCCTGACTAAGGTCTCTTTTACTATTTGAATACAACCCATTGCTGTGTGTTAATGCGATGATGCAGTTTATGCTGTGAGTTTAATGTTGTCAGCTGTTATTTAAGTTATGATTACTGATAAAACTGAAGTTTTGATACTTGATTTATAGATCTATAATTTTCTCAAATTTTATGTTAATAAACTTTTGAAACTCTGTAAGATTCATTTTTCGTTCACAGACAATCCACGAGCTCCGAGTACATATATATATTTCTGATATGAAATGAAATCTACTCATGTAATAAAGGTTGTAGTTTTATAGTCCACATCAAGCTTAAATATCCAATGTGGTACAATTATAGCTGACATAGCAATAAAACATTTTGGAATAACGCAAAAAGTGAGAAGTATCAATTCCACCTGTTAAATAATGTACGCCCAAACGATTTCAGCATAGTTTTTAAGACTATACATCTCGCATATGGAATTTGATGCATTTACACATAATTAATTCTAAAATGCTAAATTGCCGTAAACGGGAAAATTACAGCAAAGCGATTACATATTTCGGTCGATATGCAACCCAAATTCATAATGTTTTATAATGACGCTGTAGCATGATAATTTTTGTATAATTATGTGCTATATAAGCTTAAATATATCCTTCCTGTAAACGAAAAAATTACAACATATTACAGGGCGCGAAATTTCCGCTCGAAAGCTCGCCATTGGCGAGTAGAAATTTTATTCTGGCGAGAAAAATTTCGGTCTAAACATAGATGAACTCTTACAGTATACGGTACTACAAAAAAAAAATCGATTTAAAACGTAAAATTATGCGAATCTTAGGTAAGGTGACCAGATAGCCTCCTTTAAGAGGACAGTCTTCTTTTTCAACGCTCTGCTCTCTTAAAGGA
Source organism: Salticus scenicus (assembly GCA_963930645.1). Lineage (NCBI taxonomy): Eukaryota > Metazoa > Arthropoda > Arachnida > Araneae > Salticidae > Salticus > Salticus scenicus. The sequence goes on along the minus strand of OZ005662.1, from coordinate 64,123,295 downwards.
AAAAAGATTGCAGGACTAAATAGTCCTTTTTTTTATGTTTGTTGTCCTCTGTCCTCTTTTTCAAATGAAAAGGATATCGAATCGTTAGTCCTTAATTTAAAAAATTTCGCATAACTCAATCGGGAAGCTCAATCAGCTGTTGGCTGTATCGAACGGTGAAGACTAACTTTTTTTCTACGTTAGGTTCACAAAAGAACAACTTTCTAATAAACTTGCCAAAGCATATTTTAGTTTACGTCTATTCCGATTCTTCGAATCACAAAGAAATAAAAGAAATAAGAAATAAAGAAATATATATATACGGTTCTTAGATCCCGAATATAGAATCACTATTGAAATTGTCATAAAATCGATAAGAAGGTGCTCCGGTTGATATGCGGTGGGTTATCGTGTGTTCTCACTTTTGCATGGATAATATTCCTCATAAAAATAGGCCCACCAGTGATCGACATGTTCTGTCCTCGAAGCTGGTGTACGTGAGGCGCTGGGTTCGATACCCGGTTGCGTTCGTTGGCTTAGCCGTTAGGAATTTTTCGTGGTTTTCTCCGAAATTAGCGTAAATAACTAGCAAATAGGACCTCTTAGAAAGACCCCACGGAGGACTTTCCTACTTAGGCCTAGAGCCCTAGTGACAATTGACTTTAGTGATAACACTACTACCACCTCACAAAAGTATGCAAAAGTTAATTGAATTCATTTTATGTCCTCCTGGCAAAAACGCTGACACAAAGCGATCGTCAATGAATAAAATGCAGACTTGTGAAAAAAAAAAAATCACAACTTTAAAAACGTATTAACTACTAAGACTAATTTGGGTTATAATTGTGAGAACTTTTATAAAATGTTGATAAGGAATGACTGTTCGTTAAAATAAATCTTTTCATCTGCCAAATATTATTATTATTATTATTATTATTATTTTTTTTTTTTTTTTTTTTTTTTTTTAAATGATAATGATTTTAATTTAAAAAGAAAAAAAAAATGTCTACCAACATTTTTCATGTAACTGCATAAAAGTACCAAAGAAAAAAAATAAGTCTACAGGAAAAATTAATAATTAAACATATATATATATATATATATATATATATATATTGTCCAGTGATACCTATAAAAATTAGGGATTTTTCTTTCCGCATCCGTATATTAATAATTTAAAATACGGTGTAATGATCCAAATTCATCATTTGAGATAAAAATGTTTCCACCACTTGTGTAAAGTAGCTTTTGAAATGGTTTTTATAATCATTTTCATTCAATTTTGTGTCCTCTAAAATGACCTCTTTTTCAAAATTGAATATCTTCTATTTTCTTTAAAAAAAAAAAAAAAAGGCATTCCGTAATTTCTCCAATTCCCCTCTTCTCTCCTCCCCCCCCCCTCCCCTGCCAAAGAAAAGAAAAAAAAAATCTGGTCACCTTACATGTAAAAAATAGAGTAAGTTCATCATATTTTGTGGCGAGTAACTTGTTTTTTTTTGAGCGAGTGTATTGTAAGTTGAAATTTCGAACCCTGACATATTACAACATAACGAAGCCACCTGGCGGCCAATTTACATCCAAATAGCATCAGCATATTTTTTCATATAAATCCTTCCACATACTGACCTTTGCGAACTTCTTCATCAAAAAAGCTGGCACATAATCTTCCTGAAAATTGGGGAAATTGCCCTATAGCACTGACTCATGTTGGACGTTATAACGTATTGTTTATGTCGAAAACTAACCAGTAGACTGTATGAACCTAACCAGTAAACTGTAAGGATACGAAATACTTTGAGGTGTCTTTGCACGTGAACCACAAACACTATACACACCAAAACTTATTAAACAAGTTATGAGTGACTCAGGAACATTTGTATCAATTTACAAATCCATTAGGAGATTTTTACAACTTCTATTGCAATGCAGACAGAGACAAATAGGGTCACCGTCACCCAAAACGAAACAATTATTCTATTCGTTTAGCAATTAATTTATGGACTCTTCCCAGTTTCGTCTGCTCAATCATGTGATAGAGGAAAATGAATAATCGAATTACGATAATCGAATTTAATTAAATATTGTTCTTAGAACAGAAATGTGTATATTTAATATAAAATAAAATAAAAGTAATATTGTGAATTTGTAAACAGTAGAATATTTGTATTTGTAAATTTAATATTTTTAAACACTTTATGTGTTTATTTATTTTCAACTGTAAGAATCGATTTTTGTATGTTCTAGTGTAACTGTTACATTATCTGATCTAGCAATAAATAATAGCTTGTTGTTCTTGTGGAATGTTTATGGATTATAATTTGAAATTTTAAAATGTTATCATTTAATTTAATTGCATAAAGGTGTTACAACAAGTTAATTAACTTAGTTACTGGTCTAAATGGATTTACGCAGTACGATATTGCACTGTCACTGATTTGAGTACCAAAAATCAGAGTATTTAACATGTTCTTCATGAACATCAATAACAAATATAAACTAAATGATGATTGTAAATGTATACAGCAAACAAAAGATAATGGATAATGATATAAAATGGATTAAGAATGGTTATGTATAAAAAAATAACACAGATTAAATACGATTGATCAAAAATAAGTATAGAAAATAGGTTATTTCAGCAATCGCTATAGATAAACAAGACTTCGTCTGCTATTTGTTTTACCTCTATCATGTGACCTCTGAGGTCAGGTGGGAAGAGCCCATTAACTATTTTATTTTAAAATAATTGTCTATATATGTACATAAACATTTTCTTCATTTGTTTAAAAATTATCCCCTTTTATGTTCTTATTATAGTATTCTAAATGCCTTCCATTCCCAAGAGTTATCGTCTAATATGTTTTTCAAATATTTCGAATATAAAAGCCAAAAAATCTTTATAGAATAACCCTTACATAATCCCATGACATTGATAAATTTCAAGTTATTTCTTATTTCTTTAGATAGTTTTTAAAGCATTAACAAACTTAAAAAGATAGAAAAACTTTTTTCTCTGTTATTTTAGTTAATATTTTTTATAGTATTTTGTTCAGAAAAATGATTTCTGAACCGTAAGTAGAATATTTTGAATAGAAGTCCTTTTGGTTGCGGAAATAGTTAAATCTTTTGAATTCGGAAGTATTTCTGGTCTATTAATATATGTATGCTTATATGCATATTTACATGAGAGAAGTTTTAACGATCTTAAAATTTTAGTGAAGAAACTGTTACGTCGCATATGACCATTAAAAAATAAATAAATAAATAAAATAAAATAAAATAAAACTATTTGGTCGATAACATTGTTCGAATTATATTAAAAATTAAAACCATCTTAAAAATGCAATTTTTTTAAGTATTTAGAAATAATATGGTGTGTCACTCACACGACTTTCTCTTACCCTGAAATTTAATACTATAAATACAGGTTGGAGAATAAGAGGTAAGATAACGAGTACTGTTATGTAATGTAAACCTATGTTAAACAATTCAAATTAAGCTTCGGTAGAGTTTTACATGATAATTAGTTCTGTGTGAGGGGGGCTACCGTTCCCCTCAACCCCCCCCCCCCCCGTTTCATTAATGCTGCACCTACATTTATACAGATTTTAATTCAGTTATTAAGAAATAATTCTGTTTTTAAAAAATAGTTTATTAAAATTATTATATAAACAAATTATCTTTTATGATAATACAGAAGTAGTATAACACTAAATATCCAAAAAAATGTTGAATTTATTCTCAATATTACATTTTTTTTTCTTTATTTGAAAAAATCGATAACTTTATTTTAAATTATCGCAGGTCGATGGTTCAACCATTCGTTTTAAAGGTATTGGCGAGCTCTTTTAAAAGATACCCATCATAAAAATTTACTCACTTCGAGGGGGGACTTCCCCCCAGAGGGGAGGCGAGGCTCCTACATACACAAAAAAATTTCCCTGTTGACTATCTCTATTACAAAAAAAATATATTCGTTTCATTTGATTTAGTGCAGTCTATAGATGTTAAACTCTACTTATCTGCAATTTCCCCCATAGACGTAATGTATTTGAATACTTTTGAGTGCCCCTGTACACGAACCATTTACTTCATATCAACGAAAAGCTTACTGTAGCACCCCTATATGATACATATTTATAATACCGTGTTTGGAATTTCTGCATTTCTTGCGATATGCTGATAACAGACACACAGACAGACAGACACACAGACCATTCGCTGAAAACATGATTTTCATATTCAGAGGCCCTCAGAACATGTAAATATAACAAAAACTCTCGTTCGAAACTTTAACCCTAAAACAATACTTTCTCGACCCTATGGGTAAGAGAAAGTAAAAAGTATTTTCTAACAAATTATATGGCATTATTGTTACAATGAGAATTATTTTAAAATATTCAAAACCTCACTATTTCACACTCACTATAAACTTACTGTTTCCCTACTAATAGTTAATTTAAAGAAAAAAATATAAATTGTAATAGTAAAGATTAACAACAGGATCAACCAATGTAAGTGACATATATTAAGTGGACTCTCTACTTATCATATCCGAAAGCCGAACTCAATGTTATTCTATGGAGAATTTCACCCCATTATAACTCATTAACTAATAAATATTTTTAAATTCCGTTTTCTTATTCAGAAAATGCACAAATATTAAACAATTTATCGCTTTTTAAAAAGTGATTTTTTAAATTTTTAATATTTCATTTTTAAGCTCAAAAACGCAAAATTTCACATTGTAAAAATTCGCATCTTACAACCTCAAAATAAAATATTAAAAATTTTAAAAATCAATTTTTAGAAAGCGATAAATTTTTTAACAGTTGTGAATTTTCTAAATAAGAAAACGGAATTTAAAAATATGTATTAGTTAAAGAATTATAATGAGGCAAAATTCTACATAGAATAACATTGACTATGGCTTCCGAGGACGATAAGTAGAGAGTTCTCCTAACACAAACTGTTAAAAAAAAAAAAGAAGAAAGGGCTTTTTTAGAATTCTAGTTATAAAGTGTCTTTATAAGTTTATGTAACTATAAAAACTGCGAGTCATAATTCACATTTCCCCCACTTGTAGATGAATGGATGAGTGGGTTTTACGTCGCCCTAGTGCTGCGCAGATGGGCAATTGGTGACGGTCTGGGACACACCCCTGGAGGTGGTCCGGAGACATGCCATCACGATTTTGATCCTCCACGGAAGGGATGGATCTCCTGCTTCGGTGACACCCGAAGGTATAATTTTTGATGAGAACATGGAGGACATTGCGGCCACGACAGATTTTACGTGCACAAGCCCCATTAGTGTACACGACGGTCTTTGGCCGGTTCGAGTACCGAACCCGCAATCTTCCAATTGTGAGGCCGGCGCTCTCCCGACTGGGCTACCGCGGCCCCCCACTTCAAGATACAGTGGGTTGCCAAATTAATGTGGACACTCGTAAAAATCAAGTTATCGTGGTTTTTCTTCTAAATAAAAATACATTATGTGCTACGATTAGTGTTTTTTACTTTATTTAATGTTAATATATATAGCTAATAGCTATATAATAAAAATATATATAATAGAAACATAAAAAATGTAACATTTTGTAAGGTCTTAACATTTAGTAACACTTCCTTCAGCTTATGTTTGCACTTCAATGCGTTGCGCTTTCTATGCAGGATTTTGCACATTCTTTAATTAAAGGATTGTGGTCCCAGACATTTTGAAGTTTTTAGATCAGTTACCTCTTGGTTGTAATCATTTTCTTGGCAATTTCTCTTTTTGTAATTTCTCATAAGTTTTCTGAGTGATTCATATCGGGCAAACTTCCAAGCCACGATAGTATTCAATATTCTTGGCCCGTAAATTCGGTGACACATTTGGCTTTATGGCAAGGGGCAGTATTGTGCATGAAAACACCGTGCTCACCTTCGGGGAACCATTCTTCCAGCTGTGGAAGAAGGTGAGTTCGTAAAACTTCCTATTTTGATCCTGTTTCATAGTTCCTTAAACGATGTATTAGTGTCCTACACCTTTGGTATTTAAAATAAAGCAAACCATGACCTTTCCTAGATGTTTAACCCTTTCTATTATGCAATCAAGATGGAACTGTTCGCCAGGGCGCCATCAGAAAAAATTTCTTTTATCAACTAAAATTTCAAAAGTTAACTTGTCTGTGAAACACACCTGAAATTAAAATGATTTATGGTTTAATTGCAAAAAACACTTATAAATCATTGAAAATGTTAATAAATATCATGTTTTGCTTTATTCCAATCTTCCACAGTCATGCAACGATGGTCTGGAGCCTAGGAGAGTTTTTTCCTGTTTCGTAAACAAATGTACTTAATTTATCTGTCTGTTCTGGGCGTAGACATGAGTTTTCTATCACACTTCCCTGTTCTTTTCAGCTAAAACGACAGGTTTTTGTCTAAATTCACTTTTATTTTATTAACAGGAGATTTAGAAACCCTAACAATATCTGCGACTTTCCTCTGCGAATGCTGTGAGTGCTGCAGAAGAGATTTTATTTCGGATTTTTTTTCTGAAAAATGTCACTTCCTCTGACCACAGTAAAATTAAAAAAAAAAATTACTTAAGCTATAAAAATATAGTAAAAATAAATTTAATTGAAAATTAATAATCAAACTTTACTTTTGTTATTAAAGATGCGTCAGAATTTACACTAAATCTCAATTCTAAAGATCCAAAATGAACGTTCAGTATTACACGTTTAGAGTACTTTGAAACATAAAATGAAATGACTGTCACAAAAATGTTGCTAAGCTCAGCACGTTTTGTTTAAATCGTTTAAAATAATGTGTAACATAATAAAAATTGGTAAACATGTGTTCCAGTAACATAAGAATCACTTCTATGAATAATAAAATCTTTTTGTAAAAAAATAGAACCGACTCCAAGAAATGGGAATGAAATGAAATAGTAAATTGCGCCTAAAAGTATAAAATAATTTCCTTCGCCAAACAACCTATAACACTACAATTAATCATAACTTTTGAAGTCGGCGCAAAATTAAATAAAATTTAATTAGTTTTTAAAGGTCTGTCTTTAGATCGGTAGCAACAAATGCTGTTGTCTCGAATGATCCATTTTCATATTTCCTTTATTATTTTATCACTGTATACAATGTTTATTAGTAGCATCTACATAGAACAGTGAACATTCCTTACAAGGCGGTATTTATGTTTCTACGAAGTTAGAGTTTCCTTTCAAATTTGGTATAACTTTGATAACTATCATACTTGGTGGCTTTTGGACTTGGCGATCAAAACATGCACGCAAGATGTAAATTTTCATAATATATATTGTACGATGTATTGTTTCATATACTTGATTACTCTCTTAATATACCTTATCAAACTAATCATGATATCCTAAAAAAATTAAGTATGTTTGCCAGAACATTTTGCGATTTTTCTTTCACCGAGGACGTCGGATACCAGGATCTTCGCCAACTTTTGCTGCTTACGAAATCTTATTTGTTTTCTTAAATCAAAGTTGTTTTCGGCTGCGTTTTGCAGGTGACAATGTGAGATGTGTATATTGAATAGGATTTGATTTTTGTATTGAATAAAGTTATCAATTTTTATTTAATTTTGCGCCGACTTCAAAAGTTATGATTAATTGTAGTGTTATAGGTTGTTTGGCGAAGGAAATTATTTTATACTTTTAGGCGCAATTTACTATTTCATTTCATTCCCATTTCTTGGAGTCGGTTCTATTTTTTTACAAAAAGATTTTATTTTTCTCTTTTCAGTGAAAATTTATTCATATAGCAGAACATCAGAACACGTTCGACGGCAGCTTTACAAATCACAACTTCCAAGAAAAGTGACATAACTCAAAAAATGGTTTATGTCACTGAAAAATACATGAAATGCACCCAATGTGAACAAAAAAGTTACATCTCCATCTAGAAAGTTATCCACTCGAGAGACAGTTGTGCCAGTTTTCTACTAGTCAAGTTATTTTTAAGTTGATTTTTCTCAAATGCTGCATTTTTAAGTTGTGTCACTTTTCTTGCCTTTATCGGATATGAGCAAAAAACTATCTGTTGAATGAACACACGTTAAGTTAAAAAGTCTTTAGAAATGTAAAGGGCGGTTACGCTGTATTAGTGACCAAAAATTCTGTTAGGCATATATATTGAACTTTACACTGAATACGTGTCACCCGCTGTGTTGGAAATTGCGCAGCCTAAAGTTCAAACAAAGAGCAAAATATGCATTGCAGCTGACGGACAGAAGTTTCAACATCGATACTTACATACTACTTTTACCAGTGTAGCTGCATGCGCTCAGCAGCTAGAGTGAGAACAGACTTTTGTGTGTATCCTGTAATTTGTTTATATCTTAATGAAATCATAATGAAACCTATTTTAGGCTAAGATCAATACAACAAAAAAGTATTAAAATTAAATCATCTCTTACGAAGTTAAAAGCTAACAAATTTCAACAATAACAACAATGAGAAACATGGTTTGTTTTGTGAACCTCTTCCTTTATGAAGTCGGTTTAAAACGTCTATGCGTTAATCGATGTGACCGCTTACAATAACCTTACTTTGAATTTTACATAGCATAAATGTCACCCGCTACGCTACAACATATACCCATACGCTGCAACAAATGTCGTTTTAGTGTGCACAAAATAGGAAATTGTGAACAAACAAATGCACGTTTTAAGCGTTCTGTTTTTAGCATAAATGTCTAAACTATCTTTTCGTAATAAATCGATGACGGTCTGCAATTTTATAATTCACTTTTTTCCCTTGTCTTGAACCGTTTCCGAGATAGGAACGCTAACTCCACTGTTTTCCACCAGCATGTGACCGCTTACAGTAACAGTACTTTGAACCACAGAGTATACGTGCCATCCGCTACGCTGCAAAGTGTGCAACGTAGTTCAAGTGTGCACAATGTAGGAAATTGCGAGCAGACAACTGCATGTTTTAAGCGTTCTATTTTTAGCAATAATGTCTAAATTCTGTCTTTTTTGTAGTAAATCGATGATGCTCTACAACTTTGTAATTAACTTTTCTCCCATCTTGAACCGTTTTTGAGATATGAGCGCTAATTCCGCTGTTTTTCACCAGATGGCGTTTTACTTTTTTTAGATTGCAAAAATATTACAATGGGATCTACAACAGACGAAGATCTTTACAACAAAACAAAAAGTATCAAGTAACCGTATTTTGAACTATATAGCGTATGTCTCACCAGCTACGCTACAACGTGTGCAATGTAGCTCAAGTGTGCATATTGTAAGAAATTGCGAAGAAACAAATGCACGTTTTTAGCATTATATTTTTAGCATCAATGTCTAAACTATCTTTTCCTACTAAATCGATGATGCTCTGCAATTTTATAATTCACTTTTTCCCCCTGTCTTGAACCGTTTCCGAAATAGGAAAGCTAGCATGAATGTCTAAACTGTCTTTTTGTACTAAATCGATGCTACTTTTCAACTTTATAATTCACTTTTTCCTTTAGTACCGTTTTCGAGATAGGAAAACTAACTCCGCTGTTTTACACCAGGTGGCACAGCGGTTAAACCTTGTGCTGCATGGACCACTTTGCTATACTTACATACCATTTTTATCACTATAGCTGCAGCCGTTTAGCAGTTAAAAGAGTTGGGACTGATTTTTTTGGGCACCCTGTATTTTCTTTCGATCGTTAAGATATTACAATGGGACCTATTGCAGACCAAGACCTTTTCAACAAAACAAAAATTATCAAAATCGGAGCATCCGTTCAGAAGTTATGAGCTAACAAACATAAAAAAAACATACGGTTTGAATTGAGAACCTTCCTTCTTTTTTTGAAGTCGGTTAAAAACGCGAAAATGTAAAAAGAGTCAAGTGTCTACATTAATTTGGCAACCCACTGTAAATAAATAATAATACGTTTTTGGTATTCCAGTTACATTAACAGTTTCTTTAAATTGTGTGATGTTTGAAAAGTACTTAAAAATCAATCAGTGGAAAACTACTCATTGAACGTAATTCACTTGAAATCAATTAGAGCAAAAGAAAATAGTAAAAAAAGTGAGACGTTATTTCCTAGATAAAAAAAAAATTGCTTTGATTCATTTCATCTGTTAATTCCAAACCATAAGCAAGTAAAAGTTTAATCTCAAAGTAAAGCCTATAAGATGTCCTGATATTGATGACTATCCGTTTCTATTTCGTGTTTATGGCACATGGTATTCGAAAATCAAAGTTTATAATTTCATATTTAAACAGCAACTCACAATTGTAAATACGTTTTTCACATTTTAGAAAAAATCAAAACAATATTAACATAAAGTATAGCATAAAGATAAAGGTATTAGAAAACTATTTTCATCAAAATTCTGAGTTTTGTGAACACAACTAAGCATTATTTTTAACACTTTCCAATAAAATCAAAAACAATTGCTTTATATGTCTGTCTGAATGTTTTCCGCGCTGTTCTATAAATATTCTTTGTTGTATGTTCTATAAATATTCTTAAAACTGTAAGTATTCTAGGCTTTGAAACTGATATGTGCTATTTTTGTTCACCAAGTTATGTTTTCTATAGAAATTGATATAAGTATCTCTACTATTTCGCGTAAAAATAAATAAATAAAATAAAATAAAATACATTCCATGAGAGGTACTTTTATAAAACATATTTCAATACTTTTGAATAGCACAAATTACGATAAAATTTTAAAATGTTATTCATATGCAGAAAAACTTGTTTTATACTGTATATGATATAATTAGCAGTTAAAAAGTGTTTATAATCTATAACTTTTCCTTTTCCTAATCTTTTTTTTATTTTTTATTTATTTATTTATTATTTATTTTTTATTTCCAGTGATTCCTTTAATTTTCAGTGATTCAAGTTCCTTTAGTTTCAAGTGATTTTTAATTTCGAGTGATTCAAATTTAAAAATGTAACGTTAATGTGATGATATTATGTGCATTATTTTTTTACCATAGATAACATTAATATTTCCACATGGTCACAAATTTGAAAGAAAAAAATATTCACAGAGAAAAACCGACCTGGGCTACCTACTCTACCGACTGGGCTACCGCGGCCCAAATGTTAATGATAGCATTTATCATTCCTTATATTTTCAACATTTTAATCGATATATTAATTTCTTATTGGCTTTATACTAATCCCTTAATTAATCAAATATATTAATCAATCGCCTATAAAAAAATTAATATTTTGTATATATATACACTTACACACAAAAATGTACTGGAACTCGTAGGTATTTAGTGTTTGGGAGTAAAGCTAATGGACAACGCTTGGGTTCTATGTCTGGGTGCGATTCCCTCCCCAGGGGGTCGTTTTAAAGAAACTTAGCCTGTATTTTCTTTAGTTTCGGCGAAATTACGAAAAACCACGATCTGCTATCATATATCATACCCAGTGCTTCCCCAAACAGCAAGGAGGCGTCCTTCGAACGTCAAATGATGGTACAGTCGTTCAAACCTCGCATTTTGTGCCAAAAAATGTTTTCTTAGAGTTTAAAAATGTAGCATTATTTAACACGTTCTGAGAAAAGTGTGCATTGTACTATCCATAAAACGTACAATTCTATTTCTGTGAAAAACTTTTAAATGCGTCACCGTCATAGCATATTCTGTTTCGGTGTTACTTTTGTGTATCTAACAAAATGCCACATTTTCAATATTTACTTTGCTAACACGTTTATAAATAATATTCAGTGGGCGTTGATGCGTTAATTTTAGGGTTAACAATAATTGACTTCACGACAAACTTCGGCCTGGATAGTGTACACTTCGTGGCAAGTCTTTTTAAAGTGCCTAGCCTGTATTTACAAAAATTTCAGAGAAAAGTACAGAAAACTCCGCGCGGATACGTAAACAATTACGGCACTAACATGAAAATTTTTATTTATTTGTTTGTTCATGAACAACTATTTTATTTAAAAAATTTTAAATGAAATTATTACTTTGAAGTAATTTCCGTATTTAGGTACATAGAACAACACTCTGCAGATTTATCATATTTTCAATTATAAATGATTACTCAAGTTTTTGACAGTGTATTCTTAAATTTTATAGCAGTTTGACAGCAGTTCTTTGGAAGTACATTTTGTTTTTCAACATTTCTTTATAAAATAATATACTCAGAGAAAATTGTTTGATCAACAATTTTCGTTTTTTTTTTTATAGTTTAAGGTTTTTATTAGTTATCTTTCACAAGACAAAAAAAAAAAAGCTAACACATGATTTTTTTTTAGAATTTTATTTTAAATAGACGTTTTACAGCAAATAATATTAGAAATATTAGAATGAAACTGACTTTTTTATACACACATCGTTTATAAATTCTTAATTTATATTTTAATTCACTGAATGCTAAAATCATTCTGATAATTTAGGGTTAGTGAATTTTATACTTAATTTTGTGAACAAAAACATTAAATCCATACAAATATAACTGTTTTACACTGTTTTAAAGTGATTAACTGTGTAGCTGCATTAAATATGTAATTTATTTTTTATCCTGATACGTGTAATTTATCCCCAGAATATCCACAAGATTTTCTGAGGTTAATTTCATAGGATGGTGTGATTAGAAAATCCACTGGATTTATGGTGCTGTAGAATAGTTGGGTAATCTGTTTATCGTATCCTTAAAAAATTCAGTGGATAGTTTTCATAAGATATGACAAACAAATGTAAAAAAATAACTAAATGTAATAAATAAAAACTGTGAATGCAAACATAGACCCTAAATGTAAGCAAATACATTTAGGATCTTTGTTTATTAGGATCTTTGTTTACATATAGGGACTTTGTTAACATTTAGTTCTTTGTTTACATTCAGGTCTTTTTTTCACATTTAGGAACTTTGTTTACATTTATAGTCTTTGTTTACATTTAGGATCTTTGTTTACTTTTATAATCTTTGTTTGCATTTATAGTCTTTGTTTAAATTTAGATCTTTGTTTACATTTAGGGTCTCTGATTACATTTAGGCTTTTGTTTATATTTAGGGTCTTTGTTTAAATTTATAGTCAATGTTTACATTTAGGTCTATTTACACTTAGGGTATTCGTTTACATTTACAGCCTTAGTTTACATTTAGGTCTATTTACATTTAGGGTCTTCGTTTACATTTACAGCCTTAGTTTACATTTGGGCCTTTGCTTACATTTATACAGAATGTAATACTCTGTACATACCCTTTGTTTACATTCAGATCTTTTTTTATATTTGTAGTATTTGTTTACATATAATGTATATGTTTACATATGGGCTCTTTGTTTCGATTTCTAGTCTTTGTTTACATTTAGGTCTTTTTTTAACATTTAGGTCTGTTTACATTCATGATCTGTTTACATTTAGAGTCTTTGTTGACATCTAGAACTTTGTTTACATTTAGGTCTTTCTTTCCGTTTAGATCTTTTTTATATTTAGGTGTTTGTTTACATTTGGAGTCTGGGTCTTTGTTTATATTTATAACCTTTATTTATATTTATAATCTTTGTTCACATTTAGGTCTTTATAGTTATTAATATTTTATATTTAGGGTTTTCGTTTACTTTTAAAGTCCTTATTTACATTTAAGGTTTTTGTTCATATTTGTTGTCTTTGTTTACATTTATAGTCCTTGTTTATAGTTAGGTCGTTGTTTACGTTTTTATTTACATTTACTGTCTTTGTTTACATTTAAAGTTTTTGTTTACATATATATCTTTGTTTACATTTGTAGTCTTTGTTCACCTTTATTGCCTTTCTTTACATTTTAGTCTTTCTTTACATTATGTTTTTATTTAAATTTAGGGTCTTAGCTTACATTCAGGGGGTTTGTTTGCATATTGGTCTGCATTTATTGTCTTTGTCTACGTTTGGATCTTTATTTAGATTTAGGGTCTTTGTTTACATTTATATCATTGTTTACATTTGCTGTCGTTGTTTACTTTTAGGATCTTTGTTTACATTTACAGTCCTCTTTTAAATTTAGGGTCTTTGTTTACATTTACATCTGTTTACTTTTAGGTCTGTTTACATTCAGGGCCTTTGTTTACATTTTGTAGTCTTTTTTTACATTTAGGGTCTGTGTTAATATTTACAGTTTGTTTATATTTAGGGTGTTTGTTGGCATTTATAGTTCTTGATTACACTTAGGTCTTTGTTTCGATTTTCGTTTAATTTACATTTTGGGTCTATTTTTAAATTTATAATCTTTGTTTACATTTAGATTTTACTTTTCGGTTTATTTAACCAGGAGATACTTTTAGGTTTATTTAAATGTAGGGTCTTTGTTAAAATTTATAGGTTTTGTGCACTTTTAATTCTTTGTTTGCATTTTGTTCTTTGTTTACATTTAGGTTCTTATCTAACATTTATAGTTTTTGTTTACATTTATGTACTTCTTTACACTTCTAGTCTTTGTTTATATTTGTAACATTTGTTTATATTTATGGTCTTTGTTTACATTTAGGGTCTTTTTTTGAATTTATATTCTTTTTCACTTATAGGTCTTTATTTACAATTAGGCCTTTGTTTGAATTTGTAGTCTTTGTTTACATATATAGTCTTTGTTTACATTTATAGTCTTTGTTTACGTTTAGGTCTATTTACATTTAGCCTCTTTGTTTATATTTGTAGACCGTGTTTACATTTAGAGTCATTCTTTTCATGTAGTTCTGTTTGCATTTAGAGTCTTTGTTTACATTTAAAGTCTTTCTTTTCTGTTAGGTTTTGTTTACATTTAAGATCCATATTTATGTTTGAAGTCTGTCAGCATTTATAACGTTTGTTTACAATAATAAATGTTTTTTAATTAAGGTCTTTGTTTATATTTGTAGACTTTGTTTACATTTAGTTCTTTGTCAACATTTATGTCTTTTTACATTTATAGTCTATTTACATTTAGGGTCTTTGTTTACTTTTAGATCTTTAATTACATTTGTAGTCTCTTTTACATTTAGTGTCTGCTTTCATTTAGTGTCTGTTTATACTTACTGTCTTCGTTTGCAATTATAGTCCTTATTTACATTTTAGTCTTCATTTACATTTAGCTTCTTTGTTTATACCAGTAGACTTTGTTTTCAATTATAGTCTTTGTTTATATTTAGGTGTTTGTTTACGTTTAGGCTTTATTTAAATTTAAAGTCTTTGTTCACATTTAAAGTTTTTGTTTACATTTAAGGTCTTTGTTTATAATTGTAGTCTTTGTTTACCTTTATTGTCTTTATTTCCATTTTAGTCTTTATTTAAATTTATGTGTTTATTTACATTTATTGTCTTTGTTTACATTTATGGTTTTTGTTTAAATTTCGGACTTCATTTACATTTATTGTATTTGCCTAAATTTAAGTCTTTGTTTAGATTTAGGGTCTTTGTCTACATTCATATCATTGTTTACATTTACTGTCGTTTTTTACCTTTAGTATGTTTGTTTACATTTAGGGTCTTTGTTTACATTTACGTCTGTTGACTTTTAGGGTCTGTGTTTATATTTGTAGTCTATTTTACATTTAGGGTTTTGTTTACATTGTCTGTTTACATTTAGGGTGTTTGTTAATATTTTTAGTCACTGATTAAATCTAGGTCTTTGTTTCGATTTATGTCTTATTTTCATTTTGGGGCATTGTTTACATTTATAATCTTTGTTTACATTCAGAATTTGTTTACATTTAGGTTCATTCAATCTTAGTGTCTTTGTTTAATTTTATAGCCTTTGTTTACATTTATGTATTTGTTTACATTTACTTCTTTGATTTTATTTAGAGTTTTCTTTCACATTTAGTTTCTTGGTTTACATTTATAATCCTTGTTTACATTTAGGTACTACTTTATACTTGTAGCCTTTGTATATATTTGTGGCCTTTGTTTATATTTATGGTCTTTGTTTACATTTAAGGTCTATTTTTGCAATTATATTCTTTTTACAAATAGATTTTATTTACATTTGGAGTCTTTGTTTACAATTAGTGTCTGCCTGAATTTATAGTCTTCGTTTACATATACAGTATTTGTTTACACTTTGTATCTTTGTTTACATTCATTTTTTTGTTTATATTTAAAGTGTTTGTGTATATTTTTGTCGTAGTTTATGTTTAGGTGTATTTACATTTAAAGTTATTGTCTATGTATTTACATTTAAAGTTTTTTTTTACATTTAAGTCTATTGACATTTAGTGTCTTTGTTCATATTTAGTGTCTATTTTCCTTTATAGTCTTTGTTTACATATATGATTTTTTTTACATTTAGGGTCTTTGTTTACATGTAATTCTGTTTCCAAATAGGGTTTTATTTACATTTAAGATCTTTATTTGCATTTGCAGTTTTTTTTTTTTTTTACATTTAGGTCTGTTTACATTTAAGGTCTTTCTTTATATTTGTTGTCTTGTTTACATTTATAGTCCTTCTTTACATTTAATTCTTTGTTTACATAGGTCTTACAAGGTCTTACGTTTCGGTCTTACGTTTAGTTTTATTTATATTTGTTTATATTTATTATAAAAAATGTAATACTCTGGATATATTCTTTTTTTACATCCAAGCTGTTTGTTTACATTTTTAGATTTCCTTTAATTTTGGTCTTTATTTACATTTAGGTCCTTTGTTTATATTTGTAGTCATTGTTTACATGTAGGCTCGTTGTTTAGATTTATCATCTTTAGATTTATAATCTGATGCGGTCATATAAAAAGGAATAAGAAGCGTGTGGTTTACACATAATTTGTAAAATACCTTAACTATAAGAAAAGTCGGTGTCGGTGTTGCGGAATAAGGCCGTTTGACTACTCTTGGGTCCTACGCCAGACGGGGAGTGGATTCCGTGGAGGCCTTTCTAAGCGGTCCTAGCCCGTATTTCCACAAGTTTCGGAGAAAACCATGGAAAACTTCGAGCGGCTAGGCAGACGAGTGTGGCCTGGGATCGAAGCCGGCCCCTCATGTGTTACCAGCTTTGAGCGCAGAACCGCTCGGCAGCTGGTGGGCCAACTATAAGAAAGAAAAAAATCAGTTGCAGGATTTTTTTTTTTTTACTTTATTTTTTCTAGTACACTCAAAATAAAAATGACCTAAATTGCCCATAGCGCAGAACTGGTGCGACAGAAAATGCAGCCAACCAAATAAACAACCCAAAAAAGAGCTCCACTTAAGCTCCTCACTTTTTTTTTTCTTTCAAAAATAATAATAGGTATTCGTAATAAATTCATAATTAAATAAGCAATTCCTCCGTGATATATTGTTGCGTACTTGGGGGTTCGTGAGTTGTCTGAGAATGAAAGGCCAAACGTACAAAAATTCAGTAATTTATTCACAGAAAGTTCCAGAAAAATACTGGTCTATAAACCAAGTATCAGCTTCAATTCAAACAGTAAACACAGCTTAAACAACAGCTGTCAATAGCAAATCCACAGTACAAACTGTATAACAATAACACTTGAAGCAAGTCTCTCTCAAAGAGGCTCAAGAGCAATGCAAGCACTAGCGAAGCTCGCTGAGATCTGAACTGAACTGACTGCCCTTGGCGAGGAAGCGCTCCTTATATGCTGTTCCATGGAGCCCAGATTTTTCGAGAAAACTCTAGAAAGTGGTCAACCAATCAACTTACAGCTTCCATATTTGGTATATCCCATATAAGGATTTTCTCGCCAAGGTCGCCAAAATAAATCGCCAAGGTGGGAAAAAGTCGCCAAATTTGGCGCCAAATCCATTACGTGCATTACTGGGGCTTTTTAATGCGTTTTTAAGGGAAAATAAGGCTATTTCAACGCTAAAACGGCTAGAAATGCACAAAATTAGCACTTTATCAACTTACTAAGCCTCTTTGAAAGAATTTATACAAAAATAAACACAATTATTTACAATTTCGTAACACTGCCCCCCTCCCAAGGACTGCACGTCCCGGGCAGTGCAACCCTTGGTCAAGAGGCGAAACTAAACAAATTTACACAATCTAAAATACAAAAACTAAATTGCATATAACGATAAAATAGAAATACAAATCAAGTGAGAAATATTTACATTATTTACAAATATGTACAAGTATCTATATACAAATATTTACATTACGCATGCGCAAATTTTACCTGTATTTACATTTTAATTTTTAATATTACCGTTACTTGTGGTACTTGGCTAGCCTATTATAGTGCACCACCTTCGGTTTTGACGAAGGTGTTTTAGTGATCCGCACCACTACATCATTCAGCCTTTTTAAGACTGTGTATGGTCCGTCCCAGTTGCACTGTAACTTGGGAGAGAGTCCTTTGCGTCGAACAGGATTCCACAACCAGACCTTCTCTCCTTCCTGAAACTCATGTTGTGTAGCCTTTAGATCGTACCTTGTCTTCATTTTCTCCGTTGCCATGTTAATCCGCTCCCGAGCAAAGTTGTGTACGTCCTCAAATCGTGCCTGGAGATCTTGGATGTACTCCTCGGGCGATGAAGGCGCATCGGGTGGACAACCAAACAGGAGATCACAAGGGAGACGAAGTTCACGTCCAAACAGCATCTGGGCTGGAGTATAGCCGGTGGTTTCATGGACAGCACTTCGATAAGCCAGCAGGAACAATGGCAACTTCAAGTCCCAATCTTGCTGGTTCCTTGATACTAGAAGAGAGAGGTTATTCAGGATGGTACGATTGAACCTCTCGACCATGCCGTCCGACTGGGGATGTAATGGTGTTGTCCGGGTTTTGTCTATGCCGAGTAGTTGACACAGTCCTTTGAAAACATCAGAGGTAAAGTTCCTACCTTGGTCGGTATGAAGTTGTAGGGGCGTGCCGTACCTTGACACCCATTGCTGCACTACGACCTCTGCGACTGTGCATGCCTCTTGATTGGGAATGGGATATGCCTCAGGCCACTTGGTGAAATAGTCCATCACGACGAGGATGTATTTATTTCCACTGGAGGTCCGTGGCAAAGGACCCAAGATGTCGATTGCAATTCGTTCAAATGGTGCTCCCACGTTATACCGTTGCAGTCTCCCTCGACTTCGTTTCTGCGGGCCTTTACGTGCCGCACAAGCATCACAGGATTTACACCATTTCTCCACATCCTCCTTTGCCTTGCACCAGTAGAAGCGTTCCCGAACTTTCTGCAGAGTCTTCATTACCCCAAAATGGCCTCCGGTAGAGCTACTATGCAGTTGTTTTAAAACAGCTGGAATTTTTGATCTTGGTAATAACATCTGCCATCTGAAGCTTTTCCCATCATCAGATTCCCACTTTCTGTATAATACGCCGTTTCTGATATGAAGAGAGTCCCAAAGTGCCCAATAACTTTTCGTAATGGGACTAAATCTGGAAATGTTCTGCCAGGTAGGTCTGTTGCTGGTCGTCTCCTTCAGCTGTAATATTGGCTTTATGTCAGGATCTTCCAACTGGGATTTTCTAAGTTCTTCGTCACTCCATGGATCGGGATCTTGATCTGATGGTGTTGAGACAGTAACTTGGCAGGCAACCGGATTTATCGGCAGGTATTTCTGTTCGGCTCTAGAGCAATACTTGCAGCTTTCCGAGCAGGGCTTCCGTGACAAGGCATCTGCATTACCATGTAGAGTCCCTTTACGATGACGTATCTCGAAGTCATATTCCTGGAGGCGTTGTATCCACCTGGCAATCTGTCCTTCCGGGTTCTTGAACTGGAGCAACCACGTTAAAGATGCATGGTCAGTCCGGAGCAGGAATCTTCTGCCATAGAGGTAATGATGGAAATGTTCTATGGCTTTTACGATGGCGAGTAGCTCTTTCCTGGTGGTACAGTAATTTCGCTCCGGTTTAGACAGGCATTTACTCCAATAGGCAATGACATGTTCTTGACCATCAATTTCCTGCGACAGAACAGCACCGACACTCTCATGGCTGGCATCTGTATCAAGTATGAACTGTCTGTCGGGCTGTGGATATGTCAAGGTAGGCGATGATGTTAAGGCCTCTTTAAGTCGCTTGAACGCTTTTTCACATTCATCTGTCCACAGGAACTTCTGTTTGGCTTCCGTCAGCTTGTGCAGTGGTCTGGCAATATTTGAGAAACCCTTGACAAACTTTCTGTAGTAAGTGCATAACCCCAGGAAACTTCGTAGTTGGTGTACATTTTCAGGGCGACTCCAGTTCTCGACTGCAGAGATC
Organism: Salticus scenicus; assembly: GCA_963930645.1. Taxonomy (NCBI): domain Eukaryota; kingdom Metazoa; phylum Arthropoda; class Arachnida; order Araneae; family Salticidae; genus Salticus; species Salticus scenicus. Next base: position 64,103,186 of record OZ005662.1, on the reverse strand, counting down.
TTCTCAGGATCAGTTCTCACACCTTCGGCAGAGATGATATGGCCGAGGTAGCTCACTTCACGACGGAACAAGTTACACTTGCCTGGATTCAATTTGAGGTTAGCCATTCTGAGTTTCTCCAGCACCTTTCGGATGTTTCGTAGATGGTCTTCAAAAGTGCGCCCCACAATGATAATATCATCCAAATACACCAGACAGGCTTCATAGGAAAGTCCTTTTAGCACTGTCTCCATCAGGCGTTCGAAGGTGGCAGGTGCATTACATAATCCGAATGGCATAACTTTAAATTGCCACAGTCCTTGTCCCGTGGTGAATGCAGTCTTCTCACGATCATCAGGATGTAATTCTACTTGCCAGTAACCGCTCTTCAGATCCAAAGTCGAGAACCATTTATTGCCAGCAAGTGTGTCTAATGTGTCGTCAATTCTGGGAAGAGGGTAACTGTCTTTCTTCGTGATGTCATTCAAACGACGATAATCCACACAAAATCTTGTTGAACCATCCTTTTTCCGCACCAGTACTATGGGAGAGGCCCAAGGACTCGTTGATGGCTCGATGACATCATTGTGCTGCATTTCACTTAGAAGTTCAGTGACCTCTTCCTGTTTAGCAAATGGAAGTCTTCTTGGATGTTGTTTGATTGGAGGATGATTTCCTGTATCAATTCTGTGCTGGGTGATGTTCGTTCTCCCGACGTCTTCAGGTGTTCGAGAAAACAGGTCTTTAAATTCTTGGAGTAGCTTCTCCGCAGCGCATCTCTGTTCCTTTCCTAACTCTGCATTCTTGAGTAGTTCCGTTGTTAATTGCTCAGAAGACTTGGATTCGGTTGATTGCATGGGGCGGTTTATGCATGTTACAGGAGTGCAGGCTGCTAACACTTCATCCTTCTTCACTGTTCGGACCTTATCGCTGATGTTTGCGACTCTCACAGGTATAGTACTCTTTGAGAGATCAACTAGAGATGAAGCTACCAGAACTCCTCTTGGGCTATTGTCGGTATTCGGGTATTCAATCAGTCCATAGCGGAAGTATTGCTTTGTAGGTGGTGTTCCTGAAACTATTGTCTCTGTGTGTGGGGGGATGGAGATTTCAGACTTGGCTGTTATCTGGCAGATTGTCTGAATGTCTTGATTTTCAGTGTTGAACACAGCGATGTCTTCCGAACTCGAATGCAGTTCATTATTCTTGAAGTCCAACTGAAAATTAAATTTTCTCAGGAAATCAATTCCAATGATTAAAGGATCTCTTATATCAGCCACATATGCCATATGATGGTAACTGGCATTCCCAAAAGTGATGGCCAAGTTCATTTTTCCATATATTTTGATTTCGTCTCCGGTCACAGTCTGGAGTTTAACGCAGGGCGGCGTCCAGATGATCTTCTCCTTTAGTTCTTGAGCCAAATCCGTTCTAATGATGGTCACATTGGCTCCCGTGTCCAGAATCATCCGGCAGGTGGTGTTGTTGACTTGGCCATAGACGTAAAGTCCATTATCGCCGCCACTCATCGATGAAACATGAAATACCGTAAATTGGGGCTCTTTAATTTTAGGCAACCTCCGCCCCGCGAGATGGCCTCCTCTTAGTTTCCCTGCAGTGATGGTGAAGCCGGGTGATTTCCTATAGTTGGTCGTACGGGGCAGTTCCTCTTCACATGACCATCCCCTCCACAGCCCCAGCACTTTATCTTCCGGTCCTTTATTTCCTTTTTATTCTCCAGGCTGCGCAATCTCTTTAAGATCTCTTCGATACTTCTCTTCATTTCATTTTCACCAGCAGGGGTATCGCTTAATGAGACTGCTCTTATGGTATGGCGGTCTTTACGGGAGGCTTGTTGGGCTGCCTCTATCCTAAGTGCATAGCCTAAAGCTGATTCTACGTCTCTGATGTTGGACAGTCTTAGCGCTTTTTGAATTTCTGGATCACGAACAGCATCGATAAAGTACTGAAGAGCTAAGTCGTTCCGAGTGTCAGCATGACAGTCTGAGAATGCTAGATGTGACAATCTCTGAATGTCCGCTGCCAGCTCTTGCAAACTTTCGCCCGTTTTCTGGTAACGGGATTTTAGCTGGAGGCGACTATAGTCCTTAGAACACTTCTCTCCGAAGCGTAGCTCCAGTGCTCTAGTCAGGGCCTCGAAGTCGTTCCTTTCTTCTTTAGAAACATTTCTCAGTATCTCGGCTGCATCTCCCCGTAATGCTGCTGCTAAGTGGACGGACTTGGCGGTAGAGTCCCAGCCGTTAGCTTCAGCTACGATGGAAAACTGCGTCCTATATACATGCCAAGAGGAACTGCCGTCGTAGGTAGACAACTTAATAAATTCCTGATTCTGGATTCTTCTCTCTTTCTTTTCAGTTTCCTGGGGCAAGGAGATCAACTTCTCGTCTACTTTTCTCTCAAGATGTTCCTCTACTTTCTTCATGACTTTCTCCTCGAAATTATCTTCTATCTTCATAAATCTCTCTTCAAAATTCCTTTCTACTTTCATAACATTTTCCTCTATCTTCATAGCTTTCTCTTCAAAACTCTCTTCTATTTTCATAACTTTTTCTTCTATTCCATCTATTCTGTTTTCCACGTCTGATAACTTACACTCTATCACTTCTTTCACGTTTACTAAGTCGTCTCTCACTGATGATAGTTCTTTCTTCATCTCTTCTTGATTAGATTTAATTTCTTCACCCAAACTGTCTTTCATTTCCTTCATTTCTTCAGTCAAGCCGTCTTTCAATTCTCTTTGCGATGCTTCCATACTTTCTTTCATCTCTCTTTGTCCTTCCTTCATTCTTTCGATCAATCCGGTTTCCATCTTTTCCTGTCCTGTTTCCATTTTCTCTATCAATCCGGTTTCCATCTTTTCCTGTCCGGCTTTCATTTCATTCATCTCTTGACTCAGGCTAACTTTCATCTCATTCATCTGGGTAGCTAAGCTTTCTAGAATTTTTTTCATCTCTTGCTCCATAGCTCTCGTTATCACCATTCACAGACGATCCCACTTCTGACACCAGAAATGTTGCGTACTTGGGGGTTCGTGAGTTGTCTGAGAATGAAAGGCCAAACGTACAAAAATTCAGTAATTTATTCACAGAAAGTTCCAGAAAAATACTGGTCTATAAACCAAGTATCAGCTTCAATTCAAACAGTAAACACAGCTTAAACAACAGCTGTCAATAGCAAATCCACAGTACAAACTGTATAACAATAACACTTGAAGCAAGTCTCTCTCAAAGAGGCTCAAGAGCAATGCAAGCACTAGCGAAGCTCGCTGAGATCTGAACTGAACTGACTGCCCTTGGCGAGGAAGCGCTCCTTATATGCTGTTCCATGGAGCCCAGATTTTTCGAGAAAACTCTAGAAAGTGGTCAACCAATCAACTTACAGCTTCCATATTTGGTATATCCCATATAAGGATTTTCTCGCCAAGGTCGCCAAAATAAATCGCCAAGGTGGGAAAAAGTCGCCAAATTTGGCGCCAAATCCATTACGTGCATTACTGGGGCTTTTTAATGCGTTTTTAAGGGAAAATAAGGCTATTTCAACGCTAAAACGGCTAGAAATGCACAAAATTAGCACTTTATCAACTTACTAAGCCTCTTTGAAAGAATTTATACAAAAATAAACACAATTATTTACAATTTCGTAACAATATTTAATATTTTGTGTTTATTCTTTTTGCTTCTGAACCATTTTCTTCTTCTTTTTTATGCCTCTCCGAATATGTTATCGCCCCTTTCACCCGTTTATTACCCCTACGCGCATCCCTCCTATATTTCATTTTGTATTATTTTGTACGATTTATTGTTATAAATAATGTTTTAAAGAAAGAAATAATTACTAACATCGCATTTTTATAATCAAGTATAATATGCCAGATTTCATGTTTTCACGCAAAATTGAACGAAAAAGTATTGAGTTTATCAAAATAAGTTGACGTAATGAAATTTTCAGAACGACAGGTCGTACTATTTCTTTCGGGTAACATCGCGTCGTTACCAGTTTTTATCTGTCACCTTGAATGTACGTGTAAACATTTTTACTTATATCTAAAATGTATAAAACTTAAACTTTGTCATTGTATCCGCCAAGATTTTTAGTCCGAATTATTAGATTTTTGTCAAAAGTGGTACACTTAATAATTCGGACGAAACCTAGCTAACGCCGTATTTTAAACACAGTATACAAAACATTTTAAATTTTAAACATTATTTTTTTGCAGGTATGCGCTAGTCATGAAAGGCATTTCACCTATAAGCCAAGGACCCTAATGGCCTTAACCCCCACAATTAATTTACAGGATCATTCAAACATTATTATTATTTTTTTAATTTATGACAGGCCCTCACTTTGGCTTCGGGAGAAAAATCTTTTCTGAAATAAGTGTGGTATTACATATTCTTTACGCCCACAAAGTGTCAAGAGAATCCATCAAGTATATTTCCACATATTAAAAAATCTAAATTTCAAAAAGCATCTTTTTTTTCCAACTCATCTGTAGAACAAATCTCAAGAACAAATAATATTATAGTTTTAAAAAATTAAAGAACACGCTTTTATAGAAATGTGAACTAAAAAGCGCAATATATCTATCTTAGTATTAAAATTCAGGGTAAGAGAAAATCGTGTGAGTGGCACACCGTAATATTTCCATATATTTAAATCTTTAATTAAAATAACTTAGAATTAACAAAAACCATTTTTAAAAACTCTCCCCTGACGGGGATCGAACGCTGGACTTTTAGGTTCGTAGCGCGGCGCCTTACCTCAACGATACATCACTCACGTAGGAAAAGTATTTTTTTTACAATATAAATTTTTTGTTTGCTTCCAGAGAAGTTACAAACAAACATACATACATACATACATACATACATACATACATGTGAAGCTAATAAAAGCGTGTTAATAATAGCAGAAAGTCAAAACTTGGTATTCTAAATGTATATCGCATATAGTGATGCTACACTAAACTTTACGTTGAGATCAAGCAAATGGTTCGTGTAGTACAGGGACACCTATGAGGATTCAAATACATTACATCTGTGCGAGAAATTGCAGGTAATTAGAGTTTAACATCTATAGACTGCAATAATACAAATAAAACGAATATATATTCTTTATATGCGTAAAAACATGTTTCGTGTAGAATATTATATGGAAATAATTCACTGTTCGTTTACGTGAGGTTGTGCAGTGTGTTATTAATATAGAATTTTACTTATGTGCACCATGTGGTGTGTACATAATCTTCAGAAGATATACAGAGATGCCAATATTTAAGCCATAACGTTCTTTTTTATTGTGAGTGGAAGTGCTTTACTATAATATTTTACCATGCCCGGAAAAGCTGCTCAGGAGTTTGAATGAATTCTTTATGATCATAGGAATAATAATGTATTTCTTTAAGCTAAATATTCATCGCTTGGCTTTTGTATATTTACACGTTTTGAGGCTTCCTGAATAAGTTTTTAACGCTTGATCTAGTTCTTTTGTGTAGTCGTGTTAACACACAGTGAATGTCTTTTATACTATATTCTTCATGAAAGATGTTTCTACGCATATAAAAAGTATATATTCGTTTCATTTGGTTTAGTGCAGTCTGTAGGTGTTAAACCCTACTTACCTGCAATTTCCCCCATAGACTTAATGTATTTGAAATCTCTTGGGTTCTCTTGGGGATGTATTCAGGAAGCTTCAAAACGTATAAATGTACAAAAACCACGTGATGAATATTTAGCTTAAAAAAATACATTATTTACCATAATGCTAAGAGGAATTAATTTAAATTCCTGAGCAAATTTCCTGGACATGGTAAAATATAGTAAAGCACTTCCGCTAACAATGAAAAAGAATGTCATGGCTTAATTATTGGCATCCCTGTATATCTTCTGAAAGTTATATACGCATCACATGGTGCACATAAATATAATCTTATAATTATATCACACAGCAAAACCTGAAGTACGCTTCTATCACTTTTTGAGTACTGTTGCACTATAGTCTAGTTCTTTTGTGTAGCCGTGTTAACACGCAGAGAATGTCTTTTATACTATATTCTTCATGAAAGATGTTTTTACGCATATAAAAAGTATATATTCGTTTCATTTGGTTTAGTGCAGTCTGTAGGTGTTAAACCCTACTTGCCTGCAATTTCCCCCATAGACGTAATGTATTTGAATTCTCTTGGGTGTCCCTGTACACAACACATTAGCTTGATTTCAACAAACAGTTTAGTGCAGCCTTCCTATATGATACACATTTATAATAACAAGATTGGACTTTCTGTTGAAATTTGTTTTTGAGTTATTCTGATAAAAGGCACACAAACAGAGACCAATCGCTAAAAACATGAGTTTTGGATTCAGCGGAAATTCAGAATGAGTAAGTTTAACAAAAACTGAATTTCGAAAGTTTGTCCCAAAAACAATACTTTTTCAAACTTATGGGTAAGAGAGAGTAAAAATGTTTTTCCTCCCCCCTTCCTCTCGCACATATTTAAAAATTATATGAAATTAAATCAAGAAAAATCCTGCTAACGTAATGAAACAGCATGGACTCTTGGTGAAATTTGCAGTTTTGCACCGAAGTGGCTCAGACGTGATATTTCTCGTCAAGATTTTTGCTTATGCGATTGCATACCCATTTTAATTCATTTCCAAAATGACAATAGAAATACTATAAAAACCGCCAATAGATTCCTTTACTAAAACTACACCAAAATCATTTTAAGAAATAAATATAGTAAGCGATGCTAAGAAATTAAATACAGTTTCTGCATGTCTTTATATGGATGAATAAATTCAAATTGGTCCTGTCATACTAAATTAAATTCTGTTTACAAAGAATGTAAGCAGAATTTTCTATTTTTTCTTATTATCATTATTTCTTATTATTATTTGTGTTACTTTATAAATTATTTATTTGTTTAACACACTGCTAGAGTGTGATCGCAAACAGAAACCGGAAGTAAAGTCATTCGCGAAAAATAGCCGAGCTACTTCTGTTCCAAATTTCAAAAGTTGGGAAGGGTTTGCCTGTACTAAAGCTGTTCCGTTTTGATAGTCCGTATTGGAAAATTTCATGTTTTAAATAATGCATAAATCTTAGGCAATAATGCAGGGGTGTTTGAGTACCCGGAAATTGCTACCAGAATTTCTCAATAGTGATACTATTGGTAGTTTTCTAGTAAAGTTCAGCAATTAAATATAACAAAAAAAAAAAAAAAAAAAAAAAAATCCAAAAACCAAAAATACTCTCCTGATAATGGTTAATTCATTGTTGTCCGTTATAATTAATATTTTTGTTTTTTCTCTAACAATGACTTAATTTTTAAACAATGTTTCCAACAATGGTCTGTGATATAGCATTTATTGTTATATGCAGAAATTTTGTGAATCTTTCATCGATTTCTGTCTTTGTATGTGAGTAATTCTGAGCGTCAAAGACTTGGTGATTATTTTATTGCTAAAAGTGTATTAAAGCGAACTTTCTCGTTCATACGAAATGTTTCCGGACGAGGTAATTCAAATAAAGTTTACTAATATCAATTTTAAGTTAATATTTCCATCGGTTCACATATTTGATGTTTAGACGTCTAGAGGATCAATTCTATTTGTTATTGTCATAATCTCTTTCATAAATTTATTAATATATTCTCGATAGTGTTAAAATATCTAGAGGATCAATTCTATTTGTTATTGTCATAATCTATTTCATAAATTAATTAATATAATCTCGATTAATTAATATGAAAATCAAACTAGTGGCTACAGAGACAGTAAAGAATCCCCTTGATAATATTTAGACTTTTGTTGTCATTTAGGCAATGAATGAAAATGGCTATCCTATTGCAATCGCGTAAATAAAGACCTTGGAGAGAAACCTCTCAGCTACTTTGGTGACAAACTTCAAATTTCGTCAAGTGGATCCTATAAAATAGCTGTTCCCTATACATAATATATACTGGTTATATTTTAAATTTTGAATAATTTTTATCTTAATCTGTTTCCTAGTTTCTTGCATTGTCGTGATGTATATGTATGTATGTATATGTATTGGATTCGTAAAAATTTTCAACCTCGGGTTTTTGATGGATTTACACGTTTTGAGAGCTGTAGAACACGATTTAACCATTTTTAGAAAATGTCTGTCTGTCCATCTGTCTCTCTGTCTGTCTGTCTGTGTGTATTCAGTGGTCAAAAATCTTCTGTTTCTCAGCTTTTACTATATATTTATATATATATAAATATATCCTTATCTGTCTCTCTCTATATATATAGAATAAAAGAACTGAAAACTATGCGTAACAATGTCAAAAAATCAAACATAATAATCAGAAATGGCACATCGAATGAAAATTAATCAAATGTAATTTTATGATAAATAGTAATAATAATAATTATACCTATATGCAATGCACTGTATAATTTTTTGTTCTACCAAAAGACTATTTAGAAAAATAGAATTTAATTGAATAATATCCTATGAGAGAACATATTCTATGAAAATTTATTCTATGATACATTGGGTAAATTATGTCAAAAGTAATTTGAATAGAATAAAAATTTAACAAATTTTCCACAAAAAAATGAGAAAGATTCCAGAAATTTTTCAGACTTGAAATTTCATAATAGGTTTTCACATGCCCCTTATTTAATTTGAAGATTCGTTTATTTCACCCACAAAAATGCTTATTTATGAAAGATCCGTTATTAACTCACAAATCTTAGCAAATAAATAAAGTTATGTTACAACTACAATCCCATAAGTGGGTTTTGAAACGTGGTCTTAAAAATTGAATAACAAATCATCACTAAAAATCCCTTATGAAATGTTAAATCTGGAAAATATAAAAAAAATCTAGCTTATTCTTTTGCCAATAATTTGATTGATTTTTACTCCATTAAAATGAATTTTTTTTACATAAGTTGCCCAATATATCAAACTTTCAACCGATGCAATAAAAAACTTTCTATCTTTTGCTCATGCACTGTAAAAGAATATTTACTTTACTACAAATACTCATATCTCAATGAAAATTACATGTGTGCATTTTATGTTTAGGAAAAATGATTCTCTAATGATTTGTCAAGTTTTGTGAAATTTTGCTGAAATCCATTCATATTAAAAGCAAATAATAATAATAATAAAAAAAAAAAAAAAAGTCATAAATTGTACATACACTGAGGAAAAATTCTGTAACTGACATCTAGAATCTAAATTATGGCTCCAGATAAAATAGTTCCATGTCATCCTTATAAACTCTAGTCCCCTTAGAAAGCGAGTTCCAGAAGCTCCTATTAGAATTCTAGAGCGTTTGACTATATTATCGAGAGCAAAGTTAGTAAAAATCTCTGCGAATACAAGAGGTGGGTTTCAGCCGCTATAATCTTGGTTTATGACCCAATTCTAGAAAATTAAGCGACAATTTCTCGCAATACAAAACATTCAGAATATTGTTTCACCATCTAGACATGTGTAAACTAGAAATTCTCGATCATATCGTCTATTCAGTTTATTGGCGTACCTCATGCACATAGCTCGGAAATGTATATTTCTAGTTAAGGGATTTAGAAAACGGCCACATATTCATTCTCGAGGAAGGCGGTATATTTTTCTTTTCAGTGTAGTATAGGAAATTATGTATTAAAGTTACATGTAATTTTCACTATTTTATGATTCACCCAAATTTTATTCACCAGAAATATTTATGCTTTTCTTCAATTTGTGGTTGGTACCCTAATTGCACTGGTGACTAAATCGATCGTGAAAAATATGAGTTTGTAAAGGTTCTTTGCATGTCTGATGTCCAAGGTCATTTCGTTCAGTATTTTTGTTAGGGAAAAAAACTAATACTTTGATCAAAATTGTAATTTGATAATGAATAGACATCCAAGTTCTGTGTTCATATACTCATTTTTTTTAAGTGTTTACATGTTTTTTGAAGGCTGAAAATAAAAATCACGATTTTTTTCTCTTTTTTATTGTTATTAGTATTAATATTATTATTGAGTTGTACGCAAAAACATTACAATTTCACTACATTTTATCCCATATATAGCCTTGTCAAATTAGTTGTAATTGAAAAAAAAAAAAAAAAAACACTGAGAAAAAACACTGAGAAAAAATTCTGTAAATGACATCTAGAATCTAAATTGTAACTCTAGAAAAAATAGTTCAATGTCTTCCTTATAAATTCTAGTCCTCTTTGAAAGAGAGTTCTAGAAACACCTATTAGAATTCTAGAGCGTTTGCCTATATTATTGAGGTCAAACTTATTTAAAAATCTCTGCAAATAAATACGATTACAAGAGGCGAGTTTCAGCAACTATAATCTTGGTTTATGACCCAATTCTAGAAAACCAAGCGAGAATTTCTCGCAATACAAAAGATTCAGAATATTGTTTCTCCATCGAGAAATGTATGGTCTAGAAATTCTCAATCATTTCATCCATTAAGTTTATTGGAGTGCCTTATACACATAGCTCGGAAATCTATATTTCTAGTTTAGGTATTTAGAAAACGACTACTTATTCGATCTAGATGAAAGCGGTATATTTCTTTCTCAGTAAAGAAAAACCTTTGTTCAAGCACCAGTCAATTCCTTTTGCAGGAGTGTGCAAAGTTTCAATGAACTCGATGCATTAGTTTTTCAGAAATCGTGCCCAGCACTTTACTAAACGATCACCGGAAACCAAGACACATCGTCTGAATTTTCCAAACATTTCAATGAAAATTTCAAAAATTATTGTTTAAGTGTTACTTTTTTTATATACTCAAAATTTTGAATAAAAATTTTTATTTATTATATTGGGGAAAAAAAGAGAGAGAGAGAGAGATTTTTTTTTTTTTTTTAAGCTTCCGAAACTTATGTAACCTCATAAAGCTAAATATCAATCATATTCCCTTTTTTTTCTTCTCACGTTATCCTATAGGATTTTTGTTGCTTCGTTTTATAGGGATATCTGATTCATAAATGAAGATTTCGAATTATGTTTTTTAAATATTATGGGAAGAAAGAAAGAGGAAATCTGACTGGTGTACAGTTTTAACAGTTATGCGCAGAAGATGAAAATGAGAAAAAAAAACCTGTTGCTTAACTTTTAAAATCGAGCATAATTTCGAATTGAGAACAAACATTCCGCTCTTCCGCAGTGTTTCTTCAATAAATTTACGTCTTTAAATTTTCATCTTAGATAAAATATGTTTCCAGTTCATATACCTTTAAATGAAATTATAAATTGCATATAGAAATTTCTAATCTTGACCAGAAATTATCATAGAAATCTACATTTTTTTTTTCTTTATTTGTTAGTTTAAAAAAAAAGTAAAAAAGCAATTGGAATCAGTGGTATTTTAAATATACTATAATTTAATTGAAACAAATATCTTAAAAATCATCTCTCATAATATACAAAAGTAAAAATGCGAACTTAAAAGAAAATTTTGATTATCCTTATCATTATCATAATTATAATTATAATTATTATTTGAAATTATTTGTCAAATAAAATTGTTCCGAAGCCTAGTTTGAAGTGTTTTTACTCTAGGTTTGTAAAACAGTACTTGTTATCTTAAACTTTAATCTCCAGTCTGTCATTATAATATTGAATTTCTCGTTAAGAGAAAGTCGTGTGAGCGCCATACCAGATTATTTTAATTATATTTAAACAGTATTGATTTATTTTTATTAATTAACGCTAATTAAATTAAATCAAAATAATTTCACTCATGCTTAATATACTTTTATTTTGATGAATTAACTTTTGAAGTAACTATTAATCTAAATAACGTTTTTAGTATTCAACTTAATAGCATAGTAACAACAGACGTATACATATATATATATATATATGTGTGTGTGTGTGTGTGTGTGTGTGTGTGTGTGTGTGTGTTTGTATGTGTGTATTCGGTAGGCTTTGATAAAAATTTCATCTTGTGGTTACATATTTCTTTCTGTTTTGCATACGGAAAACTTGATTTCTAAGTAGGATTGAGAAGTGCTAATTAACAGAAACAATTGTACTTATGTGACTGAGAGGTACAGTGAAATGTCAATAATCCAGCATCGCCATGAAATAGATGGTGTTGATGCCTGATTACCGATTTTTCGAGATTATAAGTTTTCCGAAAATGTATCAGAATCATCGATCAATCAACACATCCAAAGAAATACTTCTTACAAAAATAGTTCCAAAAAATGTATACTGCACTAATGCATACCGTATAAAAATAAATAAATAAATAAAGTGACGTTTGAAATAAGTAAAATTAAAAAATTAACAATTATAAAACTACAGTGAGAAAAAAATATATCGCCTCCATGTACAGTCGGTAACAAAAGTGTCCGAACACTAGCAAAAATTCCTATATAAAAAAAGTACTCTTAATACAGTGTTACCAAATAAATCCTTGTCGAATCCTGTTCTTAGACTGACTAAGAACGTGATTCGACAAGGATTTATTTAACAGAACAGTATTAAGTGTACCTTTTTTACATAGGAATGTTTGCTAGTGTTCGGACACTTTTGTTACCGACTGTAGAATGAATAAGTAGACATATTCTGAATACCTAAACTAGAATATAGTTTTACGAGCTATGCGTATAAAGTACATAAATAACATGGATAGATGAATTGATCGAGAATTTCTAGTCTGTGCTTTTCTAGATGATGAAACTATTAAAATAAGGTTGTGAACTTGAAAAGGTTGATCAAGATCGGTAAGTTTCAAGGAACAGTGTGAGTATACTATAAATCCTTTATATTGTGAGAAATTCTCGCTTGATTTTCTAGAATTGGGTCATAAACCAAGTTTATAGTTACTAAAACGCAGCTCTTGAACTCGTCTTTACTTGTAAAGATTTTTAAATAAGTTTGACCACGATAATACAGGAAAATGATCTAAAATTCTAATAGGGGCTTTTAGAACTAGCTAGTAGATGGATCTAGAATTTATAAGGAATGACATGGAACTGAAGTATGACATGTTTTTTACAAAAGATACAATTTAATTGCTAGATGCCAGTCACAGATTTTTTTTTCTTTCAATTCAGCACTACACATCTTTAATGTTTCGTCAAATAATACTATAAATCAAATTAAAACTGGTTTAATAACAAATAAGATCTGGAATTAACAAAGTGCTACATTCTGTTAAATGTTGCAGTCAATTTCATTTGCATCATTCTTATCACTGTATCCAAAATGCTTACGACTTTCATTTCGACATTGGCAAAACCACGACATCCGTATCTTCTCAACATCAAGATCAGTTGCTTCTTACATTTCTCTTTCTAAAGTTCCAGTCAATCCGTAAATGAGTAAAATTTAATGGAAATACGTAAACTTTACTGACAATCTATAAACGTTCGCAGGTATGTTATACAAAGGTGATCTGCGAGTAACCCAATGAGTACTACAATTTGCAGGCAGAGAAAAAAAAAAGGATGTGGGGTAGTAAGATACCAGTGTCAGTTTATAGGCGCTGCCGGATTAAAGGTTTCCGGATCATCGGTGTTGGCAGGAAATTTTTTGGAGTTTGGTTTGAGCCTGTCTAGTAAAACTATTTTATTACCTGTATAATAGAACTATCTAGTAGAATAATTTTACTGAATGCAAGAGTTTCTACAATGTACCCGGCCAAAAAAACAAAAAAAACTTTTTTTTTCCCTTAATACTGTTTAAACTTTTCACATCTTCAAAAGCTTCATTCTTGAGAAAAATTAAAATAAATGAGTTCAAAAATAATTGCTTATCTTTAACTTAGGAAAAAAAAAATTCTATTTAGGATTTATTATTTTTTAGATCTATATAAATTACTACATCTATGGGGCAAACACACGTTTTCAAACATAACTCTACTCCAAATTATCTCAGGAAGGTGATTTTTTTATGCTGTATGTACATACAGCATAATTATACACATCAAAATATGATGTATTTTTTTATGTGTGTTGTTAAAGTGCATAGAACACGCACTATAAAGATATTTTGCGAAATTAACTCTCCCCCCCTTGATGCAGATGGGACAAAAAAAAAACACGTTTTCAAGCTTAAATTTGCTTCAAATTACCTTAGAATAGCGAATTTTCGTTTATGAATGTTAATTAAATGTACGCAATATGCATTTTAGTAGGATTTCCCTAAAATTCTAACTTCCTGTGGGACAGGGGGAACAAAAAGTGAGTAAGTCGTTCCCAATGGCAGTGGTAATGTTACGAGCGGGAAAACCACTTAAGAATACAGCAGGAACTCTAAATTAAGTTTTTCCTGATTTCATTTTTTGGGAGGGGGGGCGGGGGGGGGGGGGACTGAGGACTATTAGTCTCAATCTGGGATTTTTGCGGCCTCACTTTTCGATAGTTGGACATTTATCGAAATCTAAAATTTATTGAAAATACCCCACTAAAAATAATCTGAAGATATTCTTGAGAAAACAGTATTTTCTTAAGATTTTTTACAAATATTTAAAAATATTTCAAAGATTTATCTCTTTCTATAAAATATCTTCAGAAATTTTGAAGACATTACAAAGAAATTTTGTAAATTATCTTAAGATTGGGCCAAATAACTTAAGATATTCTGCAGATTTTCTCTAAAAATACCTGCAGAATATCTTGAGATTATTTTTAGTGGGGTATATTTGAATAATTTGAAAACAATGTTATAATTTGAAAAAAAAAAAAAAAAAAAAAACTGATAGTTCTCCGTCCTAAACTAAATTCTGCTTTTGCAAGAATTTCATCAAAATCATTTTTTTTTTTTTTTTTTTTTTTTTGAAAAAGAAAAGAAAATTAAAAATTACCAGTATCGTTACAAACGATATCAAAAAAGTTTTTTTTTTTTCTTTTTTTGTAATAATTTTGAATTAGGAAATAAAAAGTGCGCGAGCATCTATCCGCGATTGTAATGAAATGCTCGCCCTCTGGTGGGCTAAGGTGAAATTGCAATTAACATGCGTAGCTTTCGGCGTTCATGGAGACGCCATTGCTTGCCGATGTTTAGTTCCACATATATTTATTGAATAAAAATGAATAAATCCGGTAAAAAAGATAACACTTACTGTTGTGTACCACAGTGTAACTCCAAAAATCATGAAATCCAGAATTAAGCTTCCATTTATTTCCAAATGACAAATTTAAAATTTCATTTGCTTCGGCTAATGGAAGTAAAGAATTAATCAGATGATTTGAAACTAATATTTGTTCAGCTTCAGTTAAAAATCTACTTCCGATCGAACTTTGAATAAACTGATATATTTTTTCCAAAACCAATCAATTTTCCATGATGTAATGGCGGAGAAATTATAGCACGAATATTAAGTAGTAACACAATTAGACCAAAAATAAATGCACATGGCTATTATATTTACTAACAACAAAAGCTGAAAAAGCGCCATCTATCGATCATTACAAACGCGGATAATAATATGAAATAAAAATAAGTAAAAAATTGAATTTATTGATTTAATTTTTATATAAAACATGATCGCGTGCTAACTTAAAAAGTAGATGTAAAATTTAAAATTTAATTTTTTTGGCAACAATTATAAATTAAAATAAATAATTTAATGAAAGTTTAGAAGTTAGAATTTCTAATTTTATTTATTATTATTTTTTCATGCAAAGAAAGAAAAGTTAATTTTAAATATTTATTTTATTAATATTAAAAATAGGCTTTATTTATTTATGTACATTACAAAACAGACGCATTTTAAACTAGTTGGCATAGGTGGACTCCGCGCAGTTCCCCATCACGTATTTGTTTCTACACATTTTAATTATAGTTAAAAACTATCAAAATAAAACTGACACTGTGCAAGCCTTCAACTCCAAACTTTCATCAAAATTCCTATAACCATTTCTAAGTAAACCCAATTTCTGACATATGTTGAAATCGGCCGATAAAGTGTTAACTGTGAACACGAATTTTTCTGAAGATGAGGATAAATTCAAACGCTTTAACACCCCGGAAAACACTTAACTCCAGTCATTTTTTTAATCTCTATACCCATTTCGAAGTAAATTTAATTTCTGCCATATGTTGCAATGGGCCGATAAAGAGTTAACAGCGAACGACATTTTCCTGGAGATTAGGATATTTCCAATCGCTCTTTCTCACCAAAAAATCCCTAACTTCAAACTTTCATCAAAATCGTTATGTCCAATTTCGTGTAAACCATATTTCTGCCATACGTTGCGATTGGCCTTTAAAGGTTTACCAGCGAACGTGAAAGTTTCTGAAGATGAAAATATTTCCAATCATTTATGTACCCCTAAACTTTCATCCAAAATCTCTATATCGATTTCCGAGTAAACCCAATTTCGGCCATATGTTGAAATTGCCCGATAAAGGGTTAACTGAGAACGTGAATTTTTCTGAAGATGAGGGTGAGTCCATTCGTTTTAGCACCTCCCCGAAAACACTTAATCCCAAACTTTCAACAAAATCGCTATATCCATTTCCGAGTAAACCCGATTTCCGCTATGTTTTGCAGTTGGCCGATAAAGGGTTAACTGTGAGCGCGAATTTATCTGAAGATGAGATCCAATCGTTTATTCTCATTAAAAATCCCTAACTCCAATCTTTCATCAAAATCGCTTTCTCCATTTCCGTGGAAACCCAATTTCTGCCATACGTTGCAATTGGCCTTTAAAGGTTTAACTGTGAACGCGAATTTTTCCGACGATGAGGACAATTCCAATCGTTTAAGCACCCCCAAAAGCACTTAATTTCAAACTTTCATTAAAATCCCTATAACCATTTTCGAGTAAACCCAATTTCTGCCATATGCTGCCCTTGACCATTAAAGGGTTAACAGCTAGCGCAATTTTTTCTGAAGATGAGGATTAATCCAAGCACTCCGAAAAACAATTAACTACAAACTTTTTTGAAAATCAATACATCCATTTCCGAGTAAATCCAATTTCTGCTATATGATACAATGGGCCGATAAAGGGTCATGAGCGAACACGAATTAAAGTCACATGTTTATAGTTAATGATGTTCATCCCGGCATCAAAACTGATATTTAAGAGCTGTTCTTAAATCTTTACGATAAAAATATTTCTTTTCATGCATATTTAAGTGAAATTTTGCCCTATTCTCCCATGTTAAGAAAATCATAAATTTCGAATAACTTCTGAAGCTTTTTAATTAGAATGTTGCAAATAAATAGGGTTCTTGCCAGTGTCATGAATAATATTTTAAAACTGATCTGCGATCATTCGTTCGTGAGATATCGTGTAAACAGACTAACAAGCTAACGGACTAACACACTGACAAACTAACAGACACCCTACAGACGGACATCATACAAATTTTGTCATTTTCGGATTACTCACACCTGAAAACGTGTAAAAAAAGTCAAAAAACCGAGGTCGAAAATTTTCACGGTTACCTAAGTTTCCCATACCTATAGTCACTGAGCTCCAATCTTAAGAACAGGAGAGCTGACTTCCTATCCCCTAACGTTATCTAGCGCGGTCAGCTCGTATGAATACAGTGCCGATAGTTTTGGTTCGCATACGGGGCAAAACAAACAGTTTTCTGTGTAGACTCCTTTGCTTATGCAGTTTTTTTTTTTTTCAAATTCTTTTTGAAATGAGATAGATTTAGAAATTATTAAGTATGGTTAAAAGCTGCTCAACCTACGGCTGTACAAATCGCGGGGGTAATGTGAAAAATATACAGTTTGACCAGTTAGTAAAATATATTTTATTCATTAATGCGTGATCGTACTGCAAGAATTTTTTTATGCGCGCGAGCATTGTTATCAAAGAACATAAAAAGATTATTATTTTTTGGTAATACTGCGTGAATTATTAATTTTTCTGCCGATAGATATATATATTTATTTTCCTGTAGCACTATTTGTCATATATTTATTATTAGATTTAATAAAGTGTTAATTGATAAAAGAAAACTAAATTGTAGTTGGTGCAAGGAAAAAATATCTACCCATATTTTAAGATTTGTATTATTACTTTTTCTCGCCAAAGCATTATAAAACTAGTATGTTGTGGCCACCACAAGACTTTCTTCTATATTTACCTATACATATTTAAACAGTAACAATATTAAAAAAAAAAAAAAAAAAATTTTTTTTTTTTTTTTTTTTTGTTAAAAGTAAAAAAAATCGATAACTTTGTTTTAAATTATCACATATTTATAGTTCAACCATTCGTTTTAAAGGTATTGACGAGACCTTTCGAAAGATAACCATCTTGAAAATTTATCCCCCCGGGGGGGGTACTTCCCCCCAGGGGGGAAGCGATGCCCCCCCCATGCAGAAATTTTTTTTCCTAGTTACATACTACTATTATCAATAATTCATATTAATTTTACAATCACAAGTGTAAAATAACTCTTATTATGCACATTTATACGAATTTTTGTCCTATTCTGCCATATTAAAAATTTAGATAAAATGCTATCACGGCGCCTCCTGTTGAGCTATTGATCCCCAAATATAATCAGCACCAGTTTATGTCGGGGACCAACTAAATACAAAGTTTGGTAAAATTTCGTTAAAAAAAAAAAAAAAAAAAAAATACGATTTTTTTTTCTAAGTTTTTTTTTTTTTTTTTTTTTTTTGTTAAAAGTAAAAAAAATCGATAACTTTGTTTTAAATTATCACAGATTTATGGTTCAACCATTCGTTTTAAAGGTATTGACGAGATCTTTCGAATGATACCCATCTTCAAAATTTAACCCCCTCGGGGGGGTACTTCCCCCCCAGGGGGGGAACCGATGCCCCCCATGCACAATTTTTTTTTCCTAGTTAACTACTAGTATTATCAATAATTCATATTAATTTTACAATCACAAGTTTAAAATAACTCTTATTATGCCCATTTATACGGAATTTTGTCCTATGCTGCCATGTTAAAAATTTGCATAAAATGCGATCACAGCGCCACCTGTTGAGCTATTGTTCCCCAAATCTAATGGGCACCAGTTCATGTCAGGGTGCTACTAAATACCAAGTTTGGTTAAATTTCATTCATTGGTTCGTGAGATACAGCGTCCACAAAAAAATGATACAGACAGACACACAGACATACAGACAGACAGACAGACAGACATTTTTTAAAAACTATCAATTCGTGTTCAGGACATCCCAAAACGTGTAGATCCGTCAAAAAACGGAGGTCGAAAATTTTCGCGAATCCAATACTTTCTCTATATTACATATAGAAGAAAGTAAAAATATATAGGAGTGTATAGATAAAATATTGAATTTATTTTTATAATAATTAGTTTGTATATTGAGTGAAATGTTAGGAATAACAAATGGTGCATAAAAAAGTTTTATGCACGAAGACCTTTTCATATCGCCTAAAACTATTTTACTGGATTATATAATTTAAGCAAAAAAGTTTCTATAACAATAAAATCCCCAAAAGCTTATACATTTGATGGGGGGAAAAAAAAACCTTGTTCTTCATAACAATTCAAAATTTAAAGCATTCATTTTTGTTTAAACAAAACAAGTAAATTAGAATGTCTAGATATTTATACTCTAGTGGCTAGATATGAAACATTTGACACTTATAATTATTGATGAAACGGATAGGGATTTTGCCGGATATCGGATATCCGGAGCTCTTTTGCCTGCCTGATACGAATATCTGGCATCAGTTTTGTTTTTTGTTGTGTTGTATATCTCTTTTCTTTTTCTTTATTTTAAAACATATATGTATATATATATGTGTGTAAATGATAGGTATCGTAATAAAATTTAGCAATTAAAAATACAAAACAATACCAACACACAAAAATATAGAACTGATTTTAACATAGAAGAAAGACTGACACAAAATTGTTGCGATTTAGATTAAGAACCATTAAGAGACAAAAATAACTTAAATTACTTACGCCGACATGGATGATAATAAAAAAAGGACCATTAAACTTAACGACAGAGAAAACGAATAAATAACTACAGAAATAATTGGATAAAAATGCTTAAAATTAGAAATAAAATACTCACCAGGGGGCATGTACTTCATAAAGCTGTGAAAGCTGCATCGATTTTTTAAAACAATATAGCTAATCATAGCAATTATATCAGCCCCGATCGAAGCAGCAAAACCATATAGAATGAGAAATTAAATGAAATATTAAATTAAAATAAATATTAAATAAAATCTTCATGGATACCAGAGAGAAAACTAGAAAAAAGCACAGTAGCCACATGTAACCAAACTGGAGAATAGTATGATGCCAACAAAAGATGAAATTAAAAATAAAAACTTTGGAAACATCGATTAATCGACAAAAAATGAACGTATATTCTCATACTGTTCCTTTAAAAATATTTAGAATGTAATTTAGTTAAATATATTTATTTAATATTCCATTTATTTGTGCAATATTGCCATGAAGAATGAAACTTCAAGCCTAACATACTCTTCCTCACTTGCAGTTTGTGGTGAAAAGCATTGTCACAAAAAGATAGGTTTTGTTCAGTATTTCAAAACTAAAACTTATTATTTACATACTTTTTTACAATACTAGTATTAAAGTGGGAATATATAAAAGTTTCACTATAGTTTCTCACAATAAATATTTTACCTGTGGAGTTCGGTACAACTTTAATCAACAGATGCTGAGATATAGGCTTGAGAAAAATCATAATATCAGCTCCCCCTGTCGGTTGAAATACACCTAAATAAGGTCGTTTTCATAATGGTTGGCTTGCATATCAAGTTTCATACACTTATGTCATAGAAGTTGAGATTTAGCCTATTCATGGGGTAAATTGCAGTGTAGGATTGCCACCTGTTGGACGATATACACTTAAAATAAATCATAATAATGTTTCGTAATGGCTAGCTCTCTCACAAACCAAGTTTTGTGCAGTTATACACAACAGAATCAGCCTTCCCGTTTTGGAGGCAAAATTCCCGTATAGCAGCGCCACGTATCAGCCAACATATACTCAGATTGAATCAGCCTAATTTATCATAATGCCCTTTTAACGTAAAGTTTCGTGTAAACCCTAAAATTTAATTTTTTTTTCCCACTTACATGTTATATTTAAATATGAATACTTATATATTAAGTTTTTTTTTTTTCTTTTCTTTTAACGATTTATTTAAACGAGGTGACTGTAAACGCCAAGTTTTTTCCTTCTTTTTTTTTTTTTTTTTTTTTTACAGTCGGCTGCAAAATTATTCGAGCCCTAGCAATAACCCCTGTCTAAAAAAAGTACACTTAATACTGCTTTGTTAAATAAATCCTTATCGAGTCATGTTCTTAGTCAGTGTAAGAACATGATTCGACAAGGATTTATTTAACAAAACAGTCTTAAGTGTACTTTTTTAATATAGGAATTATTGGCTAGTGCTCGAAAAATTATGCTGCCGACTGTATCTATTAATTTAATTTTTACTTTCTGGGTTGCTCTAGTTATAAATAAAATAACTCCTTTTATTTTAGCAGTGAATGTGCGATATTAAATAATTTCTGTAATATATCAAAATTGGAGGGGGGGGGGAATAGAAAGAAAGAAAAATACGGTTGAATAAAACTAAAGTAATTGGGTTGATAAAGTAGTTTGGAACTCAAAATGTTAGCTTGAATTTAAAAAGATTCTTCGAATACAACACTTAGCTACAAATTGTTACAATGGTGCTCAGTTGGAATATAAGCAATTCCATTTATAAGCAAGTTATATAAGATATATCTCCAGTAACCATTAAACTGAAGGCATATTAAAATAATCTGCTACTTAAAGTCGCAAATTCACTTTATTTATTAACAATATGTTGGAGAATAATGAAATAATAAACAATAACAATCGAGAATTCATACTGTCGTACGCATAGTAAAACGGACTACTTTTTTAATTTTTGCCCCGCATGCATTCATCAAGGAGTAATTCGTCTAGTAGGCGACTGACCGCAAAGTCAAATCTCCTGTTACAATGGAGCTCAGTGCCTATAGTATGATGGGGAACTAAAAACACGTTTTCAGTTTTTTAGTTCCCCATCATACTATAGTTATGGGGAACTTAGGTAATCGTGAAAATTTTCGACCTCGGTTTTTGGACTTTTTTACACGTTTTCAGGTGTGAGGAATCCGAAAATGGCAAAATTTGTATGGTGTCTGTCTTTAGGGTGTCTGTTAGTGTGTTAGTCTGTTAGTGTGTTAGTGTGTTAGTCCGTTAGTTTGTTAGTCTGTGTACACGATATCTCAAGAACAAATTGTCGCAGAGAGATCAGATCAGTTTTAAAATATTACTTTCGACACTGGCAAGAACCCCATTCATTTGCAACATTCGAATGTAAAAACTTCAGCAGTTATTCGAAATTTACAATTTTCTTAACATGGGAGAATAGGGCAAAAATTCACATAAACGTGCATTAAATGGAAACTTTTTACTGTAAAAATGTCAGATCAGTTTTAAAATATCAGCTTTGATGCCGGAAGGAACATCAGTAACTATAAATATGCTACTTTGAAAGTTTCGCAAGTTATTGGATATTTACGAATTTCTTAACATGGCAGTATAGGGCAAAATTTCACATAAACGTCAATTTTTAGAGATATTTTCATCGTAAAGATGTCAGACTACTTTTGAAATAGTATTTAGGACACTGGCATGAATATTAATTACTATGAATTTTTCAAAATAAAAATTTCGCAAGTTATTGGAAATTTACGAATTTCTTAACATGGCAGAATAGAGCAAAATTTCACATAAACATCAATCTTGAGGGATATTTTCATCGTAAAGATGTCAATCCACTTTCGAAATATCATTTAGGATACTGGCAGGAATATCATAGACTATGACTTTTCCAATTTAAAAAATTCGTAAGTTATTTGGAAGTTACGATTTACTTAACATGTCAGAATAAGGCAAAATTGAGCATAAACTTCTATTTTGAGGATCATAAATACATTAGACAACTTCAAAATTACATTTATGATATTTGTTTGAATATGATTGAGTACAAATATTCTAATAGGAAAATTTCGTAAATTATTCGTAATTTACGATTTTATCAACATAGCGAAATTGTAAATTTTTCATGTAAATATGAATTTTGAGGATTATTACATTGGAAATAGTAGCATGAAAACTAAACAACGGAATCGACCCTGGTAAAATAAATTAATAGGTTAGAATAAGATAAATATATCGATGTGAACGGTGGATAGCCTATTAGGCGGGATTTCATTCTGTCACTTATCAAGCTTTGTCAAATTCATTTCTTTTTGACTTAGGGTTAATTTTTCGAAATTGAGTCTTTGCTATATTAACACGTTTTGAGGTTTTCTGACCACGAAGATTATATTTTTAGCCGTTGATCTGCGTGTGTGAGTCTGCGTGACTGTCTGTGTGTCTGTTATGAATATATCTCAAAAACAAATAGCAGCAAGAAGTACAAATTCAATATTCTACATCTGTACCACATACTGTTGGCACTAAACTTTTCGTTGAGATCAAACGAAGGGTTCGTGTACAAAGCCATTTAAGAGAATTCAAACACGTCTGTGGGTGATTTTTTTTTTTTTTTTTTTGTAAGCACAATGTACCATCTATGGCTGCCCTAAAACAAATCTGGTGTGAAACAAGCGCACACGACTTCGATTACCCCCTATTATATGCATTTTTTGGAGATGTGATCATAGACATAAATTTGGCAGACATAATAGAAGACATAAAACTGGCCTAACGAAGTAGAAACCTAAAATATTTCCGGTAAGAGAAACTTAATAAATAATATGTAAGGTTATACAATACAAAGTTTACATAGAGAGTTAAAAAAAAATGATAGAGTCACTTTTTGAAACATCAATTACCGAGTTTTAAAACTGACCTACTCAAGCAGGATAACTGTTATTGACCTGAAAATGAGCCTTTTATACAGAACGGCTATAAATTTTCTTGAACTAACCAATTATATCATTCGAAAGGATATCTAACAGAGTATTTATATAGCAACTTTGAAGAAAATCGTTTGAGCCGTTTTTGAGATATGGACTTACGGTCCCACTTCTGTTTTTCTAATTTTCACCAAAATTTGGAAAATTCCTCTGTACGCCAGACCTGTATCAATTCTGAAGTTTCGTATTTCTATCTTATTAGTTTCGAAGATACGATAGCCAGAATATTCCTCACATACATTCAAACCCACACACACACACACACACACTGACCCTTTGCCCAAAACTTTTTTTTTTTTGGACTTAGGAGACCTTAAAACGTGTAAATCAGGTGGAAACTCGATATCGAATTTTTGGATCGAATACAATACTTCCATTACCTACGGTAGTCTGGTATTGGTAGAATAAACGGAATGCACATGCTTTTTTTAAAATGCATAGAAGTATACTTATTTTAGATAGTGATATGGGAATCATTCATCATTTATTTGCAGGTCTACCCAAAAAATTTGGATATTTTGGGGCAACACTTGGCTATTGCGGAAATTTATTTAATTTTGCGTTATGTATTTTTTTTATAAAGACTACATTTTAAGTACCCAGTGTGATGTGTACATAGTTTATAGACAATGTGCAGGGCTACCCAAAATTAAGCTAACCATTTCTTTTTTATTAAATGTAATTGATAGGAATACTTTGCTACATATTACTATGTAGAAGGACCTTGCTCAGGAAGAAAAATATATTTCTCATACACATACTGTAAATAAAGAATATTTTGAAGTTCGATTTTCCACTCTGATTTTTGCAAAATTTAAAATTTTGAGGTCTCATGAATATGAAAGTCATATTTTTAGCAAATGATGTGTATGTATCCGCGATTGTAATGAAATGCTCGCCCTCTGGTGGGATAGGGTGAAATTACAATTAACATGCTTTAATTCGGCTTTCATCAAGCCGCCATTGCTTGCCGATGTTTAGTTTCACATATATTTATTGAATAAAAATGAATAAATCCGGTAAAAAAGATAACACATGCTGTTGTGTGCTACAGTGTAACTCCAAAGGATTAAGAAATCCAGAATTAAGCTTCCATTTATTTCCAAATGACAAATTTAAAATTTCAGTTGCTTCGGCTAATGGAAGTAAAGAATTAATCAAATTATTTAAAACTAATATTTGTTCAACTTCAGTTAAAAATCTACTTCCGATCGAACTTTGAATAAACTGAAATATTTTTTTCCAAAAGCAATCAGTATTCCATGATGTAATGGCGGAGAAATTATAGTACGAATATTAAGTAGAATAACAAAAAGAACAATAATAAATACACGTGGCTATTATATTTACTAACAACAAAAGCTGAAAAAGCGCCATCTATCGATCATTACAAACGCGGATTGTAACGTCACAGCATGCTAATTATTTCAAGAAGAATAAAATATTCATCCATGGTTCAACAATTATTTATTAAAGAAAGTAGAAATAATGAAAATTAAAAAGAACGTGACCTGTCTGAAACGAGCACGAGAAGTAAAGAAAAATCTCGGTTGTTCTATGAATTGGAAGTTGGATATTTTTCTCTCTTGTGTGATGGTTGAAAGAAATGGTCTCCAACCTTTGGCGACTATTTAACTATATGGTTTGTTTAAATACAAGTGAAATTCAGCGTGTAAATAGTGCAAATACAAGTAAAATTAAACTGTATATTTCTTTTATAAAAAGGCTCAGTTATTTCAAACGAAATACATTAGCGGAAGTTTAAGGTAGCCTATTAGGTACCAACGGCGTACGTTACAATATATTTGTTATCAGCTTTAAAAAAAAAAAAAAAAAAAAAAAAAAAAGAAAACGTGCAATAATTTCAAATTTGGTATTTTGAAGTTAGTATTTGGTCGCCACTGGAAAAGTGGCAACCTGGTTGATTAAGATTGACAAGTTTCAAAGCTAGTTTTTTTTTTTTTTTTTTTTTTTTTTTTTTTTAATTTAATTTTTTATTTTTTGAGATTTTACTTATAATGAAATGAAATTTTGAGAATTATGTAAACTGTATAGTGATCAGCCAAGGAGGCAAAGCTTGCTAGTGTTTTAAATAAAGAATAAATAAGTGGCAACAATGGGGAAAAAATGTGTTGGTTAATTTCATTGTGGTTAAAATCAAGATTTGTTTTGTTTTCTCTAACAATGATTTTGAACAATGCTTCCAACAATGGTCTACTACTCCGATTCAAAAAATTAGAATAATGAAAAGAAATATGGTCAAGGGAAATGAAAATCGAATTTATCAAATAAATAATCAACAATATCAAATATAAAGTACTATAATATGAATCTGCATATTTTGCAGATTATAAAAATGTAAACACATTACAATGAAATAGAAAATATATTTAAATCAGCTAACAACAAAAAATTCAAAATATTAGAATACTTTCTAACATGGTTCAAAAAATTAGAATAATGAAAATATATTGAACATAATTTAAACTCTAAGTATTTTTACTTGCTAATCAGTACTTTGTTGCATCACCCTTAGCTTTAATGACAGCTCTTAAACGTTTTGGCATGTTTTTAACTAAAGGTTCACAATCTTTTTTATCCAAATTCGCCCATATGCTCTTTATACTAGAAATAAGTTCTTTTTTGTCTCTAAGCGCAAATTCTTGAAGTCGTTTCTTCATAATTCCCCACAAATTCTCGATAGGATTTAGATCGGGTGAGTTTGCAGGCCAAGGGAGTACAGGTATGTCCTTCTCTTTGAGCCATTTAGTTGTTGATTTGGAAGTGTGGGGAGAAGCTGAATCTTGCTGAAACAAGAAATCGTCATCACATAAATCCTCAGCTGAAGGAATCATGAAATGTTCAAGAATTTCTTGATAGACTTCTGAATTGACTGTTGTGGAAACAATACACAACCTGCCTGGGCCTTCAGCAGTCATGCAGCCCCATACCATAACAGAGGTCGCAAATTTAAACGAACGTTTTAAACATTCTTTCTTATAAGCTTCATGTTTGAGTCTCCAGACACGTATACCTTGATTTCCGTGAGACACACAAAACACACTTTCATCGCTGAAAAGTATCTTTGGGATCACGACGATTGGAAAAAGATACTTTTCAGCGATGAAAGTGTGTTTTGTGTGTCTCACGGAAATCAAGGTATACGTGTCTGGAGACTCAAACATGAAGCTTATAAGAAAGAATGTTTAAAACGTTCGTTTAAATTTGCGACCTCTGTTATGGTATGGGGCTGCATGACTGCTGAAGGCCCAGGCAGGTTGTGTATTGTTTCCAAACCAGTCAATTCAGAAGTCTATCAAGAAATTCTTGAACATTTCATGATTCCTTCAGCTGAGGATTTATGTGATGACGATTTCTTGTTTCAGCAAGATTCAGCTTCTCCCCACACTTCCAAATCAACAACTAAATGGCTCAAAGAGAAGGACATACCTGTACTCCCTTGGCCTGCAAACTCACCCGATCTAAATCCTATCGAGAATTTGTGGGGAATTATGAAGAAACGACTTCAAGAAGTTGCGCTTAGAGACAAAAAAGAACTTATTTCTAGTATAAAGAGCATATGGGCGAATTTGGATAAAAGAGATTGTGAACCTTTAGTTAAAAACATGCCAAAACGTTTAAGAGCTGTCATTAAAGCTAAGGGTGATGCAACAAAGTACTGATTAGCAAGTAAAAATACTTAGAGTTTAAATTATGTTCAATATATTTTCATTATTCTAATTTTTTGAACCATGTTAGAAAGTATTCTAATATTTTGAATTTTTTGTTGTTAGCTGATTTAAATATATTTTCTATTTCATTGTAATGTGTTTACATTTTTATAATCTGCAAAATATGCAGATTCATATTATAGTACTTTATATTTGATATTGTTGATTATTTATTTGATAAATTCGATTTTTATTTCCCTTGACCATATTTCTTTTCATTATTCTAATTTTTTGAATCGGAGTAGTATAATATGAAATTTATTGTTACGTGAAAGGATTCTGTGAATCTTTCACCGATTTAAATCTTTGTATGTGAGTTATTTTCAAAGTCAAAGATTTAACTATATATTTATTGCTGTAAAATCTATCAAGGCGAACTTTCTCGTGCATGTAAAATGTTTCCCAACGAGGTAATTCAAATAAAGTTTTCTAATATCAGTTTTAAGCTAATATTTCCATCGGTTCATATCTTTGATGTCTAAAGGTTTAATTCTGTTGGATATTATAGTAAACTCTACAATAGATTAATTAGAACATTCTCGATTAATTAATATAAAGACTAAACTACCGGTTACTGAGTTGGTATAGGATCCCGTTGAAAACTTTTAAATTTTTGTTGCTGTTTTAGTGATGAATTAAAATAACTATCGCTATTGCATAAATAGACACCGAGAAATTTCCCAGCTATTTTGGTGCCAAAATTTCAAATTTCACCAAGAGTATCTTATACTACTTTTTTTCAATAATCATGATATATATATATATATATATATATATGTGTGTGTACCTGTGCAGTGCATATTGATTATATTTTAAGTTCTTGATAATTTTTATCCCTATTAATTTACTCTGGTTCCTTCGTGTTGTCATGATGAAGTAATATATAGATAGAATATAAGAACTGAAAGTTATGAGTAACATGGTTAAAAAATCAGGCATAAAGATGACAAATAACATATCAAATAAAAATGAATCGAATGTAAATTTATATTTAACAATGTATGATAAATACAAAAATAGTAATATTAACAATTGTATCCATGCAAAACACAATTACTTCAGGATAGTTTTTTTTTTTTTTTTGTTTTTCCACAAAAATTTACACTCATGTCTTTGTGATGTAATAGCCAAAAGGCTATTTTGAGAGAAGCACACACACAAAAAAAAAAAAAAAAAAAAAAAAAGTGCATTGTGAAAAAGCGCATTTGCAGCTGAATTGTACACAATACATTAAAAGGTAGCAATAGCTAATTAATAGCTAATTCAACAAATGTAGAAATGAACGAGCAAATAAATACAATGCCAGTACATAAAGGATATAATAATGAAATACAATTGTAAGGAAAATTATAATTTTAGAAAATATTTCAAATATCGCAAGGATAAGTCAGTTAATGATGCCATAAAAAGTCATAATTTTAGAATAAAAATGAAAAAATAATTTAATATGTGAGATGGCAAAATAATTAAATGTTAACAAAATATTGGTAAGATGGTTTTTACCAAGATATAAACTTTTTTGGCTGTTGAAACTGAAAATTTTGCTTGAAGTGGCCACACTTTGCTCATCCACTTGAATGACCGCAAGTTAAAAAGTAAATGTTTAAAAAATCGATTTGTATCATGCTCAAAACTTAATAAATATTAAAAAAAAAGTAATTAATAAATATTTAGTAAATAAATAAATAAAGGGCGAAAATTGGGTTTGCTAGTAATGCCTTTAAAAAACAGTGCAGCAATAGTTAAAAAAAAAAAAAAGAAGAAGAAGAAACTAGTATGTTGTGGCCCCCACAAGACTTTCTTCTATATTTTCCTATACAAATTCACTCAATAACAATATTAAAATAAATAAATAAATATGATTTTTTCTAGGTTTTTTTTTTTTTTTTTTTTTTTTTTTTGTTAAAAGTAAAAAAAAATGATAACTTTGTTTTAAATTATCACAGATTTATAGTTCAACCATTCCTTTTAAAGGTACTGACGAAACCTTTAGAAAGATACCCAACTTGAATGTTTACCTTCCCCGGGGGGGGCACTTCCCCCCCAGGGAGAAACGATGCCCCCACATGCACAATTTTTTTCCTAGTTAACTACTACTACTATCAATAATTCATATTAGTTTTACAATCACAAGTTTAAAATAACTCTCATTATGCACATTTATACGAAATTTTGTCCTATACTGCCATGTTAAAAGTTTACAAAAAATGCGATCACAGTGCCACCTGTTGAGCTATTGATCCCCAAATCTAATCAACACCAGTTTATGTCAGGGTGCAACTAAATACCAAGTTTGGTTAAATTTCATTCATTGGTTCGTGAGATACAGCGTCCACAAAAAACGTGATACACACAGACAGATATACATTTTCTAAAAACTATCAATTCGTGTTCAGGACATCACAAAACGTGGAAATCCATCAAAAAATGGAGGTCGAAAATTTTCCTGAATCCAATACTTTCTCTATATTACATATAGAAGAAAGTAAAAAGGTTGAAAATCAGTTGATCTGCAGAAAAATCCATTATTAAGAAGAAGAATTAAAAGAAACAAATCTTCAGCTAACCAAAAAATTTAAAAAAAATATCACTTAATGATTTTCTATAAGGAATTAAGTTTATTTTATTTCGAACTGATTAAAAAAGCTAGAAGAACGGCGAAAATGTGAACGACTTAATGAAAATTGCTATCTTAAAACATTCTCCATACATTATGGTAAGGAGGTGCATACCTTTTCAACAAATCGGCCAAATTTTTATGCTCAAGGGACCAATTAACTCGAAATAAAACACGGCTATCTAATATAAAAGTGGCGCCTAACCTACTATTTTGAAGGTATCTCAGATTTTTTCGCAAACAGCATTTCAGATGATAATGCACCTTGCTACAGGACATCTGTAACGCTTGTTTGAATCAAATTGTTAAAATTACCTATTCATTCCCATGAGCAACTATAATTCTTAAAGTAATAATATCGTTTTTCACTCTAACAAGGAGAGGTCACGACATGGAAAATTCAAATCGGGACGAAATTGAGCAGGATTGTAGTATACTATGAGGGTAACAACATATTAAAGCAGTAGGACCCACTATCCACAAAATTTTGAGAAAAAAGCATTTAAAGTTTCAGTAATCTTTAAATACAAGTTATTTCGCAACCGAGCAAGCGCCCCAGTGGTGTAATCCTAAAGCGCGAATCTACTAGCCAGACGACTTGAGTTCGAGGCTACCTCGAGACTACTGTTTTTTCCTTCTTCTTCTTTAACTTTTTATGTAATCTAAACTTTTTATTTATTTTTACTTTATTTTACAATTCAAAATTTGAAAATTTTAATAAATTATTTAATTTTCTTGAGTATAAAATAACTTTTTCTATTTTTAATATTTATAACTTAAAAATATAATAAGTTTCTATAACTTAAAAAATAAGGTTTAGTTTTACAAAACCCTAAATAAGAAACATAAAGAAAAACAGACAAATATTTAAATAATTAATAAATAAGCAAGCTGTAAACAAAGTGTAAAATAGTTAGCAGGTGTTACTTAAATCTTGGTTTGATCATCCTGGTTTTGTTTGAATGTGTATAAATTACGTAAACGCTTCTAGCTTGTTAATAATAAACGGCAGGTGGGATTTTATTTTGTGCAAGGAAGGATAAAAAAAAAAAAAAAAGGAAGTCATTATCGAAAAAGAAACGATGTTCATTAAATTTAAAATCTACATTTAAAGATAACATTTCTTTAACTGTAATAATTTAATAGCATCGTAATCCTATACTATAATTTTTCAAGAAACTGTATTAATTGGAGAAGTAATTATTTAATTTGGATAGTAATTATATATGCAATTAAAATGATCATTTCTCTGTATTATTATTATTTTTTTTAATTTGAAAAACAAAATTTAGTATTGTTTCAAGCATACCTAAAATAATATATTTCGATAAATAATCAAAAACAGTTTCTTTAGTTTTACCTTATTTTACAGTTAAAATAAAACTAAAATTTATTTTTTTAATTTATAGAAATTTATTGTATTTTTAAGTTATAAATATTAAAAATAGAAAAATTTATTTATTTTATATTAAAAAAAATTAAATAATATTTTATTAAAAGTTTCAATTTTTGAATTGAATTATAAAATAAAGTAAAAATAAATAAAAAGTTTAGATTACATAAAAAGTTAAAGAAGAAAAAAAAAATTGTCTCGAGGTAGCCTCGAACCCAAGTCGTCTGGCTAGCAGACTCGCGCTTTAGGATCACACCACTGGGGCGCTTGCTCATTTGCGAAATAACTTGTATTTAAAGATTACTGAAACTTTAAATGCTTTTTTCTCGAAATTTTGTGGATAGTGGGTCCTACTGCTTTAATATGTTGTTACCCTCATATACCTACAATCCTGCGGAATTTCGTCCCGATCTGAATTTTCCATGTCGTGACCTCTCCTTGTAAGTCAAATCCCACAAAAAATATCCGAGAATTTCTTTTTTACCAGGCCTGGAAATAGTCTCAATCTCAATCCACTCGAAAATGTTTAGTCTATAAAAAGACGGGTGCAAAAAGAGAAGGATTCGAAATTTGCAGCCTATAACTCTGCCAGAACTAGAAAAAAAATATTTATGAGATTTGGTTTAGTGAAATTTTTAATCTTGTTTGAAAACTTTGAATAATATATGCCGTTGCGCATTAACGCAGTAATTCCATAAAAAGATCGAACTAGCTCAATGCAGAATGCATATTTTTATTACGTAACTGTTTAGATCTAAGTTGTTATATTCCATATATTAAAGTATAATTTGTTTATTTCATATAATAAATCATAATAGAATGCAAAGTATTTGTTTATCATATTACGCTTAAAAAGCTAATTTTTGTAGATTTTTATTAAGTACGTTATAGAGTGTAATAAAGCAAATTACTAAATCGAAAATGTACATGGGTATCATTTTATTCCTTTGATACTATGTAAACATGACAGTTTTATTTGTTTCAACTATTAGTTTTAAAGTTATTACAAATAAAAAAGGTGAATTTTTTTTTGTAGCGCGTCTCTTTTTTTTTTTTTTTTTTTTTTTTTGTCATTTAGTGTATATATTATATTATAAGTAAAATTTTTCTTTAAAAATTTTGAGAATATAAAAAGGCAGCATTCAAAAAACATTTTACAAAATTTTTATTGAGAAATTTGAAAAATTCAGCCAGTGCGTCTTAGTTTTAACCTTTTAACGTTCATTGGTTTCTCATCGAAACCAAACATTTGACATCATTTAAAAAATTTTATGTAGCAGTTTTTTTAACATTTCCTCCTTGTTTTAATCGGTTTTTAAATTTTTGGTTTTCTCTCGGCTTATACGATCTGGCAACAGTGGTTTTCTTCCAGTTAAACCTATAAAAAATAAATCGATTGCTGAAAAATCAATTTATTTTACCAAGAATGGATAAAAACTACTGTTGCCAGATAGTACATGAAAAGTTGTTAGAGAGAGAATCCCTTTTTAAATATTGTTTTAGTAAAAATATTGATATCGATCTTCCAAAAAATTCTGACGTGATGGGAAAAAATGCTGCTCATTTTCGAAATCAGCATACCAAATAACAAAAAAATTAGCAAAAACTTCTCTTGTATTTTTCAAAATCTTCAGTTTCGCAGAACTGTGTATTTTATTTAAATTCATTTAAGTCTGTCAAGGTCAAATCTTGCAAATGGGGTTTAACCCTTTAACGTTCATTGGTTTCGCAGCGAAACCAAACATTTGACATGATTTAACAATTTTTATGCAGCAGTTTTTTTAACATTTCCCCCTTGTTTTAATCAGCTTTTAAACTTTTGTTCCTTTTCTGTTCGGTAGATGGCAACACTATTCAAATTTAACAAATAATGCTTCAAAGGGAGCTAAATGCATCAGTCACTTGAAGTTTCTTAGTAGGCGCGAGTGCAAATTGCTGATTTGAGGATGCACTCATGTCTAGTTTTTTTCATTTAATACAGAGCTGAATAATTATTTTCACCTGAAACAACTTTTACGTGTTTTTGTAGTCGATAATGTTTACTTACAAAGGGTTTTATTTATTAAATTAAATATTATTTGAATTTAATAAAGTTAACTTATAGATGTTTCAAACCAAAAATTTCTCGAAAAGGAAGAATGCAAATTTTTTATTTTTTGAATATTTATGATCAGCTATGTGTGTAAAAGCCATTTTTAAAATTAGTTTAGTAATTTTTAAAATAAATTAAGTAGTGAGCTTAGGGGTACATACAAATAAAACATTTCCCTTTGCAAAGCCGTCTGCAGCCGTTTGCAAGCGTTCCAAATGTATGACTACAGTCGACAGCAAAAGTATCCGAGCACTAGCAAAAATTCCTATGTAAAAAAAGCACACTTAACACTAATTTGTTAAATAAATCCTTGTCTAATCGTGTTCTTAGACTGACTAAGAACAGGATTCGACAAGAATTTATTTAACAAAACTGCATTCAGTGTCCTTTTTTTACATAGGAATTTTTGCTAGTGCTCGGATACTTTTGCTGCCGACTGTGTTTGCTAAAAACTTTCAGAATTTACGTCATCGAAGTTGCAAGGGTTCCGTTTGTATGTAACTCTTAAAGGGTTCAGGGTCTTCAGAAAAACGGTGGCCAAAATATCTTTAAAACTATAATGCATCGATCTCGATCATATCAAAAATTTACACAGTTCTTTAAAATAGAAATGACTTGTAAGTTAAAGAAGACTTAAAAAAAAAAAAGTTTAATTTTGAATTATTGGCAGAGATGTATGAAAAAACCGTACAATTCCGGTACATTTTATTCCAGGTATAACCTTGTAAAATAAATTATTATCATAAAATAAGAAAAATATTTCGTTCAAACACTAGTCAATTCTAACACCCAAATTTAAAAAAAAAAAATAGAATACTTATCACTTACCAAAATTCAAGTCAATCTAGCAAAAAATAAGTACAAAATAGACATTTAAATGAACGCGTAACCTTTCTTAGGCTTTAAAGTATACATAGCATTTGATGTACACTTAATTAAAACTAATACTAAACTGAATTATCAAAAAACTTACAGTGATGATGGAGTCAAAATATTAGAATATTAAAACAAAAATAATAAATAAATAAAATTAAATAAATAAATAAAATTTCAAACAAAACTATATTAATACTTTGTCTCGTCATCTTTTGCTAGAATCACAGCTCTGATCCTTTCAGGCATGGATTCCACCAGCTGTTTACATTCATCGTTAACGATGCTGTTCCATGCACTTTTTAGTACAGCAATGAGTTCAATTTTGTTGGTGGGAACTAGGTCCTAAACCTTTTTCATTAGATGATGCCACAAATTCTCGTTCAGATTTAGATCCGGAGAGTTACTTGGCCAGTTTAATACCGAAATTCCTCTTTCCGTTAGCCATTTACGAGTCGATTTCGAACTATGACACGAAGCGGAATCTTGTTGAAAGATAAACGCGTCTTTGCATAAATCCTCAGAGGAGGGTATCGTAGTGCTCCAGTATATCTCCATACACTGCGGAATTTACACGTTGATTTAAAATACATAATTGTCCTTTTCCAGAAGCGCTCATGCAACCCCATACCATGACGGCTGTCGGAAATTTGACGGAACGCCTTATACAAGATTTTTCGAAAGCTTCGAACCCGAACACCCCCTTCGTCAACAGATATTTGAAATAACGATTCATTACTGAATAAAACACTTTCCCAGTCTTGTTGCTCCCCAGAAGAGCTTCTCGTTGCACCAGAGGAGTCTTGCACGTCTCTGTTTTATGTTCAGCTTTGGCTTTACTTTGGGGACCCGCGATTGAAACCCCAATTTATGCAATCGCCTAAGCGTAGTTGACTTTGACACGGCAACTCCAGATTCTTTCCAACACTTATTGTAATAAGAAACACTTTTAAAGCGATTATTTTGGACGATTCGTTTTAATTTGCGTTCGTCTCTGGCTGTCGTTACTAGCTTACCACATTTACTCCGTATATTCTTTAGTTGGCCGGTTCTTCTATATATTTTTAAAACTTTGAAACCGGAGACTGCGAAATCTTCACTTGATCAGAGATAAATTGTTGCTTTTTTCCAGCTATAAGGAATGATACAATACACGTTTTCGTTGTTTCCGAAACATCACGTTGACGACCCATTTTAAGCAAAAGACTAACTTAAGATCTTCTGAACGCCAAGCCTTACACTTGTCGCAACCTATCGGTTTACAGATATGCAAATTTTCCTCTGATTTTTAAATTTATCTATTGAATGAATTGATTATTCTAATTTTATAACCCATATAAAAAGTCAACATAACTTTTAAATGTGTTAAAGACCCTTAAATTATTAAAATAATATCTATATAGTTGTAGAAAATTGTTTTGCCAATTCCTGAGTAACATACGTCACTTTTTTAATTTACATACGTTCATTTTACACGACGCATTGCTAAATTCTGTTTAGAAAATACCGTTATTCTATTATTTTGAATCTGGGTTGTACTTTAAAGAAGTATGCAAAGTTTAAATGAATTGGATGCATTAGTTTTTCAGAAATCGTACCGACCGCTTTTCTAAAAAGATTCTCGAGAAACCAGGATCCACTGGCAGAATTTTCTAAATTTTTTAATAAATATATCAAAAAATGTTGTTTAGTTGATGTTTTTTTATATGCTGAAAATTTTGATTAATTTTTTTTTTATTTACAATATTAAAAAAAGAGAGAAAAGGAGATTGAAAACTGCAACAGATTTTTTTTTTTTTTTTTTTAATCTTTATAAGAAATTATACCAATCTATTATTTTTCATTATTTGACTAGTTAAAAAAAAAAAAAAAAAAAAAACGCAATTATAATCAGTGTTTTTTAAATATACTAAATTTTATTTGAAACAAATATTTTAACATTATCACTCATAATATACAACAGTAAAAATTACTTAAAAAAAAAAAAAAAGTTTATTATTATTATTCATTTATTTTTCAGGAAGCTGCTGTCGTCGACTTCCATCAAGTCGAAAGTGTTTATGGGTAAGCAGTACATAGCACTATAACATTTCTAATTTTATTATTTACTCATTTATTTTAGAATGTTGATTTAACCGAGAACGATCTTACCTATGTCTGATGATAATCTGCTCAGTATATGTATACATATGTTTAATTTTTTTAAATGCGATTTCGTTTTAGTCCATTTTGGAATCATATTTTTAAATTTGCGAGCTATCAATCCCTTATGTCAGATAAGTCACATGAATTAGAGTCGGGTACGAGGTCTGATCACAAAATATGGTGTAAAAAGTGCACAAAGTAACAAGCTTACATCAAACTTTATTCAATATCCTTCAAAATGCTTTTTTTCGCTAGCAATGCATTTATCCCAACATTGATTCCATGATTAGAAGCATTTCCGAAAGGACCTTGAACTGCTCTATTATGACTTTTTCAGTTTCAGAAATGGTGTCAAAACGTTTTCCGTTTAACACGGTTTTTATTTTTGGGAAGAGCCAGAAATCGTATAATGCTAAATCCGGAGAGTAAGGTGGGTGACCTAAAACTAACAAAATCAGAAGCTTGATATGACAGGGCGCGTTATCATGCTGAAGTAGAAAGTCACTGATCATTTTTATTTATTTATTTATTATTATTATTATTATTGTTGTTGTCTTTTTCTTCGTATATCTTCTAGTAATCATTGTACAAAGCCCTTGTAATATGAGGCGTTTAGCGTTGTTGCTCCCCTTGGAACGAACTCTGATCTCACTATGCCTTCACTATTAAAAAAAAAAAAAAAAAAAAGCCTGGCCTTCACATTCAGCTTTGAATTATGTGCATACTTAGGGCAGGAGAGCCACTCGATTTCCATTAGGAACTGTGCATTTTCTTTCAGTGTCATAGCTGTACACTCAACTTTCATCTCCAGTTATAATTTTGAAAATCAATTTTGAATCTGCTTCGAAACGTTTCTTCAACACTGTTACATTCAAAAGATTATATTCATTAAAAAAAAAAAAAAAAGAACAGAAAGGTTTGCGGTTTTATCGGCAGCAGGGCCCGACTTAGACTACCTGGAGCCCCGGGGCAAGCCTATTCTGGGGGGCCCCCTTGCAGTGGCATAATAGCTCTTTAGGTTGCTGAATTTCTGTATACGCCTGCAGGGGGCCCCTTCCAGAAGGGGGGCTCAGAGCATTTGCCCCGTATGCCCTGCCGTTAGTCAGGGCCTGATCGGCAGGTCAGAAACTGAAGCAAACTTGACCCGCACTCCACCCACTGCAGGAATCTAAAGTAAATCCTAGACCGTTGCCAACAGCCCATTACAATTTGATGTTAAAATTCCTCTGTCTTCCTTTCATCTAGCGTAAGTCATTTATTTTGTTAACCATTTGCTGGCCCTAACGATCTAAACAGCATTACCAAATTTGGGGACTCTTTTATTTAACTATTACCAATAAATTCTGCCCTTTTAATTATATTTTTTCTTCTGGTGTTTTGCCAAACCCATATTTAATCTCCAGTAATGACTTGATTCAAAAAAAGATTTGTTTTGTTGTTCAACAAGGAGACAAACATTGGAAACAGTGTTGAGTTTGTGCCGTTCCCTCAAAACGTGTAGAACCCATATATTAGGCATCTAAGTCCATTAAAGTTTCTAAATAAGCAGTAAGGAATTATCAATGATTACTCTCTCAGTAATCTTTTAAATGGTAACCCAAGGATTATAAAGAACAAAACTACGGTTAAATTCACATGTGAAATCGGTCACGAATTTTTGCAGTCACCCGATACATTACCGTACATACTCTTAATTTCATGTACATCGTACCATCTCATTTACCTAACGTCCCTTTGTGCTTTGAAAAATACATTCGTGTGATAGCGTTTAGAGATAATTTTATAACTCCTGCCATATTGTTGATTTGGGCTGTAAAATGTATGCCCTTGAGATAACGATACTAATGCAACAGCCCATGCTTCTATCATTGCGATATCTATGCCATATCGCTTTTCGGCATTTCAGGTCGCAAATGGAAGACATTTTCACGTGTGCAAACATCTGTGAGAGGTTATATACATGTAGAGCATTGGAACGTATGTGCGATGCTGTTAATGCCTGAC
Source organism: Salticus scenicus (assembly GCA_963930645.1). Taxonomy (NCBI): domain Eukaryota; kingdom Metazoa; phylum Arthropoda; class Arachnida; order Araneae; family Salticidae; genus Salticus; species Salticus scenicus. Next base: position 64,064,431 of record OZ005662.1, on the reverse strand, counting down.
GTACAGGCATCATTGTGCCGTATGGAGTACAAACGCCAAATTTTTTTAATCACAAAAAGTAATCCTCGTTGAAGTTACGGCAATTATTGCCTTCAAAAAATATTTTCTGGTAAAAGGCTTCGTAAAGTCAAAACTCTGAATAAAATATGTCTTTTTTTTTTTTTTTAGGAAGAATCCATTTTGTCTTGTTAAAGGGAAGGCAGAAGTAATTCTCCAAGTATATAAAATTTTGAATTTTGTAATTCATAAAAGTGAATCCCCAATAATTTTGATAAATTTTATACAATGCAGCATGTTTCTTTATTCATTTTGTAACTAATCACATTTGTCTAATCACAGAATCGTAATCAGAGACATTACGTGCATTAGGATAAGATAGCTCATGGGGGATTGAGACCAAGTTATTTATTAATTTGTTTCAATGGTGAAAAAGTAATTAAAACTGGTGAAAAGGAATTAAAACTGCTATTAAGTTTTAGTAAACATTTTGTATGATGTAATAAAAGGGACAAAAATTGAATGGTGATTATAATACTTTCAATGTAAAATGAATACTTTTGTTTATATTATATTTGTTGTATCTTTTAGAAACTTGAAAACTGGTGAAGGAAAGCTTATCTTAATTGTGAATGAAGACGAATTTTTTGTACTATTTCCTTCAAAAAAGCCTAAGAAATTTAAAGCTCTAAGAAAGTTTTTGTCACGGTTATTTTGTTGTTAAAAAAATAGCTCTTTAAGTACTTAATGCCTCATCGAAAATAGACATTTTATAAATTATCTAAACGAAATAAGAAATATAAGAGCAGTCAGAAGATATATCTTAAAGATTATTTAATACAAGTTAACGAGGAAGGATTTCCCTCAGCTATGTGAGTTTATGGAAGACTGACGAGGAAGGATTTCCCCCGTCAGTCTTTGTGACACTCGTATCGACGAGGATGGATTTCCCTCGTCGATACGAATCTATCAAGCCTTGGCGAGGATGGATTTCCCTCGCCGATACGAAACTGTCAAGCATTAACGAGGAAGGATTTCCCTCGCCAATGCGAAACTGCCAAACACTGGCGAGGAAGGATTTCCCTCGCCCATAAGAATGTATCAAACACTATCGAGGAAGGATTTCCCTCATTGATTAGAATCTGTGAAACAATGGCAAGGAAGGATTTCCTCGTCGATATGAATCTATGAAATACTGGTGAGGAAGGATTTCCCTCGCCGATATGCACCTGTCAAGCACAGACGAGGAAGGATTTCCCTCGCTTATATGAATCTATAAAAGATTGAAGCTTTTTATGAAACTTATGCTAGATACTCAATAGGTGTTTCTTGACTTCCAGTTATTAAGGAAAAGCAAATCTTCAATTAATATATGTCCTCTAAACCTCATAGAATTTCAAAAAATTAAAAAGTTATAGTTATAAAATGAAACAATTTTCTACAATAGATTTGTAATCTTTCTAAAAGAAAATAGAAAATAAAACAAACAATAACGAGTTAAGGTCTGTTTTTTTGTGTCTATATTTAGATATATTTTATTTCCTTCTTCTTCTTCTTTTTACTTTCTTCTATATTCAATAGAAGAAACTATTGGTTTCGTAAAAATTCTCGACTTCCGGTTTCCGACGGATTTATACGTTTTGAAAGATCTAGAACACGATTTGACCATTTTTAGAAAATGTCCGTCTGTCTGTGTATGTGAGTGTGTGTGCGTAACAAAAATTTTGTGGCAACTGTATCTCCGGAACTACTACTCAGAATTGTATATAAATTTATATGTGGATGCACCTTAACATATATTAGTGCCTATCAACATTTTGTGTCAACCGATCAACAGGTCGCGCTGCTATACAGCGATTTCCGCAATTTAAGGGCAAGCTATATCTCAGGTTCTATTGCGTACATTTAAACAAAACTTGATGTGTGAGAAAACCATTATGAGACATTATGCTGATTCAGTTTGGATACTAATTAGCCAATAGATGGCGCTGCTATACATTGATTTCCGTAATTTAAGGAAAGGCTATATCTCAGGAATTAATGCATAGAATTACATATAAATTTATATGCAGATGCACTTTGACATAAATTAGAGCCTGTCAACTTTAGGTGTCAATTGCTCAACAGGTGTCGCTGCTATAGAGCGATTTCCACAATTTAATGATAGGTTATATCTCATTTTCTATTGTGTATTATCAAACAAAACTTGATATGGAGAAGGTCTATCTATCAAGATAGACCTTCAATTTGTATCAATTTGTAAATTGATGAGCCATGCTGATTCAATTTAGACTCAACTTCTACGTCATATAACTGTACGAAACTTGATATGTGAGATAACCATTACAAAACGCTTTTATACGATAATATTTATTATATATATATAAGAGTAAATTTACTGATCACTGTCTCAACACGGCCGTGGCGATCCTCTGGGAGATAGAGTCACAATTTTTGGTGAGCAGGTTTGTTTTAGGATCCTGACGCTCACTAAGACGGGATTTTGCGAAACATCCCCGTTCCCCCTTGGAGGGGTAGAAGGCAAAAGAAATCGTTATAAGCATAACTCGGCTCCAAATTAATTCACGGTGAAGAAATTGGATATAGAGAGACTAGACTTGAATACAAAAAAATCACTTACTGCGATTTTGAAATTTTTTATTTTTAAGTGGAGGAGGGGGTAAAAATAAGATTTCGGAGGCGCAGAAGGAAAAAACACCTTCATAAGCATAACTCGGCTCCAAATTACTTCAGGCCGAAGAAATTGCTGATGGGGAGACTAGACTTGAATTCAAAAAATCAATTTCTGCGATTTTGGAATTTTGGATTTTTAAGGGGAGGGAGGAGGAGTGGGCAAAAATGATTTTCGGAGGCACAGAAGGCAAAAACAACTTTATAAGCATAACTAGGGTCCAAATTACTGCACGGTGAAGAGATTGCATATGGGGAGACCAGACTTCAGTACAAAAAAAAAATTATTTTCTGCGATTTTGGAATTTTGGATTTTTAAGGGAGGGACAAAAATGATTTCCGGCGGCAAATTTAGCAAAGTACGGATTTTCGAGTAAAATTCTACCAGTATCAAAAAAAAAAAAAAAAAAAAAAAAAAAAAAAAACGCCAAGCGTCTTCTTGTAGGTATTTGCATAAACTCATTTTTGATTTTTTTTTCTGATTTTTTTTTTTTTTTTTTTTTTTTTTTTGGGGGGGGGGGAGGAGTTAAAAGAGGGAAAATTCGACCCCCCCCCCCTTTTAGCGCTAAATTTGTCCGCGGAAATCTATCGGAGCTAAGGTCACAAATTTTAGTGTGTGGCTTATTTACGTGTGTCCAACACCCATTGTAACGGGAATTTGCGAAAGTCCCCTCTTTCCCCCTTGGGGGTGGAGGGGGGGAATAAACACGTTTCCAAACATAACTTTGCTTCAAATTATCCCAGTAAGATTAAATTTTATGTGTGGGTTGTTTATGCGTTCCCAAGACGCACTATAAAGGGATTTTACGAAATTTCTCCCTCCCCCCTTTAAGGGCAGGGAAGGGTGGGGGGGGGGCAAAATCACGCTTATAAAAGTAACTGTGCTCGAAATTATCTCAGGATAGCGATTTTCTGATATGTAGATTTGTTATGCGTGCTCAAGACACACACTATAAAGGGATTTTGTAAAATTCCACCATATTCCCTTGGGGAGTGGCGGAGAAATCATTTTTCCATGCGCAACTCTGCACTGAACAATCTCAGGCGATTTTTTATGCGTTCCCAACATGCACTATAAAGGGATTTTGTGAAAATTTCCCTTTCCCCTTCAAGGGTGGGGGGGGGGTAAAACACGTTTTAAGGAGTAACTGTGCTCCAAATTATCTCAGGAAAGCGATTTTTTCATATGTTGATTGGTTGTGTACTCATCACACATGTGTACTCATCACACACAAAGTACAAAAGGATTAATTTGAAATTCCATGCTATCCCCCCTTTGAAAGTTGGGGGGTAAAAAACATATATCAATTCGTAACTTTGTTCCAAATTATCCTAGAATGGCAATTTTTGATGTGTGGTCTGTTTATGCGTTATTCAACACACACTACAAAGTGATTTTGTGAAATTACACCCTAGGGGGCGAGGGGGCAAAAAACGTGTATTCATGCGTAACTCTGCAGTAAATTATTTTAGGAAGGACTTTTTTGATGTGTGGATCAGTTACATGCATCTAGTTCAAAATGTAAAGAAATTTTGCAAAATTCTCTCCCCCTTCTTTTCTTTAAGAACGAGGCTAAAAAAACACGGGGGGGGGGGCTAAAAACACGTGTATGCAACATGAATTATAAAGGGATTTTGTGAAATTACTCCCCACCCCTCTTAGGGATGGGCGGGGCAAAAAAAACACGTTTTCAAACTTAAATCTGCTCCAAATTACCTTAGAATGGCAAATATTGGTGTGTGTGTTTTGATTAAATGTCTGTAATATGCAATTTTATATGATTTTGCAAATCTTTCCACTTTACCCGCTAGGGAGGGGGAATAAAATGCAGGCAAGGTGCTACCAAAAGCATTGTTGCTCCAGACTCGAAGTGCGGCATGTATGAAAAACCGCTGCCGAAAGTAGCGAGAACTTTAACTTAGATTTTGACTGATTTCAAAGATTTTTTTAATACTATTATGATATGGTATTTTGAGAATTCATTTCAATATAAGGACCAGTGAAGCGGGCAAAGCCTGCTAGTAGGCAATAAAACTGTTTTTCTTTGGTAATTTATTGTTAGTTTTCTCTAAGATGAAGATCATTTGTATTCGCCATGTTAGATAATTTTAATAAATAATAATTTTGAAATATTACTTGCATTTAGCGAATTTCTGTAAGGAAATATAGAAGAAAGTCTTGTGGTGCCTACAACACACTAGTTGGTTATGAAAATAGTTAAATCTCTGAGATTTTTGGTCTTTGAAGTAATATCTTTTTAAATAGGAGAAGTTTTAACGATCTTAAAATTTTAGTGAAGAAACTTTTATGTGTACATGACCACAGAAAAACTTCATTATCGACAAAATATCATTCAGATTGTAATAACAATAAAAATCGTTATTAAAAATGCAATAATTTTAAGTATTTGTCCGAAAAAGTTAATTATTAACAGTTTATATGATATTACAGTTAAAATGAGAATTATTCTAGAATATTCAAACACTCGCTATTTTACATTGGAGAATAGTTATATTGAAAAAAAAAATTAAATATCAATAGTAAAGATTAACAACAATATCAACCAACAAGTCGACTTATATGAACACAATTGGGTTTAAAACCAAGAAAAAAAATCTGGTGTGAAACAACCACACGACTTCCATTACCCACTATTACACGTATTATACGCACTTTTCGGAGATAATGTTATCAGAAGACAAAGAATTGACCTAATGTAATAGACACCTAAAATTTTTCCGGCAAGAGAAGGTTAATACACGTGTAAAAACACAAAACAGAGCTTACACAGTGATTTTTTCTTTTTTTTTTTTTTTAAGAAAAAGAAATGAAAAGAATATTGGTAGAGTTTTTTATTTATTTATTTATTTTTGAAACACCGATTTCCGAGATCTAGAATTGACCTATCAGATCAAGATGACTATTAATTTTTTTGTAATAACCTAGTAAAGCAGGAGAAATGGGTATCTAAAATGGGTTTATGTAACAATTTTCAAGAAAATCGTTAGAGCCGCTATTGAGATACCGGCTTTTCCCAAAGCTTGGCATAATTAACTGTTGACCAAAAAACAACAATTACATGCAAAAGGATATTTAAAAGTGAGTTAATATGGCAAGTTTGAAAAAAATTCAAACAACCGTTTTGCAAGGAATGCACTTACAGTACCTGAAATTGAGCTGTTTATACAGGACGCCTGTCAATTTTCCTGAACTAACTTGAAAGGACATCTAATAGAGTGTTTATATAGCAAATTTGAAGAAAATCGTTAGAGCTGTTTTTGAGATATTCCGGTTTCAGATGTCCCACTTCCGGTTTTCCAATTTTTACCAAAATTTAGAACAAGTATCTGCACACCAGACTTGTTTCAATTCTGAAGTTTCGTAGATCAATCTTTATTAGTTTCCGAGATATAACAGCCAGGAAGTTCCCCACATACATACATGCACACACACGCACATTGACTAATTGCCAAAAACCACATTTTTGGACTCAGGTGACCTCAAAACATGTAAATCAGGTGAAAGCTCGATATCGAATTTTTGGACCGAATGCAATACTTCCATTACCTACGGCAGTCGGATAATGGAAATAAAAACAAGGACCTTTTCTACATTTTAAATTTGATGTTCCTCTATAAACTTGAGGTTTGTGTAACTTTAAATACTATAAGCAATAATTCGCATTTTCATCATTCGTAAAAAAGTAAATAAGTAAGTAAATAAATAAGTAATAATTAATGAGTATTTTTTTTTCTTTTCTAATTAAATTAATAGCTTCTGTAAATTTTGTCTATTAAAAGTACTTGAAAATGAATTAATACTACAAAATCAACTTCTTGGACAAAAATTACATGCATTAAGTAAGTTTAGAACAAAAGGAACTTATTTAAAAAAAAAAAAAAAAAAAAAAAAAAAAAAAAAGTGAGGTATTATTTTGTAGATGAGCAAACTGCTTTAAAGTCATTTCATCTGTACATTTGAAACCATTAGTCAAGTAAAAGTACACATCTTTGAATTTAAAAACTTATGAATATAATCGGTATATTTTGAAATATTTTCCATACTTTGATACAAAAAGTAAGAAACACATACTGTAAATTTATCCTATTTTCAACTAATAAAATATTAGCCATGTTCTTGACTGTTTGTTCTTGATTTTTGTGGCAGTTTGACAACAGTTGCTTGGAAAAACATCTTGTTTTTCAACGTTTCTTAATAAAATAATTTTCTCTCAGAAAATTGTTAGATGAAGCAATTTTCTTTTCTTTACTATTTTATGGATTTTTGTAGTAGGATTTTTGCAGCAGATAAAAGCAATACAAACACACCGGTTATTTTAAGGGTTCCACTTAAAATAAACTTTTTGCAGCAGATAAAAGCAATACAAACACACCGGTTATTTTAAGGGTTCCACTTAAAATAAACTTTTTGCAGCAGATAAAAGCAATACAAACACACCGGTTATTTTAGGGTTCCACTTAAAATAAAATTTTTGCAGCAAATAGGGTTAGAAGTACACTTCCGCTTAAAAGTTTAGCACAATTTGCAAACGATCAGTTTTCTCTTTTTTTTTTTTTTTTTTTTTTTTTTTTTTTAACTTATCTCTCGATGAAATGTTTTTAAACATTGGATGTTTCAAGAACTGGGTCTCCCTCATGTTTTTCAGTAAAGATTGGTTTAAAACAACATTTAGGGGGCCGTTAACAAATTGAGCAAAATCAATAATGTTTGTGATCTCCCTGTATCGTTAAATGAACAAAATGAACTGTAACTTTAGGATTTAGGATATGTTCCCAGTTCAATTTGTGGATGAATTTGTGTGACGATAGCATATTTAATAACAGAGATATAAGCCTTTGTTTTAAAACTCAAAAAATAAATAAATAAATAAATAAAAATCAATATGTTTTATATTTATAATATCGAGTTTAAAATTAAAATTATTCTCACTTCCAGATACATTGAAAAAATACTTTTGAAGCAATATGCTGAAATCGGAATATAAGTATCTTAAATATCACATGAAATACGAGCATTTTTATGAGAAACGTTTTCACTGCGCATGTGCGAAAGATAAAAAATCTTTATTACATAGAATAAAATCTAGGTATATTGGGCAACTTTTATCAAAAGTTCATTTGAATAGAGTAAAAATTAAGCAAATTGTCGGCAAAAGAACGAGCTAGATTTTAGGTATTTTCCAAGAGTTGAAATTTCATAAGGGGTTTTTCATATGATGCATAATTAGTTTGAAGATCCAATTATTTCAAACACTTTGCCAAAGTTCGTTTTGGGGAAAAAAATCCCTTATAAGCTTGTAACACTAACATATTTGTGTTTATTTACTAAGATTTCTAAGATTATAAGGGGATTTTCACAAGAAAATTATTTCTGGAGCGTTATTGAAATAATTGAATCTTCAAATTAATTCCGCAGCATGTGAAAAATCCCTTATGAAATTTCAATTCTTGGAAAATGCCTAAAATGTTGCTCGTTCTTTTGCCGATAATTTGCTCAATTTTTACTCTATTCAAATGAAATTTTGAGAAAAATTGCCAAATAAATCTAGCTTTTGACTTATAGAAATTTTAATAGAAATTTTTCTACCTTTTGCATATGCAGTGAAAACATTTTTTTAAAATGCTCATACTTCCTGAGATATTTAAAATAATACTAATCCGATTGTAATTGTTTCAAAAGTGGTTTATCAAATAATCTGAAAGTGGGAATAATTTTCGTTCAAAATTCTGTATATTATAAATATAAAACATGCTGATTTTCTACGAATTTTTAAAATAAATACTTATATCTCCGTTTTTTAACATGATATCGTTACACAAATTCATTCAAAAATTGTACTTGAATTATATTAACATATCCTAAATTACGGATCATTTCGTTCAATTAAAGATATAGGGCGATCACAAACATTATTGATTTTGTTCAATTTGCTTCCGACCCCCTAAATGTTTCTTAAACCAATGTTCACTGAAAAACATGAATAAAACCTAGTTTTTTTAAAATGCCCAATACTTGAAAACATTTCATCGAGAGATAAGTTTTTAAACTGAAAAAACGAATTGTTTGCAAATCTTGCTAAACTTTTGGAGCGGGAGGGTACTTCAAACCGTATTTGTTGCAAAAATTTTATTTTAAGTGGAATTCTAAAATAACCGGTGTGTTGGTATTGCTTTTATCTGTTGACAGATAACTTACACTAGTATGTTGTGGCCATCACAAGACTTTCTTCTATATTTTCCTATACAAATTCACTCAGTAACAATATTAAAAAAAAAAAAAAAAAAAAAATTACTTTTTTTTTTTTTTTTTAAAGTAAAAAAAATCGATAACTTCGTTTTAAATTATCACAGATTTATAGTTCAACCATTCGTTTTAAAGGTATTGACAAGACCTTTCGAAAGATACCCATCTTGAAAATTTACCACCCCCGGGGGGGGAAGCGATGTCCCCACATGCACAGACTTTTTTTTTTTTCCAGTTAACTACTACTGCTAATGTGCTACTAAAATGTGATCACAGCGCCACCTGTTGAGCGATTGATTCCCAAATCTAATCAGCACCAGTTTATGCCAGGATGCAACTAAATACCAAGTTTAGTTAAATTTCATTCATTAGTCGTAAGATACAACGTCCACAAAAAAGCGATACAGACAGACAGACATTTTCTAAAAACTATTAATTCGTGTTCATGACATCCCAAAACGTGTAAATCCATCAAAAAATGGAGGTCGAAAATTTTCACGAGTCCAATACTTTCTCTATATTACATACAGAAGAAAGTAAAAATCCATAAAACAGTAAAGAAAATAAAATTGCTTCATCTAACAGTTTTCTCAGAGAAAATTATTTTGTTAAGACACATTCCTCTAGTTAAATCTTATACAAAGGAATTTCAAAGCCGAAAGCATTTTATAAAAAATCTGGTGTGTAAACAGCACGACTTCCATTACCCACTACTACTCATGGTATTTATATACCCGTTTTGGTAATAGTGTTGTCAGCAGACATAAATTTTTTAACTAATGAGACGCATACCAATTTTTCGACCTGCATTTTTTGATGGATTTACACGTTTTGGGATGTCCTGAATACGAATTGATAGTTTTTAGAGAATGTCTGTCTGTGTGTCTGTGTGTATCACGAATTTTGTGTCCACTGTACCTCACGAACCAATTAATGAAATTTAACCAAACTTGGTATTTAGTTGCACCCTGACATAAACTGGTACTGATTAGATTTGGGGATCAATCGGTCAACAGGTGGCGCTGTGATCGCATTTTTGTAAAGTTTTAACATGACAGTATAGGGCAAAATTTCGTATAAATGTGCATAATGAGAGTTATTTTAAACTTGTGATTGTAAAATTAATATTAATTATTGATAATAGTAGTAGTTAACTAGGAAAAAAAATGTGCATGTAGGGGCATCGGTAAATTTTCAATATGGGTGTCTTTCGAAAGGTCTCGTCAATCCCTTTAAAACGAATGGTTGAACTATAAATATGTGATAATTTAAAACGAAGTTATCGATTTTTTTTTTACTTTTAACGAAAAAAAACAGATATTTTTTTTTCTTTTAAATATTGTTACTGAGTGAAACTGTATAGGAAAATATAGAAGAAAGTCTTGTGGTGGCCACAACGTACTAGCTTTCTCTAGTAACTGCTAATACATACGCTGTAAAAACACCGAAAAAAGTATTTGTACACGTGTTTAAAAAAAAAAAAAAAAAAAAAAAAAAAAAAAAAATCGTAAGATATGGTGCAAGAAATTTAAAGAAAACCATTCGAGTCATATCTGAGTTATCGACTTCTGGTTTACACGGAAACACCAAAAACTCATCTGTACACCGTTATACCAATTGACACTTACCAAAAGGCATCTAAATGTAGTTAATAGTTCATGTTTCAAGAAACTTCATCGTAGCGCCTTTTTTACGATACCCTTTTCCGAAACCTAAAACTGGTATCCTTAAACAGGATATTTATTAGGCTTCCTGCAATAACAAAATAATGCATACAAAGGACATCTAAAAAACGGGTTTATATAGAACCTTTGAAGAGAAACGCCCGAGATGGTTTTGAAATATGGACATATTATCCGACTTTCGGTTTTCCATGCCCTGTTTTTGACTGTTTTTAATTTTTTCACCAAAAATAGGATAAAACTCATCTGTAGACTAGACTTGTCTCATTTATAAAGTTTAGTTTCTCTATTTTATTTACACCCCCCGACAAAAAGATAGGTACAAAGGGTTTTTCCTTTGATTTTTCATAAAATAACATTATCTAAATTGTGCTTATCATTTATTATTATCATAAAATAACACTATTCCCGGACGAATTTTTGTTTTAAGACTAATTTAGAAAAATTTTAAGACTAAAATTTTTCTAATTTAAGACTACACCGTGACAAAAAGATAGGAACAAAGGGATTTTTTTTTTTTTAATTTTTCAGTATGATTATTCTGAATATGATTCAAATATTTAATATGTTTTTGATATGATGATATTTTGTTATGATAATAAATAATCAGCACAATTTAGATAATGTTATTTTATGAAATATTTAAAAAAAAAAGAACTCTTTTTTCCTATCTTACTGTCGCTGAGTGTAGTCTGAAATTAGAAAATTTTTAGTCTTAAAACTTTTCTAAATTAGTCTTAAAACAAAAATTAGTCTTGGAAGAGTTTTATTTTATGATAATAATAAATGATAAGCATAATTTAGATAATGTTATTTTATGAAAAATCAAAGAAAAAACCCTTTGTACCTATCTTTTTGTCATGGGGTGTATTTATTTGTTTATTTATTTATTTTGGGAGAGGGGAGTAGCTTGATCTGGTCCTAATTATATCCAAGGAATTTGGAAGATTGTGTTTTTAATTTGGAAGATTGGAAGATTGTACGTTCGAAGATTTGGAAAGATTGTGTGGAATATTGAAACATGATAATCAGAAGTTTCTCTCTCTGACACACACATGCACATTGACCGATTTCCACAGTGATGCCAGATTGGAGATTTTGTCCCCATTTTGGGGGATTTTTGAGGCTTCTGGGGATAATTTTGGGGACCAAATGTTTGTGGGGACTTTTTGGGGGAATTCTAAAATTTTTGGGGACAAATCTGGGGTGTTCTTCAACTTTCTGTCAATGTTGGCAACGTAATGATTCATCCCTACGACTAGAGACTTTCAATAGCTTTATTGTTATTTGGGGATTTTTTTCAAAAATTACCTTCATTTGGGCAAAAATCTGAGCTTAAATCATAGAAAAATCTGCTTGTTATTTTTGTTTGAGAAAATTTTTATTTTCCCTTTTTAGTAGAAATCAATTTGGGGATTTTTTCAAAAAAAAAAAAAAAAAAAAAAAAAAACCCTGTTTTGGGGAAACTTGAAGACTTGTTTGGGGAAATAATTTTCGACCATCTGGCATCACTGGATTTCCAAACAACATTGTTTTGGTGTTGAAATAAAAAACTTGACATAGATTTTTTTTTTTTTTTTTTTGCTTAAATGCAGTGCTTCCATTACTTGTAGTAGTCAGGTAATGGAAGCAAAAAGAAAACACAATTGCAAAAAATGATTATTGATTTGTAATTTTTTTTTTCTTTCATGTTATCATTTTTAATTACGTCTTATAAAAAAAAATATTTTGATCAGAATTCTTCTATAAATAAAAATTTAAGATGTATTAATTAAGGAAATATAATGAAAGTTGAACTTTTTGAAACCCGAATTTTAATTAATCAGTTTTTTAAATGACATTTTGGAGATTAATTATGTAAAATAATACAGTGAACGGAATTAATTATTATCAGTTGAACTCAGTAGAAAGTGTTATTTAACGCAATCGAAATATAATTAATTTTGCAAAAAATAGGCCGTATCTTGATAATTTTTAAGTTAAAGATCACATAATTAACTGAATATTATTTTACTTCATTTTATTTGGAATTAATGAACATCATATACAAGAAAATAATCGATAATTTAATGTCGTATTCAGAAATTGCTTATCAAAATTTGTTATACTCCTATTATCATCGCAAACTTAAACGCAAGCTAATTTAATTATAACCATTCGGTAATTAATAAATAAATAATAAACTATCATATCACAAAATATTCAATTTAATCATAGAAATAGTAAATAAATAATAACACAATCACCTAAATCGTTAAATACAGGCATATCAAATTTGCTGGTTCAGAAAAATAAGATTAAATTACGTGGGATGATAACATTAATAATAAAGTTTTTAGAATTACTAAATAATAGTAATCATCGAAGACTTAATAATTAAATATTGTTTTCAAAAAGGTGTGATGATGTGTTCGATATTCTATCATTGCTTCCGTTAGATTGATTGGTTGGTTGGATTTTACGTCTCACTAGGGCTGCGCAATGGGCAATTGGCGACGGTCTGGGACTCACTCGTAGAAGTGGTCTGGAGACACGCCATCACAATTTTGATCCTCCACGGAACGGATGGCTCTCCCGCTTTGGTGACGCCCAGAGCTTCCGTTATGAATCGAGCTGTTTAACCCTTGAATGCATAGCGATGTAGATCTGTATTGTATGTTTAACCCCTCATGTCTCTTTATGCTCTATGTTTGCGTAGTGTTTTTTTTTTTTTTTTTTTTTAATTTTTATCAAAACTATTTTATCGTTTCCGAACGCAATTAGAATCTTTGGCATTTATTTCTTTATCTGTGAGAATATTTTCATTGTTGGCGCGCTATCTGAGTATAATTTCATTTTGATGTGAGTGTTACAAATTACGATTATTTATATAGAAAGTAATAAAAGCATACAGGAAGATTTGTTTATAACGAATAATATTTATATTTTTGCATATACTGATAAATTTATGCAAGAAAAATGTAGCTTTTATTTTTTATTTTTTTTTATTTTTATTTATTTTTATTTATTTATTTATTTATTTATTTTTTTTTTTTTTTTTTGGTGTAAAAATACATTAATATGCAAAACCGGTTCTACATTAATTTACTAATCCCAAAGTAAATCCTATCTTTTTTTTTTCTTCCATTAACTACATTCATTTTCCAGTTAATTTCAAATTAATAAAAACTAGCTGAAACCCGTTGAATTCGACGATCACTTTATTGACTGTAATGTTTCAAAAATCATCGCATCATTATAAATATATTTCAAGTTAAAATATGTAATATAATTTACGACATTTCACTTAAAAAAAGAAATTCGGAAAAATACTTATAAATAGAAATACTATATATGACATCACTTTCTACAAAGTACTGTCAATGTGACGTCAAACTGACTCCAAATAAACAGTTGCTATCTTTTATTTTCTATTCCGATAAATAATACTGCTGACCCGACCGGCGTTGTTCGGGCCTATGGTAATAACCTTAAATGAACCTTAAATTTGTATGGTTTTACATCTTTAACTTGATTTATTTTGAATTTCTATTTTTAAATAAAAGCATCGCAAAAAAAATAATCAGCTGTAACAAAAAAATTACATCGAACCGAACGAAACTCTGCCTTGTGACTCCGGTGCCTTCGGAAGCGCATACGCCGGTCGCTAATAACATAAAAATATTCCCAAAAATTAATATGGAACCAAACGAACACGCTCGCTGTTGCCCGGGCCCACGATACCTTAAATGAACCTTAAATTTGTATGATTTTATACCTTTAACTCGATTTTGTTTGAATTTATAATTTTAAATAAGAGCATCACGAAAAAAATGATTAGCTATAACAAAAAAAAAAAAAAAAAAAAAAAAAAAAAACCTCAAACCGAACGAAACTTTGCCTTGTGACCCCGGTGCCTGCGGCAGCGCATACGCGGGCCGCTAATAACATAAAAAAATTCCAAAAAATTAACCTGGAACCGAACGAACTCGCCCGGCAATGCCCGGGCCCATGATAATAACCTTAAATGAATCTTAAATGTGTATGGTTTTATACCTTTAACTCGATTTTGTTTGAATTTCTATTTTTAAATGAAAGCATCATAAAAAAAATAATCATCTGTAACAAAAAAAAATTTACTCAAACAGAACGGAACTCGGGCTCGTGACCCGGTGCCTGCGGCAGCGTATATGCAGCCCGCTAATAACATGAAAAAATTCTCAAAAATTAATCTTGAACCGAACGAACCTCTGACTCGTGTTACCGCTGCCTGTGGCTGCGGCACCGTATAGCAGGCATGCTACGCACGCGCTGCAAAATCCACTTTCCTCCACCAGGGGGCGCAGTATGTTGTATACGAACATCACAAACGGTCAGGAAATACCAAGACCTTTAAAATAAGGTGTAACATGATAGGGCCTACTGCAAAATCACCTAGTTCAATTTTTCCCCACCAGTGGGCGCCCTATATTGTATACAGACATCTCCAATCAACATGAATTTTCAAGACCTTTAAAATGAAGTGCTACATGTGTGTGTCTAGAACGGATTTCCTCTCAAACTAATTTCCCCCCTCTCCCCCCCTCCCTCTAAATCTACTTTCCCCCTTTTTCCCCCTTTAAAATCGAAAATTCCAAATTCGCAAAAAGTGATTTTTTAGTATTCGACTCTAGTCCCCATATGTACAATTTCTTCACCGTGAAGTAATTTGGAGCTTAGTTAAACTCGTAAACGTGTTTTTAATGCGTTTCCCCCAGATTCATAAACTTAAAGCTAAAATTACGTTTGTTATTCATCATGCCAATTTGAATGAAATATGACTATCCAAATTTTATAAATAGCATAAAGAATTAGTAATCATAAAATTATTATTTAATACTCAGATTTTTATTTTATTTTTATTTTTATTTTTTAATCGTTTATGTGGAAGTTTTGGTTACACAGTAGTGATAATTCCACAAATGACAGATCTGTCATGCTTTACAAGACTGAAGTGAAATTATTATACTTTGAGAAAAATAAAGGAGCAAACATACTCAAAAATGAGTAAAACTGTGCCACATCTAAGTATGTTGCATACTCAGAATAGCTCGGAAACACAAACATACTCAAATTTAAAAATCCCATATACTTATTAATGAGTATATTAACATGCTCAAAAATTGGCATCGACCATCGTGAATCCTAATATCCCAAATATAAATTCTCTTTTTGATGTATTCTTCTGCAAACTACAGTGAAGTATCCATAATCCGGAATTCTATAATCCGGCAATACCTAGAAACCGGTACTAATGACTTTTTTTTTTTTTTTTACAGATTAATTTGGATGATGGCGAAAACTCAGAAAAAGAACAACGAAATTTTTGCATCGCTATGGCAATACCAAAAGTTATTAATAAAAGAGATCGTTCTTAATCCTGATACCGAAAGTCAAAATAAATACGACTACCTTAAATCTCGGCCAACAGTTTTTAGAAGGATTTGAAAAATATGATTTTTATCAGCGATAACCAACTAATGAACGTGCATACGTTAATTAGTCAACGACAAACTTAAAAACAAAAAAGAATGAAACAAATGAAATTGACTGATATAATTTAATAGAATGCAGCAATGTCAAATTTCTGCTCTGATTTGTTATTAAACCAATTCTAATATATCTATCTATATATATATATATATATATATTATAACTATTATTTGTACAAAAATAAACGAGCTGTATTACTGTTAATTTTATTTATTTTACTGTTATTTTAATTATTTTTGTCTTTTATAATGGTTTGCATCAGTGTTGGGCATAATTGCTTAGAAAATAATTGAATTACAATTAAATCACAATTATAATTATTCTACTGTCGATCAATTACTTGTTAATTGATTGACAATAAAATAATTATGATTGTGATTTAATTGTAATTCAATTATTTTCTGAGCAATTATGCCCAACACTGGTTTGCACACATTTTTAAAACTAATTAAAAAAAAATATTTCTTTAGATGCTATGATTGATATGATTTCGATATACATTTTCAGAACATCTATAATCCGTAAAAATTCGTAATCCGGCAATGTCTGTTTCCCACCGATGCCGGATTATCGACCCTGCACTTCAGTATGAAACGGCCACAAAATACAGTTCTGGAGATTTGAGGGAATATAGGTTTTATCTTTCAACTCTGCTGTTTAAATTTATAGAAATTCTGTTTAAAAAAATTTTATAGTTCAGCATATTTATAAGAAAGTATGAAGTGGACAGATATTAATTTGAAAGCATGCAATATTTCATAAATGATACAAGTATGTTTTCTTTTTTGAAACAAAACTACTCCTTTCGATAGGAATATATCAGTTTATTTATTTTTGAGTACTTCATTTTTAATAATTTATGTGATGCCTATACATATGTAAATAAACAGACCTATAAATCTTAAAAAAAAAAAAAAAAAAAAAAAAATATCATGAAATTTTAATTTGAAAATTTGTTTAATCAAATTACAAAATTTATCTAAGATGAAAATATTTGCGTTATTGTATGAAAGTATTTATCATAAAAATTTTAAATTATTTGAATTATTTTTATAAATTTTCCTTTCTACTAGATTCTCTGTTTATACGATAGGTCGCAAAATGAAACTTTAATTTCACAATATTTATTCATTTTTGACACGTTTCATTTCAGTTCCAAATATATATATATATATATATTAAAATAAATAAATAAATAAAATAAATCATAGAATTTTTAATGTTCCATACTTAATTTAGGTATTGCACAAAAAATTAAAAGTAAGTTAGTCAAATTGAAATATGGCATATTTCCTAATTCCGTTTACGCACTAGAAACCTAAATAAAATAAAGGACTTTTATTATTATTAGTCATACTAGAGTTAAAAATATACTTTTTTTTTTTTTTTTAAAGAAAAAAAGGGGGAAAAAAAGAAAAGAAAATAAGCTCGACATCATTAAAAAAAAAAAAAAAAAAAAAACTTTTCTTTTCTAAATATTTTTAATCTAATGTTCTAATTTGCTTCCATTTAATAGTTTTTAACAATGGCATTATTGGATAATTAACAGCTGTAATACGTCATAAAATATTTCTTTTGTACTTTTCAAACAACGCCACTCATAGAGAAAAGAACTTACCCTAAAGCTATTTTAAAACTATTTCTTTAAAACTATTATTACGAAGGGTTATCGATCACCTTTCATAATAGTACTTTGTTCAGGTAAATTAGAGTTTTAATAATCATTAGTTCGGTAACAACTTCCGTCGACTCATTTTATGAATAACTTTTGTTTAAAGAGGCAAAAACCAAATACTGGTAGTCAATTCAGAACAAACTAAAATATGGAGAATCTAGATTGATTATTTATAATATAATTTTTTTTTTTAAATTCATATTTCATATTTTCATGTAAGCGAAATAAATACATTTTGTTTGTTAAAAATATTGCTTGAAGTTATACATATTTCTGCTTTTTTTTTTTTTTTTTTTTTTTTTAATATATATATATATATATATATATATATATAAGGTAAATTGGAGGAAGACGCCATATATAAGGATATTTCGCTTAATAAAGACAAAAATTGAAATGATATGATAACTAAAAAAATACACCATGTACTTCAATTCTTAATTATTTACATATGCTTATTAATTTCTTTCCCAGTTTGTACACAATTGACAAATTTAATGTTAAAAAAAATCGTATAATTGTTGCATCTCTACCTCCCTCCATATGTACGGAGAAGAAGCCACTACCCAAGTAGCACAGGAACGTTCTATGAACGTCTAATAACGGTTTCAATAGTTCAAACACCGTGTTTCGTGTCAAAAGAACGTTCTAAAACACGTTCAGAAATAGTATTATTTAGAACGTTCTGAAAATGTTTGATTTGTACCATCTATAAAACGTACAATTCTAGTTCTATATAGAACGTTCAAGTGTAACACCGTCATAACACGTTCTGTAACAGTGTAATTATAACGAATATGACAAAATTGCTTTTTAGTACTATTGGTTGGGAAACTAGGTTAATCATGAATATTTTTAACTTCAGTTTTTGATTTTTTTACACGTTTTGTGGCGTGAGGAATCCGGAAGTCAAAAGGTTGGTATGGTATCTGTTAATGTGTATCGGCACCTATTAGCGTGATAGCCCGTTAGTCCATGTACACGATATCTCAAGAACAAATGATTGCAGAGAGATCGGACCAGTTTTAAAATATCGCTTATGATATTGATAAGAATCCTATTGAGAGATTTGTAACATTCTAATTTAAAAACTTCGTAAGTTATTCGAAATTTATAATTTTTAGCTTGATAGAGAATAGAGCATTTTTTTATTTTCAGTTTAACGTTTTGTTAGCACGTCAGTAAAGAATGCTTTTCAAGAATCAGTAGCGGTGAGGTGAAAAAAAATTACAAAATTTTAAACTCATGGAAAAATTTTGTGAATTTTGTATTTCATGAATCAATGTATGGAATTCAACCAAACTTGTTACATAATTAGGTCTTGCCCTAAATTAGAGTTTATTTAAATTTCATTTAGGATATATCGTCCGATAGATTGCGCTGCTATGTAATGAAACCCTCCATTTATGGGACGGCTATATCTCAACTTCTATAGTGCACAAATGCATTAAACTTAATATATTGGTATATATCATCATAACCTCTGCTAATACAATTTGGATGTATACATTGTCCAACAGGTGGCGTTGCTAATTTGCAATTTAATCATTTTAACGGAAAGGCAGTATTTTAACTCTTGTGATTTAACACTTAAATTTTGTGATACACTGAAGTTATAAGTGAAATCGATTTTATGTAAAGCTTTACTGGTCCATTTTGGATGCACATCGGCCAACAGGTGGCGTGGCTATGTTGCAATGTAATCTCATAACGGAAACGAAAAATCTCAACTTCTGTGATTTATAAATGTTGTAAATTTGGTACGTGAAATTAATATTACGTAAAACTCTACAGATTGCCTTTGGGTGCATATTGGACGACAGGTGGCACTGCCACGTTCCAATATTTTCCATTCACACAAAGGCTATCTATCAGCTTCTGTAATATATATACTCACCAAACCTTCTGTGTGACATACATTTGATATACATTATTGATTCAATTTGGCTGTATAACGAGTAATAGTCAAACAGTTTTTTTTTTATTATTATTATTATTCATAGGACATTGTTTTTTCCCCTAGGAATAAGTATACGGGGATGGGGGAGGGGTGGATAAAAATTTTCACTATGATTATCTTTCAAAAGAATTCGATATCACCTTTAAAACGAAAAATTGAACCATCGTTTTCTGATGATTTAAAACAAATTTACCGGTTTTTTTTTTTCATTTGTCATAATAATAATAATAATAATAAACCCTTAGAAAGATAAATTTTCTAAGATCTTCTACATAGCATAAAAATGATTGTCTTCTGTCATGAAAATCTTATGCATTCTCCAGACCCAGAGTTTAGATAAAAAAGCTAATCACGGATGTTATTATTGAATAAGTAATCTACTGCTTGATCAGCAAACTGCACAAGGTTCGGTCTGCACAGCATCAATAGAATTGCAGAATGTGACAAAAATTTTCGCGCTTTAACTTAACGATAAGCAAGCATCTGCTATTACAGGAAGTCAAACGGTTTGGCAGCTTTCTCGCTAATTTGGCTATTTTTTTCCTCCTCTTTAATTATTGCATATATTTTTCTTTCTTTTCTTTCTCTCATCCACAGATATGGATAAGAAAAATCCAAAATTTAACCCGAAAGTATTGTTTTTAGGTCAAATTTTGAAACTGAATTTTTGCAATATTTTTGCACATTTTGAGGTCCCCTGAATCCAAAAATCAGGTTTTTGTATTTGATCTGTGTGTGTGTCTGTCTTTGTGTATGCCTGTACATGTATGCCAGTTATCAGCACATTTCAAAAACAAATAATTCCAGAATGTGAAAACTTAGTATTCTACATCTGAATCATGTAAGGGGATGCTGCACTTACAAGGGAAGTATGAATTAGTAAAATTGCTATTGAAACCAAACCACGCTTCAACCCAAGTAGCACGGGAACGTTCTGTGAACGTCTAATAACGGTTACAATCGTTCAAACACGGTGTTTCGTGTCAAAAGAACGTTCTATTAGACGTTCAGAAATAGTAATATTTAGAACGTTTTGAAAAGGTTTGCTTTGTACCATCTATAAAACGTACAATTCTAGTTCTAAGAAAAACGTTCCAGTGTATCACCGTCGTAACACGTTCTGTCTCAGTGTGGTTATAACGAATATGACAAAATGCCTTTTCTCTGTTTATGTTGCCTTATTTTGAGTTTTACGTTTTGTTAACATGTTAGTAAAGAATGGTAATAGTGAAAGTGATGAGGTAATAGGAAAAAAAAAATAAAGTTAAGTATCTGTATTTATAATTTTATTTTTTGAATTTAATAAAACATATTACTCCGTTTTTTTTTTTTTTTTTTTTTTTTTTTTTTTTTCAGATATTCAACATTATATGTTTCATAAGTTAAAGAAAATAAGTTAAGTAAAATAAGATAAGTAATAAGATAAGTTAAGTTAAAGAAATAGTATTTCTACTTTCTTCTGAGAAAAATGTATTTTATAATTCAAAATTTCTGACTTCTGGTTTTCCAGCAGTTTATACAGTATTGAGATATCCAGGACACAATTCGACCATTTTCAGAAAATTTCAATCTGCGTGTCCGTCTTTTTGTGTGTGTATTGTAAAAATTTTGAGGACTCTGTATCTCACAAACCAATGAATGGAATTTCACAAAATTTGATATTTAGTTAGATCTTGACCTAAATTGTTGATGATTTATCTTTGGATCTATCGAATGAAAGGTGGCGATGCTATTTTGCAAATCGGGGAAGTTATATCTCAGATTCTACGGTGTATAAATGCACCAAACTTAACATGTAAGCAAGATATTATGTAAAATTGCACTGATCTAATTTAGAAGCGTATATTGGCCAGCTGGTGGCGCTGCTGTTCTAAAATTTAATCCCGCCAACAAAAAGCAATTTTTCAGATTTTGTGATATAAATTATTATAAATACAATAATACTTATAAATGCATATTATAAATACACACACTTGATATGGAATATTGATATCATATAAAACTCTGCTGATTCCATTGGGATGCATATCGATCGACAGATGGCGCTGGTATGTTGCAATTTAAATTAGTTAACGGAAAAGCAATAGCTTAATGTCTATTACTTATAAATGCTCTAAACTAAAAATAGTATAAAAAAGTGATATTGAAATTATGTAATATATATATGTGTGTGCGTGTGTGTGTGTGTGTGTGTGTGCGCGCGTGCGTGTGTGTGTAATAGCAATAGCTAACTAGAAAAAAAAATCTAGAGGTGATTTGTGTAGGGCATCGCCTTTTCCTATGGGTTAAAATTTCAACATGTGTGTTTTACAAAGAAAGTTATCCACACCTTTAAAACGAATGCTTGAACCCTAAAAATCTGCGAAAATTTGAAACAAAATTATCATTTTTTTACATTTTTTATTTATAAAACACATTTCCTAAGACATCTTCTGTATACCATAGATTTTTTTTTTTTTTTTTTTTTTTTTTTTTTGGTATGCTTAATGTTTTACTTCTTTAAGAATGAAAATCGTCGGTATTCATCATAGAAAAATAATTTTGGTAAATAATAATTTCAATAAATATCATGTACTTGTACAGAAAAGCATAAAAGAAAGATTTGTAATGGCCGCAATATACTAGTTTAGAAAAAGATTAGCTTTAGCTTTAAATAGTATAAAAATTCCGAATCAAAAGCGGATGTAAATGTGTGAACTGTATTTCCCTTAATCAGCAGATTATCCCGCCACGTGTGTTAAGAATCTGCGGCCACCTGCAAAACTAACTACGCAGGAAGCAGGAATGGATATCATTTTGGCCTATTTATTGCGATTTGGCAAAATAAAACGTGTATTATATGCTATGACTAATATTAATGATTGTTTTAAAGAGTCTCACAAATATTTTTTGAAAAAATATGATATATAATTCGAAATTGCTCCTTGTAAATATTCAATAGTATGAATTTTTTTTCTTTCTATGCTCTTTTGTTACACAGCATATAATGTGCACGAAATTTTTATACGATATAAGAGCTATTTAAAAAATAGCTATTTTAAACTTTTATTTTCCATATAAAGCTCTAAAGATAGATTTCGGGAGATTTCTTCTTCTTCATTTGAAATCAAGCATATTTTAAGGCATTATCTCTAGGGTTTATCACTAAATTAAACAATATAGTGAAGTAGAGATAGAAATATTTTTATAAACTATGATGTCCGAATTATTTTTCTGTTTTGTTACTTACGAAATTTATTACTAAAAAATAAAAAATTTCTGCATTATACTCGTATCAATAAAAATATAATTATTTTTTCGTTGAGTGACACAGTTATAATACAAAATTAGTTATGCTGGGACCATCACAAAACTTTTTTTTATATCATTCTATATGAACAGCGTTACCTACGATTAGCATATACAGAATTTTAATCAATTTACTTTCATATAATAAACTTTTTATATATGTAATTTGATGTAATTTTCAGCAATAGATGCTGAAATGTAGACATCTAGAAATCGTAAAAAGTAATAGTAGCACAACTTGTTTGCCAATTTATATCCGAATTCAATCAGAATAAATTTTAGTAATATATTTTTCACATACCAAGTTTGGTGTATTTAAATGACAGAAGTAGAAGTAAAATTTTAACTGAACGGGTAAAACTTCAACGTAGTAGCGCTACCTAACATAGACGATATGGAAAATTAATTTATTTAACTTTACACTAGCCATCTCACAAACGAAATGTGATGGCTTTAAATATCATAGAAACTGATATACTACCTTCCCGTTAGCAAGATTAAATTGCAGCATAGCAGAGGCACCTGTCGACCGATATGCACCCAAATTGAATCAGCAGAGATTTACACAATGCTGATCTCATATATAACTTTAGTGCATTTATGTATCATACAAGTTGTGATACAACCTTTCCTTACATGGGATCACATTATATCAGCGCCACATAATGGACGATAATATCTTAAAAGCTAATAAGCACTAATTTAATTCCCGGTCCATTCAAATGTTATGTTACTTTGCGTCAATTGCTTCGTGAGAAACCGCGTCCACATTTATTTATTTTTATTTATTTCTTTATTTTTTAACGAATTCACAGTCATTTTCAAGTGAAAAAAAAAAAAAAAAAAAAAAAAAAAAACAAATCATACTCAGAAGTCACAAAACGTGTATATTTATCGAAAACCGGAAGTTAAAAATTTTACAAATCTAGTGCTTTTTTCTTATGTAAGTAACAAGCATAATAATAATAAACAGTGTTCATACGTTGTAAATAATCTATGATATTGTAAATTTAGAAGCTGAAACAATAAAAAAAAGTAGCTAAAAATTTTGTTTTCCTTATTTATTTATTACTTTCTTCTATAATAAAAAGAAGAAAGGTTTGATTCGTAAATATTTTTGGCTCCCGCGTTTCGATAGATTTTTCCCTTTTTAAGATGTTCTAATAAAAAGTTGATATTTCTTAGAAAATGCCAGTTTGTCTGTGTGTTTGGATATGTGTGATAAGAATTTTGTGTCAACTCTAGGTCAAAAACTAATGAACAGAATTTCCTGAAAACTTATATTTATCTCCACCTTGATATCAGTTAGTAGTTATTACCTCTTTTTTTACTTTATCTTACCCATAAGGTAGAGAAAGTATTGTTTTTGGGTCAAATTTTCGAAAGTGAGATTTTGTTATATTTACACGTTTCGAGGTACCCTGAATAGGAAAATCATGTTTTTAGCAAATAGTCTGTGTGTATGTCTGTGTGTCTGTGTGTGTGTGTGTGTGTGTGTCTGTGTGTGTATCTGTCTGTAATCAGCATATCTCAAGAACAAATAGTAGCAGACATTCCGAACTTGATATTCTAAATGTGTATCATATAGGGATGCTACAGTAAGCTTTTCGTTAAGATCAAGCAAATGGTTCGTGTACAGGGACAATCAAGAGAATTCTAATACATTACGTCTATGGGGGAAATTGCAGGTAAGTAGAGTTTAACGTCTATAGACTGCATTAAACCAAATGAAACGAATATATATTTTTTGTTTTGATATAGTCAACTGGGTAAAAAAAAAATTGTGTATGTAAGAGCCTCGCCTCCCCCCTGGGGTGAGAAGTCCCCCCTCGAGGGGAGTAAATTTTCATGAAGGGTATCTTTCGAAAGAGCTTGCCAATACCTTTAAAACGAATGGTTGAACCATCGATCTGCGATAATTTGAAACAAAGTTATCGATTTTTTTTTTTTTTTTACTTTTAACAACAAAAAAAAAAAAAAAAAAAAAAAAAAAAAAAAAACTTAGAATATATATATATTTTTTAATATTGAGAATAAAATGGACTTTTTTTGGGTATTTAGTGTTATATTAGTTCTCTAATATGGAAATCGTCTGCATTATCATAAAAGATAATTTTTTTAAATAATAATTTTAATAAATTATTTTTTAAAAACAGAATTATTTTTTAATAACCGATTTAAATTTTATATAAATCTAGGTGCATTAATGAAACGGGGGGTTGAGGCCCACACAGAAGTAATTATCATATAAAACTCTTCCGAAGCCTAATTTGAATTGTTTAACATAGGTTTACATAACATCGTTATCTTACCTCTTAATCTCCAACCTGTATTTATAGTATTAAATTTCAGGGTAAGAGAAAGTCGTGTGAGTGACACACAAGATTATTATTATTATTATTATTATTTTTTTTTTTAACATATAACGCTCAACAGGTCGCGCTGTCATTTATTTTTTCAAAATTTTTAATATTACAATAGAGGAGAAAATTTCTTATAATAGACAGACAATAGGGATTTCTTTAGTTTAACATTGTGAAACTGATTTTTTAAAAATATTAATGGTGAACATGAAGATTTTTAACAAGGGGAATAGCAATCCTCCCCCCCCTCCTCGGGTGCGTAAATTTTTATAATATTTTTTTTCAAAATTACTCTTTGATATCTTTTAAAACGAACGGTTGTATTAATTATCTGTGATAATGTAAAACAAAGTTATCGATATTATATATATATATATATATATATATATTTATATAAAGTTTATTATTAATGTTATTTATTTATTTATTTTATTTTATTTTTCAATTTTACTATGTAAAATGCATGATTTGATCTAAACTATGTGAATTGTATTAGAAAATAAAGAAAAGAATTTTCTGATAATCACAAGACACTAGTTTAACATTTCCTGTAATTTATTGTAATTGATTCATAAAAGGAAGCATGCGATTATTTTAGTTACAATCAAATTTTTATATTTTACATCATAATAAACGTCAATTATTTTGTAAAATATTATTAAATAGATACACAATAACACGTAATATTAAAAAAAAAAAAAAAAAAAAAAAATCTGAATAAAAATTTTGAGCTTTGTATTTCTCATAAAAATAATAAATATAACTAAAATATATTCCTTTCCCAATAATAATATAAAAGTGACATATATTTTGCTGAATCTTGAATCTTAAAAGAAAAAAAAAAAAAAAAAAAAAAAACGAAAACACTCGCCAAACTGTGAAATTTTTATTGGGTTGCCAGTTAATGACTACGGAAGCACGGACTCCAAGGTCCTAGTAAGATAGATAACGGTAAATTTTTCTGCCTTCAATCTTCATTGCGTTTGGTTTAAGACTTCTTAATGACATTTGGATACACTTGATAATCCTAACAGATAAGTTTCTTTTAGACAATTTTCATATGTCGAGCGTAGGATTTGTTCAGTTTTGCCCAATAGTTTTCCATAACAACAATAATAATACTTTAAAAACTTTAATTTTTTAAAATTTTCATGCTAACTACCTTTTAATTCCCCCCCCCCCCCCCATTCGATTTTGTATTATTTCAGCTTAATGTTAGATATATTTAAGTATACTTGTTTAGATTTTATTGTTACACTGTAGTATTGTAAAATCAAGGGAAAAATGTTAGCAGCCGGTTCTCTAAAAATTTATAAAATATTTTAAATTTTAAAATTTATTTATTTTATATTTAAAAGATTTTCAAGAAATTTTATCATATTGTATATTGTTATATTTCAATGAATGTGTAAGAAATATTCATAAACTTTAAATCAATACTTTAAATTTTACATTCGCATATTTTGAGAAATGAAAATATTAAGTATATTAAAACTTCACAAAATCAATTTAAATTAAAAAAATAAATAGATTAATTAATTAATTAATAATTTTTATTTATTTATTTATTTTATATACTTCTCTTAAATCTTTTATTTTCTCCCATCATTTGTACATTATTACTCTTTATCAATAGAATATATAACATATCTACATATTAATTTGTGAAATCATTGATAAGTTAAAGTTTTAAAAATAGTTCTAAGTTTGAATGCCAAAAGTTTGCAGTAAGTTTCAAAATTTAGACATAAATATGTATATATATATATATATATATATGTATATCTTTTTTTTTTTTCTTAACTTATTAAAATTAATATCCAAATATAGTTATATTCTATTGTTAAATTATAATAATGCAAAATCTATGGGAGGGAGGGATAATAATTAGTTAGCAGGAGGCATATATCTTAAAATTTTTCAAAATATTCCAAATCTTGAATTTATTTATTTATTTGTTTTTGAAATCAAATATTTATCCAGAATATTCAAAATACTTGATCTTTTGTTATACCATATTTCAATGCATGTATGTAAAATTTCATAATACTAAGACAATTTTTTATGGAAAAAAAAAGATAAAATAAAAACTACACACACACACAAAAAAAAAAAAAAAAAAAGAAAGAAAGAAAAGAAAAGATAAATAAGATAAATAAGGAAAGGAATGAAAAAAAAAATAAGTAAATAAAATAATAGACACTGATAGAATTGAATAGACACTATAAAATTCAAGAACTCGAAGCAATTGTTTCGGGTCGAGAAAATACACAACCCTTCATCAACCGAACAAAGTAGGCACGAGTGCTGCAAAAAAAACTGCAGCGTAGCTCTTGTATTTGCAGCACTCGTGCCTACTATGTTCGTCTGACGAAGGGTCGTGTCTTCTTTCGACCCGAAACAATTGTTGCGAATTCTTCCTTTTTATTATACATAAAATACATTTTTAGCACGTTCAAAAAACGTTCAAAAATTGTTTACATAACGTTGTGAGAACGTGTGTATAGAACGTTTTCAGAACGTTTCTACACTATTTTAGAACGTTTACAGTACGTTTTCTAGAACGTTCTGAAAATGTGTATAACGTTTTAAAAACGTTTAGAACGTTCTGAGACCGTATACATAGAACGTTCTCAGAACGCTTCTATAACACCGATGGTGATAGTTACACGTTCATTGAACGTTCTCTGAACCGTACTATTGTACGTCTTCAAGATGGACAAATAGACGTCTATAACACGTTCAGAGTGAACGTTCTTAGAACGTGTTTGCAGAACAATTTTTGAACGTTCAGAGAACGTTTCGGTGCTGCTTGGGAATTAAAGAGCATGGTCGAAAACATTGGGTACCGTACAAATTTGCTGCAACAACTCCCATGGGGATGAGATATGCCCTCTATTAATTTTAGTTATTTCTATAAAAGCCAACAAAACACGCAACGTAGTGTGAACGGATGGTGCAGTGCTAGCGTGCGTGACTTCGGATACGGAGGTCGTGGGATCGAGTCCCCGCAAGGGTGTTTTGTATTTGATTTTTTTATTTCAAATGAAATATTTATTTTTGACATTTTTAATTAAATTAAATCATTATTTTAAGAGAAAATATTGTATTAAAACAAGTTTTTTTTTTTTTTTTTTTTTTTTCAGCGCGGACAATTTAATTTTTTTTTTCAACCAATTTATTTATTTATTTATTAAATTTAAAGAAATTAATAATTTTACGGGAAATATTTTTATATTATATTTAGGTAAGATTTTGTTAATGATTACATTGAGATAAAATTTTGTTAATGATTGTTTTATATAAATTATTACTATTTTTTAACGACGACATTAATAGCAAGAGTTAATCGTCTGCTCTCAATTGTATTATTTATTCAGGCAATTTTTTGCATGAAAAATCCTGAATGATGAACAGCTGTTGCTTAACTATTCGCTGTCGCATTTAACTTTTATTTAAAATATTCCATAAAACAACTGTCAAATTTCGTGGTGTCGGAAGAACTGACAATAATATTAAAGACAATGACAAATTTTCTCAAAATGATTTTATTTACTAATTTATAATTAATTTACATCTAAAAAAATTCAAAATCTCGGTAAATATGAATTTTACAAATCAAGTAATCTCGACGAAAAGCCAAATATTTGACAAAATGTTCCTGATGAACAATAATTGACGGTGAACAAAATTGAAATTCAAATAATTGTGATCAATATTTTTATATTTCTTGTTCTAATTGTAAAAAATAATTATAGTTTCATGGTTTTTCTACTTTTAATCATAATTGTTATAAATTAGAAACTATATTCGTAGCTTTAAACATGGTTTTCT
Source organism: Salticus scenicus (assembly GCA_963930645.1). Taxonomy (NCBI): domain Eukaryota; kingdom Metazoa; phylum Arthropoda; class Arachnida; order Araneae; family Salticidae; genus Salticus; species Salticus scenicus. The sequence continues at coordinate 64,035,165 of OZ005662.1, read as the reverse complement.
TTTTTATAAATAAAAAAATAAATGCATTTCTTAAATTCATTCTCAATAATTTATTAATTGGAATACTCAAGAAAAAAAAAATCTTAATGTAATAAATATTTTCTCTTAAATTAATAATTTAATTTTTTTTATTTAAAACGTATTAAAAAAAAAAAAAAATTGAAAAAATTACAAAACGCCCTCGCGGGACTCGATCCCTGGACCTCCGTATCCGAAGTCAAGCACGCTAGCACTGCACTATCCGTTCACACAACGATGTGTGTTTTGTTGGCTTTTATAGAAATAACTAAAACTAATAGAGGGCATATCTCACCCCCATGGGAGTTGTTGCAGCAAATTTGTACGGTACCCAATGTTTTCGCCCATGCTCTTTAATTTAAGATTGGTTTGGTTTCAATAGCAATTTTACTGATTCATACTTCCCTTGTTAGCTTCTGCTTGAGATCAAGCAAATGCTTCGTGTACAGGGACATCCAAGAGAATTCAAATACATTAGGTATGTGAGCGAAATTTTTTGCTATTTACAGTTTGATATCTGTAGCCTGTACTAAACAAAAAGAAGTTAACATATATTTTTTTATATGCATAAAAGTATGTTTAGTGTAAAATATGGCATGAAAATCATTCCCCATTCATCTATAGGGCTACCTAGGAATGATAATTAATACTTCAAACCTACAGAGTAAACAAAGAAATTTTTAAGTGGAAATTTTAAAGCTTATTTTTTCCCTATAACTACACGTTTTGAGGTTCCCTGAATACTAAAATCAAGCTTTAAATGGTTAATCTTTGTGTATGCCTGTTATCAGCTAATTTTAAAACAAATATTTGCAGATAATTCAAATTTTGTATTTTGAAGTTTATTTTGAGGTTGCTAAAAATGTTTGTTCAAGATTAATAAGCTTGAAAGAGTGGTGAGAAAGAAAGTTGACTGAAAAATTTGGAATGAACTTTTAAATTTAATAATAGCCAAGAATTTTTTATAGTAGGCATTATGCAATATATTTAAACGGGGTCCCCCCCCCTCCTCACTGAGAGAGTTATTCGTCAAATAATATCTGTTCCTAAAACTAGTTTGAAATTTTTGAAACGTAGATTTATATATAGTATTTGTTATCTTACACTTTAATCTGCAATCTGCATTTATAGTATTCAAATGCTAGGTAAGAGTAAGAGAAAGACGTGTGAATGTCCCACCAAATTATTATTAATATTTAAATAAAAACAGTCTTTTTTAAATACTGATAATGCATAATTAAATAGTAATTTTTATTTTATTTTTATCTATTTATTTTTATCTATTTATTTGGGTTGAGAAGTGAGGTGTCTGTCAAATGAAAGAAGAGATTTAATTGATGATGGTCTACATTCATGATGACGGTCGTTATTAAAAAAATTTGCGATACCTTCAAATTTCACACATTATGAAATCCAAAATTTTGCTTCAAATTATCTTAGAATGTCGAATTTTGGTTGGTGGGTATTGATTAAGTGTATGCAATAGGCACTTCGGTGGTATTTCGCGAAACTTCTAACTTACCCGCCGAAGAGGGAGAGTAAAAAGTGGGTAAGACGCTGCCGAAAGCAATGGAAACCCAGACTAATCATGGTGCGAGCGGGAGAACCATTATTAAAAGCAGCAGGAACATTAACTTAAGTTTCGATTGATTTCAGCGATTTTTTATTTATTTATTTATTTATTTATTTATTTATTTATTATTATTATTCTTCTTCTTATTATTATTATTGAGATTTTGTTAATAATGACATGGAATTTTGAGAATTTATTTAAATATACTATGCAGCAAAGCGGGCAAAGCCTGCTAATGTTTATTTAAGGCATACTTAGATATGCTACACGAAACGTAATAAAATTATCAAATACTGTTCGTATGCACATAAAGCATGTTTCCTATAAAATATTTTATTGTTAGCTTATGATTCATAAGGCCATATAGAAATATTTAGATATATTAGAGGATAATAAGCGAAAATTGATCGAAGTGTGTTTTAAATTTTGTTAAACGTTTTCAACTTTCCAACAAGTTAAAAGTATGCTTAAAATTTAAGTTTGTCAACACCATTGTCTGTCTATCCGTTCTCTAATTTCAAAAATATATTTTATAATTCCTCAGTTACATCGTAACCGCGTGCATTTTTTATTGAAAGTATGTGTATACCGTAAGTGGTTTATATGGGGACTCACTAAAATTTTAGACGTACAAAAGTATATGTTTAGGTGTAGGGTGTAGGTGTTTTATAAACTAAGTGGTCCGCATGATTTTCATCTTTTGTTTATAACTAAATTTAGTAAAAATGTAGCAATTTATGTAATATTTCAATAAAAATATAAATATTTTGCGCATTAGTAAAACAGAAACAAAACAAAACTAGTTATACTGTGACGGCTATAAAAGTTCCTTTTATTCCAACTTTTATTCCGCTATTTCTATATAATAGCGTCACCAACGATTAATACGCACAAAATTTCAAGAAACTTAGCTTCTCACAATTAACTTTCTATACGCATAATTTCGTACAATTTTCACCAATAGGTGCTGCTGTATAGGCAACTGGAAATCCCAGACACTAACAGCAACGCCACATTGTGGATAGTTTACATCCGAACTGAATCAGCATACCTTTTATTAATATAAATATCATATACCAATTTTGGTGGATTTAAATAACAATAAATAACATACGAAATATGTATACTTTAGAAGCAAGGTTTTACCTTATCAGAAACGAAATTAAATTGTCATCTGTTGGCTTTTTGTACCCAAATAAAATCAGTACAGATTTACATGATTTCCCTCACATGTACAAGCTTAGTCTATTTATAATAACTATAGATGATTAGATAGAGCCTGTCCAGTAGGATTGCAATATAGAAGCAACATGTTATGAAAGCCACATATAAAAATCTAATTAGCAGTAATTTAAGTCTAGCCAAATATAAAGTTTGGTTAAATGCTGTCCACTGGCTCGTGAGAAACAGAGTCCAAAATTTTCTTTCTGACACACATACAAAGACATTTTCTAACAATAGTCAAATCATATTCCAAAAATCACAAACTGTGTGAATTCATCGAAAATCGAAAGTCGGAAATTTTCAAGAATCCAATACTTTCTTCTTCACAGATGTAAGTAAAATAATAATAATAATAATATTCGGTAATCATACGCTTGATCAAATCTTGAGGTTGAAATAATTAAAAACAGCTAAAAAAATGTTTTATTTATTTATTTATTTATTTTCTCCTATAATAACCCTTTGCCGGCCCTAATGCTCTAAACCGCTGTACATAGTATTGCCAAATTCAGGGACTCTTTTATTTAACGAACACCAATAATTTTGAGGAGTGATATTTGATATATATAATGGACGAATAAACTTCGAAGTGATTAGACAACCGATGCTGTAGAAATTTATTGGTGGATATTGAACAAAAAAATCCTTAAATTTGACAACATTCAAAAAAGGAGAGGGAAATTCAATAGGACCGGCAAAGGATTAAGTTAAAGGTTCAAAGGATAAAATTTCGACCCGTGCAGTCATCTAGAATAACGTTTGGTATAAAAATACACAGATTATTTTTAACTAATGGTTGTGAAATGATTATATATATATATATATATATATATATATATAATACTGATAATTATTCAAAAAAACTTTTTGTACATTCGGCAGAAAAATTACTGAAGCACACATCCACGTTTTATATATTCTAGCAAACCCGTGCGGCATTTTCGCACTTTATTTCTTTTCTTATTTGCATTTGAAATTTGAAACTTATAAATATTATATCAATTTCACCCCTTAATTAAAATTTTAATTTACCAGAAGCCAAATTATTATTAGATCCAAATAAATATTGTGCAATAGTGAAACCAGAATTATTCAAAGAAAAGCTTCAAAATAAAATTCATGGTTCATGACTCAGTTTTCATACTTCCGCTAACACGAAAAGTTTCACTTTTGTGCGCCCAAAATTGTCTGAGATAGTTAGTTTCAAAATTTAGGATTATTTCGCATTTTCTCGGGCTTTATTAAAAAGTCAATGAAAAATTCTTTAATAACGCCCGGGAAAAAGCAAACAAATTCCAAATAGGATTTTTAAACCGATCCCTTATTGAAGGCCGAAATATGTTAGAAAATCTAAACTTTAAATATCTTGTTCCATTTTGGGAGAATATAAATGAAACTTTTTGTTAGGATGAGTGTCAATTTTTCTAAATATCACTATAGAGATCTGGGACTGTATAAAAATTTAGTTTTTGAATTTTTGAAAAAATAGATATTTTAAATTTAAACATGTCATACCGCAAATGCTCATATTTTTTAAAACATTTTGTAACTGAAACTATATGTTTGCGACCAATAGTTGCGGAGATAAAGACATTCTCGTGACTATCTTTGCACCCTGTATTTAAAAAAAATTAATATATATATATATATATATATATATATATATATATATATATATATATATACATATATGTATAAATGAATTTTTAATCGTAGTTAAAACCAGGCAACCGATATAAGATCACTGAAACCACATAGAACAATGAGAAGGAAATTACAACAAATTTAAATAACCTGTGGAGACTGATTGTGATTTATTGAAACATTTATTTTTTGTTTATTGATTTTTATTTTATTTAACTTCAATCTAATCATACATTTATTCCTAGATTATTCGTTGCAATTTTAATAATTTTGCCGGTGCGTAAAAACGACATGAAACTCAAATCAAAAGATAAACAAACAAGCAACGAGAAAAAAAAATAAAAATAAAAACAGCATTTTTTTTTTTTTTAAAGGAAAAGCTCAGAACGGTGAAAAAGAAGAAGAAGAAGGAAAAAAAAAAAAAAAAAAAAAAAAAAAACTCGTCAGGGGTGATCTTTTTCACCGTTGAGCACCAATGTACGATTTCGTTCGTTAGCAGCTATAATAGCAAATTGCCAGCGGACACCCAATCATACAAGAAATTAATTGAAGTTAAAAATGAAGAATAAAGTGGAATAATCCAGGGGTGCAGAATATGTCCGAACGTCCAAACGAGGTTCGGGGAAAATTTTGAATATTTTTTAAAGAGAATATAAAAATGTAAATCAAAAATAACAATTTGCTACTTTAAAGTGCTTATACACTAACAGCGATATTTTTATGTTACACTGTATGTTTATTCTCTTAAAGATTTATTACATAGAACAAATGACTTTTTATAGCAAAGTAGATTTTTGCATTATTGAGGGAAGTTTATACTGTGTTTGGGGGAAATTTCCGAGGTTTGAACATTTTCTGCACCCCTGGAATAAACTATTAATTCAAGAAATCAGAGAATCAAACAGAAAACAACTATAAAAAACAAACATTACTCACAGGATGATGCATTCGGAATCCCAAGGATTAAAACAAGCAAAATAATTCAAGAGTTTAGTTGTACATAGCAGATGAAGAATGATACAACACAGCAACAGGGATATGAATTACTTTTTTTTTAATTCAAATAATGTTTGAGAAATTTTAACATACTTAATTTCAACGTATATGCATGAGAAATTCCATATTCTACGACAGTAATTCCCAAAAATTGTCATAACGTGGATGTCAACTCTATATCCCTTAAAAAATTCCTTAAATTTTTGCATTTAAAAAAAAATTCTTTTTTCCCCTAATCTGAAGATAATGGCGTTATAGTATTAATTACGAAACTTTAATAAACACCATAAAAGGCAAGAACTCGCAGCTGCTACAAAAAAAAAAAAAAAAAAAAAAAAAAAAAACCGGCAACGCATTCAACACACTCAACATGCTTGTTTGCAGCTCTCGCGCTTACATTGTTCGCCTGATGAAGGGCGAACAATGTAAGCGCGTAAAAAGTAAAGTAAAGTAAATGTAAAGTCTTCTTTTAACCCGAAACAATTGTTTCGAGTTCTTGCATTTTATGGTGTTTATTCAAACTTTTGTAATTAATACTATAACTTCATTATCTTCAGATCAGGGGAAAAAAAGAAATGGAAAAAAAAAAAAAAAAAATGAAAAATTTAAGAAATTTTTTAAGGGATAAAGAGACGTAATGGCACTTTTTTCGGAAAACTGTCATAGAATATAGAATTTTTGATGCATATACGTTGAAATTAAAGGAATAGTAAGTATGTTAAAATTTCTCAAACATTATTTGAATTTAAAAAAAAAAAAGAAAGAAAGAAAAAGGAGTTTATATTCCTGTTCATGTGTTGCATCATTATTCGTCATCAGCTATGTACTTTTTAATAAAAAAGCACCACAAAGTTGGCGTTGTAAAAATTATTACTTACAGACTTTGAATAAACACCATAAAATGCAATAAACTCGCAACAATTGTTTCGGGTCGAAAAAACACACGACCCTGCATCAGGCGAATAAAGTAAGCACGAGTGCTGCAGTCAAAGCGGCAACGCACCAATTGCGTTGCCGCTTTGACTGCAGCACTCGTGCTTACTTTATTCGCCTGATGCAGGGTCGTGTGTTTTTTCGACCCGAAACAATTGTTGCGAGTTTATTGCATTTTATGGTGTTTATTCAAAGTCTGTAAGTAATAATATGTACTTTTTACTTTTAAACGCCCGTACTGTGGTTTTTTTTTTATAATGACGTCACAGTTTTTTTTTTTTTTTTTTTTTTTTTCTACACTATTTTAGAACGTTTACAGTACGTTTTCTAGAACGTTCTGAAAATGTGTATAACGTTTTGAAAACGTTCGAAAAACGTTTAGAACGTTCTGAGACCGTATACGTAGAACGTTCTCAGAACGTTTCTATAACACCGATGGTGATAGTTACACGTTCATTGAACGTTCTGTGAACCGTACTATTGTACGGCTTCAAGATGGACAAATAGACGTCTATAACACGTTCAAAGTGAACGTTCTTAGAACGTGTTTGTAGAACAATTTTTGAACGTTCAGAGAACGTTTCGGTGCTGCTTGGGTAGTTATGGGGTATCATGCAACGCCACAATAAATAAGAAAAATAAGTCAAATATTGGAAAAATATCTCTGAATTAACAATAACTATGGAAAAACAAACAAATTTGTAAATTGAAATATACATATATTTTTTTAATTTACCTTACCAAAACTAATAAGGGTACAATTTTGAATGTTAGCCTACGCAACATTTAATTTAGCGCAAATGATCACCAGTGGCAACACCACCTGTAATAATGCCTCCGAGCTGAGCTCTACGTCACGGAAGATCGACCGATTTCATCCAATCCCTACGATCCAACATGTATCATATGAAGTGTTGATTGGGTAAAATCGGCCGATCTTCCATGACGTAGAGCTCAGCTCGGAGGCATTATTACAGGAGGTGTTGCCAGTGCAATCTTCATGCTACCATTTCTTGCATTTGATGTGCAAGTCTAGTGGAGGCAATGGCTTTTCTGTGATGGTGGAGGCAACTGCTGGTAACTGTCGACTGCCCCTAGCTTTGCGGGTGAAAGTAACTGCTGGTGTAGGCTAATGTTGAATGCGGTGTTTGTGAAAGAAACAGCTGTATCATGACTCGAACCAACAGCGATAGTACACGCATGATCTGAGATTGATTGTGAGTTATAAGGATAAATCCCAACAGCTGAAAACCCAGAATTTCCATTTCCTACCACGGCTGCCTTGCTCTGAGCTGTATTCAGGAGAGATCCTCACTAAAGACTTGAAAGTGTGTTGAAATAATGTTTTAAAAATTATAATTATTATAATATTATAATTATGATTATTCATTCAATTTATATTTACACTATAATATACAGCATATACAATAAAAGGTAAAATTTAAAGGTAATTTATTTCTGGACCGTGTTGCGTGTTTCTCCCAGTATGGGGTGAAGATGCCACACAAGCTTATTTTCGTATTGCTGCAAAGTTAACGTTTCTCTTCACTTACCATCGCCGGAAGCCCGAGCCAATGTTATTCTATGAGGAAATTTTCTTTACAAATAAATTATTAACTAATACTTATTTTTAAATTCTGTTTTCACATTTAGAAAATTCCCAACTGTTAAATTGATGAACCTTTTTTAAAAATGTATTTTTTTAATTTTTAATATTTTATTTTGAAATTGCAAAATGAAAAAAATTCACATATTGAAAATTCGTATTTTACAGCTTCAAAATAACATATAAAAAATTTAAAAAATAATATTTATAAAAGGTCCGTAATTTTAACAGCTGGGAATTTTCAGAATGTGAAAACATAATTTAAAAATATGTATTAGTTAATAAGATATTTGTAAAGAAAAATTTCCCATAACATTAGCTTCGGCTTCCGGCGGCGGGGAGTGAAGCGGGCTCTTAAGGCCGCTTCTGCTTACCTTGTGTGTGTAATACAATAAGAAACTCACTTATATTGTCAATATATTATTTAAAATAAGGCATCTGTTTTTGAACATGAAATATGATGATACGAATATAATAAGGCCTTCACTAACAAGATTAAATGGTCACAAGATCAAAAATTACGGATTGCCCATTGCTCAGCACTAGTGCGACGTAAAACCCATCAATCCATCCATTCAAAATTACGGCGATTAAAGGCGATAAATGAAGACAGGATCACAATCGATGAGCACACTAGGATAAGAATTATCAACATGCTGGTCATTATTTCCATCTGTTGACGCATGAAAGCGCTAGGAATAACTTACGTCTTCCCCCGAATTACTTTATATATATAAAGGAAAATAATTTGAAAGGTTAAAAAGCCAAAAATTAATTAAATGAGTAATATTAAAACAACAAATTCATGTACTCATTGCTCAAGAAAATGCAGTAAATAGAAGATATGCAAAAATAATTATAATGAAAAAATCTTGAAAATGAATGCAGTCTGAAAATTTAAAAATGTAACCAGACAAAAAGTATTAATTAACCCAAAAAAGTTAAAGATTAAATTAGGGGGACACCTCAATGCAAGGTGAAAATAATAAGGTAATTTTTACCTTAATGAAAGGTGAAAACAATACGATGTTTTAAAAGTTGCTGGTGGAAACAAAACTAATAGGGAGGTAAGCTACTTTTCTTTTGCTACTAGTTCTTGAAACACTTCACTATTTCCTGCAATGAAGGCCTCCCCTAAAGATGACCTCAAAGATTTTTCAGTTAATTAATATTATCTATATGTTTTTGTTTTTTTTAATTTTTCTGTCTACATTAATTTTCAAAATATTTACCTTATATGTATATATATATATATGAAAACGATAATTTGTTCACTCCATTCCTTCAATGCACCTGATGATATGAGGAATTCAGCAAGCTTCCATTTCTTTCATTTTTACTTTCTCTTACCCATAGGGTCGAGAAAGTATCGTTTTAGGGTCAAATTTTCGAACGTAAGTTTTTGTTATATTTACATGTTCTGAGGTCCACTGAATCAACACCCCCTGTAATAATGCCTCCGAGCTGAGCTCTACGTCACCGAAGATTGGCCGATTTCATCCAATCCCCACGATCCGACATGTATCATAGGAAGTGTTCATTGGATAAAATCGGCCGATCTTCCATGACGTGGAGCTCAGCTCGGAGGGATTAATACAGGAGGTGTTGACTGAATACAAAAATCATGTTTTTAGTGAATAGTCTGTGTGTCTGTTATCAGCATATCTCAAGAACAAATAGTAGCAGAAATTCCAAACTCAGTAGTATTCTAAATGGTTGTGTTTTAAGCTAAATATTCATCGCTTGTTTTTTGTACATTAATGAAACGGGGGGTTGAGGGGGGCGGTAGCCCCCTCATACAGAACTAATTATCATATAAAACTTTTCCGAAGCCTAATTTGAATTGTTTAACATATGTTTGCATAACAGTACTCGTTATCTTACCTCTTAATCTCCAAATTGTATTTATAGTATTAAATTTCAAGGTAAGAGAAAGTAGTGTGAGTCGCGCACCAGATTATTTGTCTTATTCTGATATTTTTCAATCTACTTTTAGATTACATTGATTTTGATCCTTTTCCATTGTTCATTTATGTTAATTTTCTTTTAAGTTTAAATATATATACAGGGTGACTATAATTAAACTTAGTCGCTATTCAGAGCAGCACTCTGTAGCTATAACTAAAATGCGGTTGAGTCGAATATTTGTATATAGACAGTACAAATGATGTGCTCAAAGATTTTGGAAAAAAATTAAAATTAAATAAAAATTTTAAAATTTCCGCTAGAAGGGCATAGCATTTAAAATGCTTGAAATGGTGAGCAATAAATTACTGTGGACAATGTTAACTTTTTTAAATCTTACGACATTTAAAACTATTATTCTTACATTTTTCACTGTTTTTTGTGGCAAAATTGTATATTTGATAGAGCGATTAGTCGTTTATTTTCTACTCCTAGCACGGCCAATTCTCCCGATCTTAATTCCTGTGATTTTTGGTTATGGGACCATTTCAAAAATTTGGTTTATGATGGAAATGTAACTTTAGCTCATTTGAAGGAGTTTTAACGTTACATGTACGACGCATAACTGGCGATCAGCTGTGGTCAGCTGTTAAACACGCTGTTCATTGGCTGCAGGATTTACAACCTAATGATGGGATTCATATATAATAATATGCTTGACACTGCTAAATAAGCACGGAAGGAAAATCGTACGCAAAAACGTACGAAAGAAAAAATCACACGTAAGAACGTACGAAAGAAAAATCGTGGAGAAATTCCATCTCTAATATCCCTGATTGTCCAAGAAGCAGCCTTTCGTCGTACGACGAAGCATGACAGCCTATATGTCCATCATTGCCGGCTTCGGATAGTGGATAGCCCTACCTGCCCTCTCTGACGCAGTGATGCGGCGATGAATGCTGATCTCCTCCCCGTGTGTTCAGCCATTACAAAGAACTGCATCTACTCCCAATACTGGGAAACCAGAGACCTTTTGAATAACTTAACTTCTTAAATTTATGTGGTTTTCATGTTCTAATTATTTATTCAATTCCTGTGTTTGATTTGTATTTTGTGTTTGGCGTATTTTGTATTTTACATAGATCTGTATTCCTGTATTTTCATATTCTTTTGATCTCTGTACGGCGTTAGGATAATGTCTGTATCGCCTGCTGCATTGGGAATAAAAACTACTAAACAGTCTTTAAAAAAAAAAAAAAAAAAAAAAAAATTGTCTCTAATAATAAAGAAAGATCTTTGTATTGAAATTCGTAGTTTGTTTATATTTTGATGTATGGTCCTCTAGCGAAAATTATTTTAATTTTATTTAATTATTTATTATTTTTGCAGAACCTTTAAATGAATCCTAAATAAGCCCAATATATCTCTGTTATCCAATATATCTCTGTTATCCAATATATCTCTGTTATGTTAATGTTATAAATCTCTGTTATGTTATGCTGTCCTTGAAGTCAGCCAAAGTTACGATATTTGATATTTCCATGTTAAACCAAACTTTTGAAATGTCCTATTATTTTTTACTCAGTCCGCTGTTTACTTACAGAGAGAGCTAAATAGGCCAAATTTAATCATGGTAATGGCCATCCAGTATATACATATGTTTATATATACAAATATATTTAATATATATATATATATATATATATATATATATATATATACATGTATGTATGTATTCAAAATTAGTTTTTCTGAGAATAATTAATCCCTCTCTTCGGTGACTCCCAGAGGCATAATTTGTATGGGAACATGGAGGACATTGCTGCAGCGGCTACAAACCACCATTAGTGTACATGACGGTCTTTGACCGGCTCGGGTATTGAACCTGCAGCCTTCCAATTACGAGCTCGGCGCTTTACCGACCAAATTAAATCAGCCCAGATTGCTTTAGATCTCACACTTTAAAAACCACACTTTTAGAGTTAATGTCGATGCAATGTACCCTAAATATCTTAAACAATGATATTTTGTGTGTTTACTTGCATTTGATTACCCTATTAAAAACTGTCACTAAATTGACGACTTGCCTTTCTGACATTTTCGACGTCATGATGACGTTTTTTTTTTTTTTCAAATTTAACCTATAGAAGTCTTAATTTAGCCCACAAATAATAGAACATAACCAATCATAGCGCAGCATTTTCTAACAAACAGTGGAAGCTCCGCCTCGTTATAGTCGTCCATTGAAGTATATATTTCCGTTGAAGCTACCAGATTAAAAGGAGAAATATTTTACTTTGAATTAAAATTTTGTGAGACGGCATAATTTAATAGAAGTTACGCACTATGTCTACTATATGCTAAATTATATTAAAATATTTCCGAGTTTTATTTTTGCAGCAACAGCACAGTCCTGGAATTCAATTCAATAAAGAAATTTTCCTCACTCTACATCATCTAAAAAAATTCATAAGTCTATAGAAATTTAAAGACGAAGATTTTAAAAAAACTTATATTACTTTACTATTAAAAAAAATTAATTGATGTATTACAAAAAGTAATACAAAACTAAAACTTAAAATCTATCTCAACTTCATATAATTCAGTTATTTTTAATTTGAGAAAAAAAAAAAAATTCTGCATAAACTCTGAAATATTCACAGAGTTGGAATCTAATTTACTGAATATCTTTCCAGAAATTATTGAACTAAGGCAAGGGAACTAAGGCATTGAGGAAGTTCCTTTAACATTACTATTTCCATCATAACTAACTAACAACGTTAGCTTCCTTAATCAATATATTTACAATGCTACTTTTCAGAAGGAATAAAATCGTTCGTTATTTTGCCTTCCGCAAAGATTTTATAAGATTTATTTTGTAAATACATTACATGACCAACAAATAAAAAAATTAAAAAAGAAGAAGAAGAAGAAGAAAATACCAAATAGCTTAAAGTAAAGTTTAAAATAATGATTTGTGGTAAACATGCTGTTGCTAGAAATTCCAAGAAAAATATTTAGAATATTTCTTAATTTAAAGTAAAATATATCTTAATAAAATATAATAATAAAACAACTATGCATATGAATAGCTAAAAATTAGGCTGCTCAATATGACAAAAAGTTTATTTATTATTATTATTATTGTTAAAATACTATTAATATTATTTTTTTATTGTTATTATTATTATTATTATTTTGTTTTATTTTATGTTTTATTTTTTATTTATTTATTTATTTGTTTATATATATACTAGAAAACCCGTACGAAATATTCGCACTTTATTTCTTTTCTTATTTACCTTTAAAAGTTGAAACTCATAAATGTTATACAAATTTCGACCACCTAATTAAAATTTTAATTTGACAGAAGCCAAATTATTATTAAAACCAAATTAATATTGTACAATAGTGAAACCAAAATATTCAAAGAAAGGTTTCCAAATAAAATTCATGGTTCACGACCCAATTTCCATATTTCCACAGGCAGTACACTTTTAATATAGGGCACCCACGACGATTTTAATTTTTGTCATCATGTTAGCGAAGACTTTTTATTAATTTTGGTATATATATATTGTCTAAAAATAAATAAATAAATAAAATAAACTAATTACTATTTTAATTATATTTTTTATGATTGTGTTTTTTAGTTAATTTATGACACAAATGTTCCTATTCTGTATACATCTTTAATATATTACTAGGTTTAAAATGACGCTTGCAAATATTCTGAAGAAACAACTGTTAAAAATACATTTTTTCGTAAAATAATATCATCAGACAAATGTCGTCATTTTTTCTTGTTAGTCCATTGAGCTAAGTCCTCGTGCTTAAATATTGTCCATGTATAAATATTATTTTTTTATCCTCGCGTATCGTATGGTTTCCACAATAAATAATAGAAACTGGTCCACGTTAGAGAAATATTATATAGATTTTTTAATATTTATCTTGAATTATGTATTGATTTATTATTTTTTTATTTTGGTTATTTTAGAAATTTGAAGTAGAAGAGGGTTATTTCATGTTGGTTAACATAATATTTAAAATAGCTTAAAATATTTATTTAATTTGTAATCAAAATATTACACCTTAAATGTTTTTTTCTCTCCTAATGTCAAAAATTTTTAAATGTAAAATTGACTTTAATACTCAAATGTTAATTAGCTTCTAATTGTTTCATTCTAAATATATGTATATATATATGTGTGTGTGTGTGTGTGTGTGTGTGTGTGTGTGTGAGTGTGTATAACCAATTTTACATTTCTTCTACTTCCTAATTTGGTAATTTAATCGAAAAAGAAAATGTTTATGGAAAGTTAACAGCAACGTAACCGTACAACAAACATTTTTGCTTTATGTATGTAAAAAAAAAAAAAAAAAATCATTTGCTTAATAATATTTTAAAAATATTAATAATAATAATCTGATGATTATTATGACCATATTATAAAAAATAACTATAAAGTTGTATTTATTATTATTATTATTTTTTTTTAATCAGACGACGTTTTGACAATTAATACTTACGATTTTGAAAAATTTTTTGGCAGTATACCACATGGTTTGTATCTAGAATTATTTGAAAGTAATTACGATGAGTTTTCCCAGGTGAATGATTGTGTAAAGAAATTTTGGGTTAACCTTATAAAATTTTGTATTTTTGAAAATGTTTTATTTTGTGGTAGGGATTTTTTTTTTTTTTAACAAATTCGAGGTATTACGATCGGAATCAGCTATTCTAGTGCAGTGGCGGCTCGTGCACCGAAAATTGGTGAAGAGGCACACTGTATTTTACGCGGTATTCACTTATAGAATATAAATTTACATTTAAATAAGTATTTTTAGTTCATTTTAGTTAAGACCGTGCTTAATAAAAATTATGATTAAAAATACTTAAATGTTATTTTTGAGCTCTTCACCTAATTTCGGTTCACAAGCCGCCGCTACTCTAGCGCTTTTGTAAAACTATTTCTTTATATTTATGAGAGAGAATTGAAAACATTATTATTATTATTATTATTTTTTTTTTTTTTGGATACATTGATGACGTCATTGCAGTTAACTTTGAAGATTTTGTGAATTATGCTAGTGAAATTTATCCCTCTGATCTGATTTTAAACCACACTGATACGGATAAAAAAATTTCATTTCTGGACTTAAAAATAAAATTGATAAGGAAAATGGTTAACTGTTATTTATGATAAAGGATAAGATTTTGGTTTTAAGGTTTGTAATTTAACGAACTAGTTTACTTGCGTTAGTTTAAATTTATTGAAAAATATTATGTTTATGCAAATGAATAGAATAAAAACGATTTGCAACAATAAAAATAACCCACATGTAGCTCTGGAAAATCTGAAAAATAGCCTAATCGTTAACCGTGACCCTTCATTCTCACTATGTTAACATTTTAATCTGCATGAACAAAATCTAGTGCAAGGTTTTTCTACTAACTTTCGGGACACATTAAAGAATGGTAAGTGGGCCTAACAGCCGAAGAGAGTTTGCTTTTTTTGGTGGGGGTTTTCCTTTTCTTTTTTATTCCGTGAATAAATATATATATATATGTGTGTGTGTGTATATGTGTGTGTGTTTGTATTAATGAATTATTTTACATTAATGTATTCTAATTTTGAATTTGATTGCTTTGAAGCACTGTATTTAATTGATTTATTGCAATCAAACTCAAAATTAAAATACATTAATATAAAATAATTCATTAATACAAACATATATATATACACACACACATACATATATATATATATATATATATATATATATATATATATACATACACGGAATAAAAAAGAAAGGGGAACCCCCCCCCCACCAAAAAGAAAAAATGAATTTGATTGCTTTGAATTATTGTATTTAATTGATTTATTAAGGCCGCGGTAGCCTGGTCTGTAAGAGCAGCGAGTTCGTGATCGAAAGATTGCGGGTTCGGTCCTCCAGCCGGCCGAAGACCGTCGTGTACGCTAATGGCGACAGGTGCACGTTAAATTCCGTCGTGGTCGCAAAGTCCTCCAAGTCTCCATCAAAAATTATACCTCTGGGGGTACCGGAACATGGGTTTCACTCGCTCTGATCCGGATCGAAATTCGTGTTGGTTAGCTGGTGCTGTCATCTTTCACCAGCTTCTGGAGTTAAAGTCGTACTTCCTCCCCATGAGGCGCTCCTAATAATGGAAGACGCACCCCTCATAACTTAAAAAATCCGGTTAGCTCCGCTAGCGGGGCTCGGAATTTCCGAGTGGCACACGACAGCAACAACAACACAATTGATTTATTTTAATCTTGAGTTTGTTATATATATTTTGTGCTTTGATCTCCGTAAAGTTGGGGGCTAGGGCTGTATATTTCTGGCTTTCGTCTAAATTCCTTCAGAAGCTTCGTGTTTTTTCCATTCCCTGCACAGGAAGGGGTGGGGTCTCCCTTGACGAAGACCTCCATGTATTTTGAGATTTCAACGCATTTCTCCATTTGTCTATCAATTTATTTTCGTAATATAATATATATATATATAATAACTTACTAATGAATAATTTCTTACTTATTCATTTTTTATTGTATATTGTAGTTATTTGTCGTTTTTATTCACACTTAGATGAAATGGTATTTTATTATTTAATTGTTGCATTATGTAACTGAAATTTTAATAGAATACTTTTGAATATACAGGTTGTTTATAAAGTCCCGGACCCAATTTGATGTTTAATAACTCATAAAATAATGAAGATATAAACAACCTTATGGCATTTATTGATGGAATAACTCATATATTTTCTTTTCAGGTTTGAATATCTTTACTTTTGTAAATATCGTCTGCGCGTGTGGTTAATTTCAGTTAATTTCATTTTCCAGTCTAAATATCTGTACTTTTCTAAATATCGTCTGCTTATTAATTGCATTTTTCTCTCTTTTGTTTTTGGCAACTATTGCAATGTTATGTTTACTTTTGATGTGTTTGTTCTATGTAGTACTTTTGTATGTGATGTTTTATTCCAGCGGATATTAAGGAATACACCACAAGAGAAAGCACAGATCGATTGTGGAACCACAAAACGAAATCGATTGTGGAAGCACAGAGAAATTGCAGAAGAATTTACCAAAAAGATCCTCCATCCAAAAGCAGCATCTTGCGGTGGAAAAATAACCACCTCATTGGGTACCATCGTTCGTAGTTCTTTGAATGACCATTTTCCAGGAAGATGGATTGGGCGAGGAGGTCCAATTCCTTGGCCGCCCAGATCACCTGATATAACGCCGCTGGACTTTTTCCTTTGGGGATTTGTAAAGGACAATGTTTACAGGAGGAGAGTGTCGAACATTGATGACCTAAAAGTCAGAATTACAACCGCAATAGCCTCTGTGGATGCCGACATGCTTGCCGCTACCTGGCGTGAAATTGACTATCGACTTGAAATTCTCCGTGCGTGAAATTCTCCGAGTTCATTGACAAGGGTCATGAAACTTTTTGAGTCTATCTAACCATTTATGTTATTAATTTTAATCTATCTTTATTATTTTATGAGTTATTAAACATCAAAATGGGTCTGGGACTTTATAAACACCCTGTATTTTGTAACAATTTTCAATGAATAAATAAAATAAATCTGTATGTTAAATTTTTCCGGTAGCAAAAAACCGTACAAGAGTGCTACTTTGGTATAACCTTATCCCAGTGATTAATTTCTTAAATACTGACCTTTGTCATTTACTTCTGTAAATTTGTGTAAAACAAAAATGTCCATATGCATAATATGGACATAAATATTTCTTTTAGAAAGATGTAATACATATAATATAAAATAAATAAAATGTTTTTATTTTATCATAAAATGTTCCAAGGTTAAGATTACAGAAATAGGGGAAATTTATCCCTTTTCCAATGACTTAACATAAATACTCAGTTTAAAAAGGGGATACCAAAAAATCATGTACCAAGGGCTATACATAAACTATAAATTAAAACAATGATAATGCAAATACAGATGTCGTATATGTCGAAGATCAAAAGATAAGGAGTTAAACCAGGGTCTAACTTTTTTAGCACTTTGCATAATTTAATGTCTGTTTTATAAATGGAATTCTTTGTTTTAATGTACAAAATATAAATATTTATGCATTTTACAACTCAATTATTCAAAGAGATATTTTAGTTTTATATTAAAAATACAAAAATACCAAAAGGTTTTAAAAAGTTTAGTTTTTTTTTTTTTTTTTTTTCAAAGGAAACAAGCGACTTACGTACACTTACGTTTTTTTACACAACTTTTTTTTTACCTTCATTATTTCAGACGTTACAATATATATATATATATATATAAACAATAATAATAAACCTATTTTTTATTAATAGGAAACAATAAGTTTTTCAACATAATTAAAATTCTTTAATTAAGTAGATTAAAATTCTTTAATTAAAGAGAAACATTGTTGTTTCAATAAAAATGTACATTGAAAAAAAAATTTTTTTTTTTTATAAATTTCCTATTGATTAAAATTTAGTCTACTTTTATAATGCCACTTTTTTAATCTCTCTTAATAGTATTTTTTCGAAATTTGAAAAAAAAAAAATAAATAAATAAATAAATAAAAAGATAGAAAAAAAATCGTATTTAGTACAGATGCTTTCGAGTTACTTTTTAATGAAATTACTAAAAAGGAAAAGAAATAGTTTCACTTTTACATTTTCATTTTATTTATTTTGATGTTATTATTAATGATTATTTTGAAATCATCTTCAGAAAGATAAAAAAAAAAAAAATTACAATTGTTAATTACTCATTGCCTTTTTTACATAAATTGGTTACGGTGGACTACAATTTTTATATTTCATTTTACCTATTTATTTTGCCCAAAATACGCATTTCATTCATGAAGAAAAAAAAATTAATAAATAAAAAATAAAGCCTAAATATTTATAGTTCGCATATTCTTTAGAAATTTATTGAAGGTGAAATGCAATTTAATAATATTGTAAATCATTCATTTACCAAAAAAAGAAAGAAAAATACAGGGTAACAAATGCTGTTGCTAAATGTCTGGCCGCTAACCCAGCAGTTTCTGTCTTGGTATACCTAAAAATACCTTCAAATACCTAAAAATAGCATATTCAACTGTTATACAAAACCAATGTCTATAAAATTTAATATTAGCGGTTACCTATTATTAACTTGTACATATTAACATACCTTTGTTGCTCCTTATTCTCGTCTGAGTCTCATAGTGTTTGGCTATCTCTATTGCATCGTCCACCACACATCCTAATTTCATCGGGAAATAACGTGAAATAATACACCGAATACTGAAATAAACAGAAGCATTTACGCCAATAAAATTGCATATAAATTAGCGTAAGGAAAATACATTGAAACGGTATGCATATAGTGTAACCTCATTTCTCGCGCCTAGTTTTGAAGATGATTGTAAAATCCTAGAGAGGTGCCAAATTTACTGACAGTTTGAGATTTGATTCCAGTCATCCGGCGTTTCCTTATCGCTATTTTCTCTCAACCCCAAATGTTATCACCCCAATTTTAAGACTGAACTCGTTGAGTTAAAACTTTCGCAGAAGCTCCCATGGTCTTACATAATGTTGTTAACGAGTAATCAAGGTGTTGTAGTTTTCCAGTCTCTAATAAGGCGCTGCAACTTAGCCCAAATTTTTGGTCGTTATTATCTTTCCATTTTTAGGAAAATGTCTGTAACTAAACCTTACTTCTTTATTGCCTTGACCTTAGAAATATGAATACGCAAATAAAGTGGGCCTTAAATTCAGACAATTATGTATATGGAAAACCGATTCAGACACATTAGTGTACAAACAAGAAATTTCATAGAAGTAAAATTTTGTCTGAGTTACTTGAATGACGAGTAACATCAAACCGTAATTTAGTGTACATAAGCCGCACTGGTAGATATGCCGCAGTTTATTAAAATGCTGCGAAAGAAAACAATGCTGTTAGCTAAAACGCACCAGAAGGTAAGCTGCGGCTTATGCAAGCATTGATACGAGGATGTAACATCTACGAAAGTTAATAAAAATAATAAATTATTAATTATAAATGAAAATAATAAACTATTTAAACAATAATTCGGTATAAATAAAATAAAATAAAACTATACCAGTTTGCAGATGTAATGCAACAAATATGAGAATCACGGAAACACGATGGGGGTATCCAGGAATATATACAAAGTCATAAAAATAATTAATTATAAATTAAAGTAATAAATTATTTTAAAAGGCACTGTATAAAAAAAAAAATAATAAAAATAATAAAACAAAGCCAGTATACAAATACGATGCAAAAAATCAAAAACAAGGGAACAAGATGGCGAACTCCAGACGTATATGCAAATTAATGAAAATAAGAGATTATTAGTTAATAAATAAGAGATCATAAGCGTGAAAATAAGAGATTATAATAAGCATGAATCAGTGCTCGACAAACTCGAATACTAAACTTCCGTTTTCGGGGGAGATCGACTGTTCCAAGAATTATGAACGACGGAATTCGACATTATCATTAGATAGCCCGCACTTATAGATAAGCCGCAGTCCCCAAAAATCAATTTTTTTTTTTTTTTTAAGATAGCCCGTGACTTATCTTCACTAAAATACGATAGTTTGTTTTAATGATAAAAAATAAAAATTTATTTAATTTTGAAGTATCTTTAAATGGATCAAGTTCCCTTGAGTATCAAGGGAGCTGAGACACCCAAAGAGGGACTTCCATGAAATATATGAATGGACATAAATGTTAATGGACTAGTATAATAAGTGTCTAAAAAAATTGGTGTGAATTAAATTTTATATTATTATAGTTTAGGCACATTTTTTCCATTCAACAAATTTGATATTATTTTATATAACAAACACTTAAGCTAATTCAATTTTTTCAGCATTATGAATTAGAAATTTTCACATGAAATAAATTATTGAAATAAGCTCGTTTATAACAATTGAATGAATTAGCTCTATTTAATGTTTTTATATTTTAATTCCAGTATATTGTGTCAAATATAAAATGTTAAATTTTCTAAAAATAGCATTGCTTTGGTTTGAAAACTCTGCATAATTTAAACAAAAAACATACAAATATTATCTCCATGCATATACGTGCAAATGAATACAGATATTTAAAAGAAGTCTCATAATTTCATGCAACAACTACAGTACATTTCAAATAATATTTCTTACATGTGACTCCAAATGTTATAATTTTTTTTTAAATCCTTTTGTTAGTGGTTCCTTTTTAACCTTCGGATCAGAACCTTGCCTGAAATATACGTAAGATAACTTTTGTTTACACGCATGAAAATCCATGAAAATTCTTCAAGTATTTCTCTAGATATTCGAGGGAGAACGTTTAAATTTTAAACTATTACATTATTTTGTCTCCCACCTGTAAATTTAGGTGTAAATATAAACAGTAGTTTTTATTAAGTTAAGAGTGAGGTTAAATGTGTTTTACGTCATATTAATACTACTCTATAGTTATTAGGTCTGGAACTCCCCCTAAGTGTGATCCATAGACATGTCATCACAATTTTGATCCTCAAACAAGGAGGTGGCTTCCCCGTTTAGGTGTTCCTTAAAGGTATAATTTGTATGGGAACAGGACAGATTTAACGTGCGCCAGCCACTCTGAGTGTACCAGGTCTTCAACCGGCTCAAGTATTCAACGCACAGTCTTTCAATCAACTTTATCCGTGTTACGTAATAAACCCTTGACACGTGAATACTTGACACGTGATACAGAGAAAAATGCAGAATTATAATGTTTACATTTGTGTTTTATGGGGAAATGTTTGCATTCTATAGGGAAATGTTTGTATCCTAGAGGGATAGTTATAGGGAAATGGAGGATCAGAAGTCACATGTTGGGTATGATTTAGCCTCGAACCCAAGAAAACGGATATTGTCCACTACGAGTTCTACGCTCTATCAACACTTTCGTGACCGCATGTTTTTGTCTTTTTCAACAGTAAGGTCCGCCTGCGGGTGTTATTCTCCCCTGTTACAATATTTCAGAAGAAAATTTTTCGTATTCACATTTACATTACAAATGGATATACACTATAGTTGTACTCTTTCTAATCAAAGCATTTATATCCATAGTATACTAATAGCACAAACGTGAATAGTAGATATATTTTTAAGAAATAAATAACATGCAAATTGCGAAAGAAATGCACGCTGCTGAAGTTAGAGATTTTCAAATGACTTGAATCTACGTCAGCGATCGCGAAATTGTTAACCACGCAACAATGACCCCAGTTTTTATTGTGAATTGTTTTGATAGCACAGAAAAAATTGCGATTCGTTCCACAAGTGCTACCTATTTATAACACGGCCGAGCTTATTAGTTTTATGACAGGAATACTTGGGTATGCAAAGCTATAGTCTTACCTTTACATAAGTTAAAAAAAAAAAAAAAAAAAAAAAAAACAGAAATTTGAGATAATTGAGAATATTTAAATAGAAAAATAAAAGGATACTTTTTGTGCAGCTTTGCGCAGGAAGTGTGTCAGGTTTTTGACATGGAATTTATAGGCTAATGTGCATGTTAGAGATCAGTATATTGAATCATTGTATTATCCACAATAAAAATCAGGGTTAAGGTTTTTAATGATATATTGAAACAGGTCATGATTAGTGAAGGAAAGAAATGTTTGTTTTTTAACAAGAAAAAATATTAAATGTTTATATTATTTTGTATGTATAACTCAAAACTGTACTGATTTTTCAGCGTTTTTGTCAGTAAATAATGAGACGCCGTTAAATGTAGTAATTTACGTATGAAATAAGGAAAAATTGATAATTTCGCTTACCACTGTAGCTCAGTCAGTAAGGCGCTGGCTTGTAAATCAAATTTCTTGCGTTTCAAATCTCACTTTGCAGAATACTTCGATGAACTGAATATTTTTTGCTTAAAAATTATTAATATTTTTAATTTGTTGTAGGAGATTCTAAAAACTGCTCTTAACCCTAAAACAGAACTTTGTTTTTAATTCATTTAAAAATATTGTCTGGTGTAAAAATTTGTTGCCTATTATAGGGTGATCACAGAATGTTGTCAAAATTTAAAGAGGGTTAGATTAAACGAATATGAAAGGATTCACAGTACAATGTGTCCGGAAACGACACGTTAAGATGGCAAAGGGCGTTGTGCAGGGCAGTCGAAACAAGGCAGCAATGTGGGAAGCTCTCATTCCCCACTATGATTTCATACAGCATGCAGCGCTTCATAATTGCTGAACTAGCAGATATCCATCAGATATCCGCACTGCTGGCTTGTTTCGACTGTCCTACACAGCGCCGTCTCCCACCTTATGTGGAGTTTCCGGGCAAGCATTGTGATGCTAAAATTGTAGGACTAAGTTTTTCTTTCCCTTTCTTTTTTTTTTTTTTTTTTTTTTTTTTTTCCGTAATCAAATGATGAAATTTTTATCAGTGTACTCTACAACAGTTGTGTGTTTAAATATTCTACCTCTCAAAATACAATTCTTTCTCTCACAGTCATTTATTTATTAAAAAAGCCATTAAATATTAAAATGTGTTTGCGTGTGTAATGTATAAACATAGATAACTTCAAAATTTTAATTTTAAATACCTTTTTTTTTTTTTTTTTTTTTTTTTTTTTTTTGTAATTTTTATCATGTTTTAGAAATAAAGTCCGAATAAATGAAAAAAATTTTTTTAAGAAACAGTAGTATTCAAAAATCGTGTCTTGATGGTTAGGTATTATGCATATTAGGTTTGTATATATAATATATTTAAAGTACATGTGTATACGTAGCTGATGCGTAGTTATAATATATTTTTTATATATATTCAAATTGTATCTGTATTCTATATATATTCAACTTTTGCTTTATTATTTAAGAAATTTAACCTAGAGCTATTCATAAAAGAATACAATAATAACACTAATAGTTATTATAATAATATGAATTTTTCAAACTTTTTTATTAAAATCATTATGTATAAAATATTAATAAAAGATTATAAATAATAATGTTATATATTTTTAATTATGTAGTTTAATACAGGCAAATTATTATTTATCAAAAAACATTACAAAAAAAAAAAAAAAAAAAAAGAAAAAAATCAGATGAAACATTAAGATTTAATATTTTAAATATATTTCTTAATTTTTATTGAGAAAAAAAAAATTAAATAATGTAAAGTTAATTTTTCCAGGTGTATGTAAAGCGTAATATTCTGAAAGAAAAATTGAATAAACATAAAATTTAAAATTTATAAAACGCATGTAAAATTATTTCGTTCCTAATCCTACGTTAATTATATGAAAGCCGTATGTATCATAATGTATATTTGTACAGGGCTCGTGAAATACGGTCGCCTGATCGCCATTGGCGACCAATATATTTTAGCTGGTGACTATGTTTTCAACAAAAACTCGACATTTTTTATAATTTTTAATCTTTTGGTGATAAAATTGTGCCCAGAATCGACTGCTGAAAGCTATGCAAAACTGCAGTATAGTTCATATCAATTCGTGTAAGAAACAAGTAGAAGGGTTAGGATGTAGCGATTAGTTCCAATTGACTGCACTAAGGTCCTAGGACTGAGGGAGAGTGCCCTCTATGGGAGGTTTTATAAGGAAATCTAGCCTGTACTTACGCAAGTTTCTCGGAAAACCACGGAAAACTCCGAATGATTAGGCTGATGAGCGCGACCTGGGATCAGACTTGTCACTTTCCGTCTGCTAGCTTTGAGTGTTAAACCGCTCGGACGCAAAACAAGTAGGAGAAAAACAGCGGTTCATGTCTATTTGTGTATGTTTTGAACAGCGTCATGTTGAATTCAGACAAAATGTTCAATCGGTACGTGGTGTGTTCATAATGTATCGAAACTTTAGTTGGCAAAAATACATTCATTGATTTGGAAATCTAAACCACTATTCCCCTTCATGATAGTCGCCTTGGTAATACACACACTTCGCCTAGCATTCCTGTCATTGTTGCAATCACCTGTGGAGGCCAGTCTTTGGAATGGTGAGCAACCGCGCCGTCGTATTCCACATGGTGTCTTTTCTTGACTCATATCTCTTTTACCAGAATTTATAGCTTGGGGAAAAGACGAAATTCGCAGGGAGCCCTGTCGAGTGAGTAGGGAACCTGACGAATCACAGGAATGTTGTGTTTGGTGATGAAAGTATAAATCCCTTTAACCGTTGCAAACGGCTTTTTCCGTCACTTAATAGTTGAAATAAGAGGCTAATGTGGCAAATTTTGGCAAAATATGATTTTTTTTT
This sequence comes from Salticus scenicus, assembly GCA_963930645.1. Taxonomy (NCBI): domain Eukaryota; kingdom Metazoa; phylum Arthropoda; class Arachnida; order Araneae; family Salticidae; genus Salticus; species Salticus scenicus. Next base: position 64,009,965 of record OZ005662.1, on the reverse strand, counting down.
CGTGGGACATAAGATTACTGAATATCCATAGATTTCAAAAACTGATATGCTTTATTCCTACTTCACTTAGTATTGATTTTATGAGTTGTTAAACACATATGCTAAAAAACTCGACACGCTTAAAGGGATAAATCATATGCGCAGAATGGACACACTGTAAATACAAATGTCTGAAATTCAGACACAATTGTGTCTAAAATGGATGTTTAATTTTAAGATGCTAAAAAATGTCTTAAAAGGCATATCGTTTCACACATGAAGTGTCTGAAATTCCGCCATCTTTGATCCTATCTACAGTGAACATTTTTCATAAATAAATAAATGAAAATATGAGTGTTACACTGTTTACCTATGTGAAAAAGATTTTAGAATAACCTAGAGCATATATTTAAAAAAAAAAAAAAACATTAATAATTTTTACAAAAGCAATTAACGTTGCCCTCGCAGGGAGCCGAACAGACAATCAATGGATTCACAGTCGTGCGTCTTCCCAATCAAGCCATCGATATCGACACTGGACGTTGTTTTTATAAGGAAATATATTTTAGTATCCGTAAAACAAATCGAGTTTTACGTCTTTGCAATAAAACTGTTCATAAGAGCTAACGATTAATACATATTATTATCTTAAATTTCATATGTAGAGGTTTAGAGCTTTTTTGTAAAATGCGTAATAAATATGAAAAAATAGTAGACTATGGATTTTAAACGATTTTTTTAAAAGTGGTATTTCCAAGAAAACAAACCATGTACATGAAACCAAAAAAATTGTTCTTTTACATTTTGAAGTGTAGGGAACATAAAATAATTAAAATGCGAAAAAAAAAAATCAATTATGCATAATTTGTTAAAGAATGTTTAGTTACAAATTCGCTTCTTAGCTACAAGATACATGCTTCGTTTATTTTAATATTTTTGTTTTGTTTTATTACATGTGAGAACTTTAAATAAAAATTAACTTTGTTTTTTAACTTTTAACCGAATAAGTTTTGCGACTAAGTATTTTAAATAAGTTAACTACTTATATTATATAACATAATATCAAATTTATTTGTTAAGAAAATATTAAAGCAGGATATGCATGCCGCTTAAAGTAGATTTCATATGGAAAGTTTGTAAAGTTATACAAATGGCTGAATTTCTAAGTCTCTGAACTTTGTAATGTCTGAATTTTTAAGTGCCTAAATTGTAAAATGTCTGAAATTTTATGTGTCTAAAATGTTACATGTCTTAATTTCAGACATATCAACCTTATTCAGACACTTATCTCAGCTCATTTATAAAAAAGACACTTACGTGTCTTAATTTAAGACAGCACATGCGTCTGAAATTTTGCATGCGTAAGTGTTTCAGACATTTATGTGTCTGAATTGACATTTCAGATACATTTCTGTCTGAATTTAAGACGCTTCTATTTACAGTGCAGATGCGTTATCATGATGGAGCTTCCAAGTTTTCGCTGACAACAAATTCGGTCTTTCGCGATGTGTAGCATTACGAAGCTGGTGAAGGATCTAATTGGGGTACTCCTTTTTGATTGTTTGGCCTTGTGGTACGCACTCATGCTGTACCACATCGCAGGAGTCAAGGAAAACCGTCCACATGTCCACTGGTGTGCGGCCATGTTTGAAACGTATGGTCTACTATTTTATGGGTAAGGTACCATCCTCCCGAAAGCCTGTTGAATCTTACAAATGTTTTCCGCTCGAGTATCGCCAAGTTTTGGTAAAATTTAATGCAATATCGCTGATCAAAATTTTCTCTTATTTTGCAAAATCTAAAATACGACGACCGTTCACTAACTGTCTTGATTATTGGCTGATTTCCAACTACTGACGCAATCAGCCAATACTATAGACCAAAATCCCGCTGTATGCGGGCGGAAAAGTATTCACAACTGCGCATGAGTGTCCCATTTACATCTACACTGAAGAAAACCTCTCTCGCTTCGTTGGTTCGATTTAGAAAAAAAATAAGGTTCGATACTTTTTGAATATCCCTCATATACCAAAAGGGAATTTACACCGTGATGCACTGTGCATTTTTAACAACCTGATGAAGAATTGATGCAATTTACAACGCTCTCGTTCATTCACTTTGCGACCCGGTGCTGAATCGTCGCTCCAGTGTAATGATGTGTCGATGCTAACGGTGGAGCGGTTTATAGGAAATAATAAAACTAGTTTGAGGCTGTTAAATTTAAATAGGTGTTTTTTCATGCATAATCCACTCCTTGTTAGTATTTGGTTTTTATACACGGAATTTTAATTTCTATATTCATGTAAATTGGAAAATTAAAAATAATAATAATAAATAAATAAATAAATAAAGGCAGAGGGTTATTTTTTACTGGCTACCAAATTTTCCTCCTGACTACCAGTTTTTTTCCAAAGTCTCTTTGACTAATAAAAATTTTCTACGAAAATTAGAAAAATAAAAGTCAAAATGCTATTTTAAGATAAACGTCAATTGTAATTTTTAACGAGAATTTCTGATTTGAAGGAATTGGTAATCTTTATCTTTATTTCTTCCTTAATCTATTTTTAGTAAATTATATTTTTATATTGAAATTTGCAACGGGAAATCTTTGAATATTTAATAAACTGAATAATTCGTCCATATGTAATGATTAAAATTTCCTTTAACATATTTTCATAAGGCTTTTTACATTAATTATTCATTCTGTTATTAAGAAAATGAAAAGAAAGTAGAAGATTAAAGGAATATTAAGGTATTCATGTATAATAATTACACTTTTGTTATTTTTTTTAATAATGGAATAAATATAAATAAGTCGCATCATTAGAGATAAATCATAACTAGATAAAAATATCTAAAGAGAAAATTTATGAAAAGAACGAATTTATGAAATGGTTTTAGAACAGAATAATAATAACCTATTATCTCAAAAAGAAAAAAAAAATTCAAAATATCATGATAATAATATTTAATCATGATTATATTTTTCACGATAAATGAGTGTATATGTATGTATATGTGCGTGCATGTGCATATTAACATATATATATGTATATATATGAATGATAAAGTGGATGTGCGTCTGCGAAAATGTGTTGCATTTTTTTTTTATAGTACACATGTATTTAAAAATTAACGGGGGTACAATGTCGATATTATAATGAGTAAATGAAATCATGTGTACTTTTACATTTTAAAATGTGAACCAAAAAGTCTGCCTTATAACCAAACAGCATCTGGTGGGATATTAAGATAGTTTATTATTTTATACAGAATGAAATCGGTTGTTGGTGTATACATTGTCTGTTTTGACACATATCACCATATTGGTTGACATATTTTTCCCATTGTTTCATAAGACTTTGAATATCGATTTTGAAGAACCCCATTGTTGTTTACGATCTGCCATTAGTGCTTCTTTAAGAGGACTAAACACATAAAAAAGGCAAAGTTACAGTTCGGAATTCTAGAGAAGATAATTATGATCCTTCTATCGGCAAACAAAAAGTGAAATATTGCATTCTGGGTCTCCTTGTAGGACTACATGGCACATGGTGCACTTCTCTTTTCAAAAACGAAGCACCGCCAATAAATCAAACACCAACAGACCCTCCTCCCCCAAATATATGTATATATATATATATATATATATATATATATATATATATATATATGCAGCAGTCGTTTAATGTTCTACCTCTCAATACACCATTGTTATTTAAGTGGTCTGTCCCCTTTTTAATAATTCATATACAGGATGACTTTTTTAACTTACACTACGCAAAGCCACCTGTAGCTTGATCTAACAACAGACATAGCACCAAACTTCGTATGCAGAGCAATGATGTCATGGAAAGTAGCAATCCATAGATGTGTGTATACACACACACACACACACATATATATATATATATATATACAGGGTGATTATAAAAAATCTACCCCGATATATGAGACCATAGCTGTCATACCGTTCACAGTAACTGAATAAAATTTTGGTGGAAGGTATTTTGAGGTATGCGCTCAAGAATTATATGAAAAAACAACAGTTAAACTCTAACAGTTACGGTTACAGGGACAAAATTTCAAATGGCAACACGTACTTTTTTTTATTCAAATCGAATCTCCATAGCAAAAAAACATAAATAGCGTTGGAACTGTACCTGAAGCACGAAAATCGTCAGCGCTAGTAGGCTAAGAAAAAAAGAAAAAAAAAACTGCTATGTGCCTACCAGAGCACGACTTTCATTTTTTTAATGACGTCACACTTCACACTTCTTTGGTTCAGACTAAAGTCTACTGATTTTGCTTCGAAACGAAAAGAAGAGATCACGGTATCTTTAATTTCGTGTAAGGCTACTCAATAAAGGTTTTAATTTCGTTGTTAGTCGTAAGACGTCGTCATGACAGACTGTTAGAGTTTAACTGTTGTTTTTTATATAATTCTTGAGCGCATACCTCGAAATACCTCCCACTAAATTTTTATTCAGTTTCTTGGAACAGTGTGGTAAATATGGTCTCATATATCGGGATAGTTTGTTTTATAATCACCCTGTATACACACACACACACATACATAAATATATATATATGTGTGTGAGTGTGTGTGTGTGTGTTTATTCAGAAGTTGCCGACAGGTGTATTCAAAGCGCTGTTGTAGCTTACCAAAACGAGGATTAGCATAAAAAAGTGTATTAAAGCGAAATTCTAATTTATGCTTTAATATGCACCAACAGCGCTAGTAATTTCGGCTGTAAAATCGAGTAGACAGCTCCAAAAAATATTCACAGATGAAGTGAGCCAGCTCAGATGAATATGTGACTCACATTTCTAGAACGCGGTCACATTGATTTTGGTCGTATTCCCCGCGGAAGCAGTGAATGTAGTGAATAAAGTTTAACATTTCAGTGTAATTTTATGCGTGTTATTATTATTATTATTGTTATTTTGTAACATGTTTTACATTGTACAACGTCATACATACCCATTTTGATGATTTTTAGAACTAGATTTTCTTTTCACGGAATCCTACTTTTCCATGACAGAATTACTCTTAATACCAAGTTTGAAGCCATTTCGCTTGATGCATCGAGTTACAGATGGTTCTGAGTAGAGTCAGTTTTAAAAAAAAAATCGCCATGTATATTAAATTGTATATGAGTGCATGTAACGTGTATACATAGCTGTAAAGACTTCAATCCTTGCAATATCACTGTTTTACAAGTTATTATTAGTTAATATATTAAATTAGTTAGTTTTGTTAAATTTCAGACATTAGTATTTTAACAAAACAAGTTTTTAATAAAAAGTACTTGGTATTCCAAGAGCGGTAGACTTCACACCGAAGTTGTTAATAATAAGTATATGTGTATATAGTATATTAAATTTGCATCTTAATGTGTAAATTATACGTATACATGTATAATATTTTTAATCTACATATGTAAAATATCTGTAAATAATGCGTATGTAGTACATACTTTTTTATGTATTCTAAGTATGTTAGTCTTAATCTACTAAATTTAACGATGAATTGTACATAGAAGAATACAACAGCAACAACAATAACAACAAAAATAAAAGTAATAATAGTATATGAACTTAAAAATATTTCTACAACGAAATCATTACACATAACTCAAAAATATATAAAAAATAATAATAAAGAAAAATTTAAATTGTTGATTAAATATTTTAATTTATCAAAAAAAAAAAAAAAAAAAAAAAAAATTCAAATTAAGTAAATTGTAATTTAAGAATATACAGAATGCTTCAAAAATCTTTATACTATTAGGTGTGTGTGTATGTTTGTATATATATAGAGTGTCCCGGCATCATGTTTCAGAATTTCTAGAAGCGGTAGAGTACACCCCGATGACTCGGAATGATTTATAAATAAGGGTCGAAATGTTTTCATGACGCAGTGATGTATACAGAAGCTTTAGAAGTTAAAAGACGTCACGTAACTCAATATTCGTTTTAATAATAAAAATAAATGGAAAAGAGAAGATGAATCAAAGACAGTGTTAAATGTTACGTCTACTAACTTCACTGACGACTTCAAATCTATGGTACAATGAATTGTGAATATTCTGGAATAGTCCAGGCGTATCTCGAATTTTAACGGCAGCTACTGCCATCCTCTCAACAAGAATAGTTTGAATTCCTGCATTGTAATCGATGGATGGTCGAACGCTATTAATGATAGAGGCTTTTTTTGTACAGGTACATATATTGATAAAACGAATAATCTCATACTTTTTATTTCTGATGTTTCTGTCTACAGCGCACTCGTCAGGAAACTTTTCCGATCCTACATATAATTCCAAGACGTCGGGTCGAACCCTACTCCTCCTACAATTTTTGATACATTGTACTGAGACATCCTGCATTATGTAGATATCATCATTATCATCATCATAAATTTCAGCTTTTATCAATCCACTGAAGGATGAAGGTCTCTCCTGGGTGATTTCAATCTGCCCTGTTCTGCAGTTCTTCTCCATTCTGCTTTTCGAAACTTCATAATTTCGTGTCTCACATGAAACAGCGGAATCTTCCTTGGATTTTTCTTATCTCACGGTATCCAAAATAAGACTTTGGTGGTCCATCATTTCTCCTGGCAAAGTGCCCAGCTCAGCTCAATTTTTACTTCTTAACTCTAGAAATAACAATACAAATGTACTCTGTATAAATATAGATACAGAGAGAGGAAGGTAGACAGATAAATGTATGGAGTGATTAATTAGATAAAACAAAAAAAATATATGCATTTATTTTTAGAATAAGCAATTTCTAATTAATCTTTAATTAAAAGCTTCAGTAATTAGAATACAAAATTTTGAAGAGTGCTTTTTACCTAAATTTCTGAAAGAATTATTATTGTATTCCACGAACTACATAGACAATTGTTGTTTGTCTTATGTATTTGCGAATTTATATTTATCCGCGAGTCAAATTTCCTTAATCTGCAAAAATATAACTCATATTTTTATTTCTAAAAACAAATCATTTTTTTATGTTTAAGTAATTTTTGAAAACTGACATTTATTATTCATTAACTAAATACTATGAAAATATGTGTGAATATATAATACAAAACATCTACAGAAAAGTAATAAATCTATTTCATTTAAAAAATTCCTTTTTTCTTTTAAACTTCTTGCAAATTCTTAAAATATTTTGAGAATCAAATCTTCTTAATCTACAAAAATGTGGCATTTTATCTATTTACTTTTTTATATTATAATATCACGAGTAGAATAATATATAATTGTCTATTTAATAACTAATGTTAGAAATATATGAAGACATGATTTGAAAAAAAAAAATCTCTGAATAATGAAATAAGAATTTTTATTTTTATTCATTTATTTTTATTTTTATTTTTTCAAACTTAAGATATGTACATGTTTTCATTTATCTTTGCAGAAATTATATTTTTCAGGGATATATCTTTTTGCGCTAACAATGTCTATTTTTAAAAACTTCCATAAAAGCAGCTTATAGGATTTAAAGGCATTCGATGTTGTTTTATCTTAGATGCAGTAAGAATAAAATCTTCTTTCGATATATTTTTTTTTTCTTTTATGTTTTTTAAAATCCAGGAATTAACTGAAACATGATTCTGTACGCAGTATGCATTTTATAAATTCCTTTATATAAAAAAATCCTTTTTTATGAGTCTTAGTCTGTTATTGTGGGGATTTATTGTATGTTTAATTCCGGAAATCTTTATTGATTCTTACAGGTATTTTGGAAAATATATTTCCTCTTCATACTCATTTTGAATACAAACAATTTATTTTCCTAAAATTCATCTAAAATCACGAAAATAAATTTCTTGCAACAAACCATTAGTGAAAAATTATTTTGAAGATTATCTCCTTCTTCAGTGTTTGTTCATTAATTTAGTTAATTTTGTGTAGTAAATAAAATATGTTTCCGCTGATAAAAAAAAATCTGTAACTGACATCTAGAATCTTCATTGTGGCTTTAGAAAAAATAGTTCCATGTCATCCTCATAAATTCTAGTCCCATTTGTCAGCGACTTCTAGAAATCCCTATCAGAATTCTAGAGCGTTTACCTATATTATCGAGGGCGAAGTTATTTAAAAATCTCTGCAAATAAATGAGAATGCGAGAGGCGGGTTTCATCTTGGTTTATGACCCAATTCTAGAAAGTCAAGCTAGAATTTACCGCAATACAAAAGATTCAGAATATTTATAATAATCATAATATTGTTTCACCATCTAGAAATGTGTAAACTAGAAATTCTTGATCACTTCGTCAATTCAGTTTATTAGCGTGCCTTACGCGCATAGCTCGGAAATCTATATTTCTAGTTAAGGGATACAGAAAATGGCCACTTATTCATTCTAGATGAAAGCGGTATACTATTTTTCTCAGTGTTTGTAATATAAGATTTACAGGTTTGTTGGATTGTGAAAGAAATCTATTTTTAAGATTATCAGCAAAACCATATTCTACAATAAGGTTACATACGAATTATGAAGATGAAATATATACGCGCTAGATTTTATGAGAAGCGTCTCTAGCAATAAATTTTCTGCAAAGATGTATTGATAGGCTTCTCTAAGTTTATCTTTGGTACTATAAGTGAAATTGGTGTTGTTCCGCTAGCAGCGGAAGCGCCTCAATTTATCATCGAGCCACCACAAAACTGACGCTTCGAGTAAAGGATGATTCATTCCAATGATCGTGCCAGTCCCTATCAGCACATCTTCGCCAAATGACATCCTCAGGATGTCCTATGGATTAAAATGACATCTATGGACATCCTATGGACATATTATGGATGTATTATGAACAAGTGTGTTGTTAGGGGTAGTAACTAAAGCTATCCGAACCACCGATATTAAACTTTTTAACACGTTTTTATTAGCTTCACCTGTATGTATGTTTGTAACCACTCTCGGAGCAAACAAATAATCTATATTGTAAAAAAAGTTTTTCCCTACGTAAACGCTGGGGCTGTGAGGTAAAGCTCTGGGCTACGAACCTAAAGGTCTAACGTTCGAGCCCAGTCAGGGGAGATTTTTTAAAAATGGTTTTTATTTAATTTTGAATTATTTATTTCTCATCCCTTCATTATGTTATTTATTCTGTTAATATTACGTAATTTCTAGACTTTTTTTTAAAATTAATTATTGTCTTAAAAAAAGTGTAATATACAGTTACTAATTTAAGAAACTTTATTAATTAGTATTTTCAAATAAATTTTACTTAAGTGTCATTAAATTTGTAGTAATCAAAGTGTTATTATTAAAATTTCGATCAAATGTCTTTTCGTTTACACGTCCTTTTACGTCAGTCCCTTGAAAGATTTACAAATGGTGCTTTACTGTAATAATAATAGTGAAAAATTCTATATATTTAAAAATAAATACACATATTTGTCAGTTTACATGATGATATAGAAGAAATATGCATAAAATATGATGGATAAAATTCCCATCGTTGACATCAATCACAAAATTCTTTTTGTGATTGACCTGAATCTCATTTGATTGACCTGGATTTTTGCACACGACTTCATAGTCAATGACAATACTACATGCAACTGTTTCCAGGTTCTTATCCCATCAGGGGCAGGTTCTAGGGGCAAAACAAAAATCTATATATATAAAACTCTATCGCATGTGGCACAGGATTTGGCTGTATTTGTATAACGTTGAATGCCAACAATTTCAATTAATTTTTTTATTAAAGATGTAAATATTATGGTGTGTCACTCACACGATTTTTTCTTACCCTGCATTTTAATTCTATAAAGACAGATATTTTGTGCTTTTCAGTTCACATTTCAATAAAAGCGTGTTCTTTAATTTTTTAAAAGTACAATTTTATTCCGATTGAAAAACTAACATTCAGTTAATGCAAGAAAGATTATAATTATTTACAATTTTAGAAAAGGAAGGTTTTTTCTTTCTTTCATTCTCTTTTTTTTTTTTTTTTTTTTTGGGGGGGGGGGGTTACTCGCCTAATAATTTTTGGTTTAGTCCTGGCTGGTCAAACTGAACAATTTTACTTAATGCGAGTCTTTTCGACACTTTCCAATCAGATTGAAAATTGTTAATTACTTCGGTTTGTCTGTCTGTGTTTCCGTGCTATAAGTCCCATAAATATCCATGGAATTTCTTGAAACTGACAGATGCTATTCAAGGTTACTCTCGGATATTCCCTGCTGAAAATTGAGTGAATACCTCTTCTGGTTTTTGTACAGGGACACTCGAAAGTATTCCAAAGCATTGTATTCCATGACAGGTATTTCTATAAACTATTTTGTATACCTTAACTTTAGACAAGGAAATTGAAATATGTTATTTAAGTTAACTATCAAATGTTTTCTATAGAAAATGGAGTAAATCCCACCACTGGATTCTGTATAGGGACACTCGAAAGTATTCCAAAGCATTGCGTTCTAGAAAAGATATTTCTAGAAACCAAATTTTGTTAACTTTACTTAGCACAAATCTTAATGAAATTAAAATATGTTATTCATATCCACAAAAGAATGCTTTCTAAAGAATATAGTATGATTAGCATTAAGATATACAGGGACATACAAAAATATTCAGTTACATTAAGGGATACAATTAAAAATTTGCTGGGATTGCATTTTCGTTTATCTTATGCGTTTTTAACACTTTTTGACAATTTTTAATTGAGAATATGATTTGAATCCGTGTATTTGTCTATCCGATTGTCTATCTGTCTATCTGTCTGATTATCCGTCTGTTTGCCTCCAGCATTAATAAATATTTCAGAATTTTGAAAAAAATGATATATGTCATTCAAATACAGTATGTAATGTTTGATGCTGATAAAATGAATGCTTATAATGTCTGTTTTGAATTTTAAACGATAACTCTACACAGCAAGAGAAATCCACGGTAGAATTTACTGTGGAGATTTTCACACTTCTAGACAAATACTTGATTTTGATCTGTGTCTTAATTAACTTGAAAAAGTTTGTACTGATAATTGATATGGACGAACCAGTGTCAAGAAGGACAGGTGTGTTGGACTTAGCCAACTGTATGAAGATGAGTGGTAGAATGGGTCCTTGCTCTTGAACGCTGGCGATAACGTGGCTTTGGGTAAAAGGAGGAATATCATTTAAAGATATATTCAAGAAATTGTCTATATTATTATCATTAGTTGTTTGTGTAAACCTATCAATTTTTTGCATATCAGTCTGTGTGGATGCAGTATGACCTAGAGAGAGACTGTGCGCATCCGCCACAGACCCTTTTACCAGTTTGGGTGAGAGAAAGGAGTTGCATCAGGATTAAGTTGACTAGTTTGGGTATCCTGATTTTGATTGGCCTTATATGGAGGTGACAGTCGGGATTCCGGCTGGGAAGCAGAGGACCTAGACGGCAACGCAGGATTTTCAGCAGGAAACTGAGTGAGGGAAGAACGGGGAATAAAATGACGCTTAAAGTCTACACAAAATTGACATGTGTGACCAAATTTCCCACAGAATTGACATTGCAGGGATGTGGAAAAAGTCTGGTTGTGTGCAGGCTGATTGAAACGATTTCCTTGTTGATTAAAAGCATGACGCTTATGAAATCTTTTATTTTGTTGAGTCTTGTACCTGAACTGAAAATTGCGATATGGTTTCGAAACATGTCGATTTTGCAATGAATTCTTTTTATGAGGAAAATGCTTTTGTTGCAATTTCTGTGTATGTGGTGGTTGCTGCATGTTTATGTTGTGAATTGATTCCTTTAAAAATGCGACTTCATGTTCGAGGTGTTTAATCGTGCTAGTATCTGACGATGAAGCATGGGAAATGATCTCATTTTGAGCCTCACAGTCCTGTAAGAGGACAGCTTTCCTTACTGCATCCTTATATGAAGTAATCTCTGATTGTAAAATACTTTTTCGAAAATCTGCCGGGATGATGGAAATAAATTTGTTGAATTTTATGGCATCGAGAGCTTGTACATTTGTTATATTTTGGTGAGCTCTTGGAGCTAAAGTGTCAAGACGATGAGACAAACTTTTAATTGATTCTGCTGGGAGCATTGACAGTGCAGAAAACTCTGAAAGTGCCTTGCAAAAATTGTTGGTTTGAAATTGCTCTTTTAATAATTTAAATAATGAACTTGTGTCAGGTATTGTTTCATACTGTAGTTTTTGAACGATAAATTTTAATGCTTGACCTGACAATTTAGCTCTTGCAAACGCTAGGGTCTGTTTATCAGACCAGTTGTTCAGGGATGCTATTTCTTGAATTTGCGAAATGAAAAAGTCTAAAATCTCGGCATCAACATCAAACGGAGAAATATTAATTTGGAAAGAAGTTGTTGTCATATTGCGTGTGTTAGTTTGGAAAAGCGTTTGGTGAGAATTATTTGTTTGTCTCATGGCACAATTTTACATAGTGGCTCTATACAGACATTTTAAACAAACACCTATAATTGCTCTTAAATTGGATTGATTTTTTTTTTTTTTTTTTTTTTTTTTTTAAATACATATCTTAATCTAAGTTAAGCTTATGGCTCATGAAAAAAAGTGGAATGGAATATAGTAAACAAATAAGAGAAATGGGGGAAAACACTAAGTACAATACAATAAATTATGTAAATATTATGAAGCTTTTTCTTTTTTTTATTATTATTATTATTTTCTATTTATCATTTTCTTCCTTACTTCATTTCCTTATATCATTTGATATAGGAAGTGCACTGTATGTGATCCTAACTCACAATCAATATCCTGTTGCATCAGCCCAACAGATAATACAAATACTCAAGTTTTTATGAAAAATAAGATTAATTCTTTTGTTATAATATAAAAGGATTTTTTTTTTTTTTTTTTTTTTTTTTTTTTTTACGGTGTATCATTTGTGCTTAAGTTATGCTGTTTACAGACATTACACACAATCACAGATACTCAAAAGAACTGTTAAAATTATATTATTCATATTCAGGTGTCTTCTAAACTTTTAAATATAGCAAAGTCAGATATGTCTGAATTTTAACCCAGAAACAATACTTTCTGTAACATATAAATGTAAGAGAGAAAAAAAAAAAAAAAAAAAAAAAAAAAAAACATAAAACATAAAACATAGCTGCTAATATTTTAATTTATTCCAGAGTACTTTTAGACCCGCCTTTATTTCACACCACTTTATTTATAGAAAAATTTTCTCCAATAGATACTCAGCCTTCCTTCAAGATTTATCAAACTCAACAAACTAAATTCTTTCTCTATCTTTCCTTAATTTTTCCTCCTCTCCTACATGGCGAATACTGGTCATGTCTGATGCTACAGCATTCCACGGAAGTGCTCTTGGGAAGCAATCATCCAGCGCATGATGTTGCTATTAACCAACATTGTTCATAGGGTGTTTGGGCTTGGTATAAAGACAGCCTGAACTTTGTATAAAGACTGTGTGAAATTTGTACATTACCTGTATGAACTTTGTAAACAGACTACCACTCGGCTCTGGTCCTCTTCACCTTTGTCGCCTTTTGTCGCGGGAGAGCTCTGCTCTGGCGACCATTGTAATTTTTTGTTGTTGTTGTTGTTTGCTTATGCAATAAAAAACAGGGGAGGCTTAACCTTTGGAGACGGGCTCTTTTGAATCTCCACAGTGGCTTTGGAGCCCCTCTCTAAAGGTTAAAAAACGCTCAAAACCGCTGCATAGTGGTGAGCGACCTCCTTCCGTCTTTGAATCTTTGAAGTGGTACGAAATAAAGACGGGGCTAAAAATACTCCGGAATAAATTAAAATATTGCGAGCAATGCATAAAACATAAAACGACTTATTAAAAAATAAAGAAATAAAGAAAATTCAAAGAAAATCTTAAATAACAATAATAAATGAAATTAACGAAAATTCTATAAATAATAATATATTTCAATCAACTTTCGGCATATTTTAATTCGTTGACAGAAGCTAACGCCTTTAAATTTCCCTATAAATGCTGCTATCGAGTGTGAAATCTTAAGAGTTAGAGACACGAATCTTGAGAGTCGATAACATTTTATTGAAATCGGACGGATCAATTTGTTTGTGTAATATTTTCTGCACGTTTAAAGATCGAAAAATATTAAATTAATACCAAGTGAAAAGATATTATCCTAGGATCAACAATATGTTAGATCGATTTCTAAACTCGAAAAATTAAATTTTTGACTTTCTTTAACCTATTTTATCCCATTGTCCTATTTAAAGGACAGCTGAAAAATAGCATATAGAAATCAGAATTTGCTTGGTGCGAATATTTTGTCAGTTGGAATATATAATGGTATATATAAAGCTTCTGCTAGCGTGTTATGTGTCTCACCTCCTCCTCCATCTGGAATCTTAGTTTAATCATTACATTAGGGGGCATGGTTTATCTTCTCTTTGCGGTTATTTATATCTTTCTGGAGAACTATCATGTAAATAATAAAGTATTATGCAGATAAACCAAAACTTTATACTCGGAAAGCACTTTTCACTATTGAAGAGAACACTAAAACATATAAGTGCAAATTTCCTCCTGCGTACAAGGTGGATAAGATTTCTTATACAGAATATATATATTTCCAAATTTTGTTGTATTTAGTTTATTTACGTTTAATTAACCTAAAAAAATATATCATTTTTCTCAAATTTGAGCAAAATAAATAAATTGGGATAAAATGGGTTAAAATAGTTCTTTTTTTCGTCTTTAAACTTTCAATGCTTTGTAAGAGAAATCTAAACTTTCGAGAAATAACAATTTATTAGATCGATTTCTATGCATAATTCTTAACAAAGTGTTAACTTTTTTAATTTTTTCTCGGAACAAAGAGCAGATTATCGATAAAAATTTATTTTCTCGGAGATTACAGTTTGTCATATCGATTTCTAATCCTCCAATAACAGTTATACTTGCAATTCATCAATATCGTTAAAACCGTTTATTTGCTATAATGTCTTTTTTCAGTAAGACGCGGACTAGCCGAGAAAATTAACGTCCGCAGAAAATACAATTTGTTAAATTGATTTTCAATTTTTGAAAGTACATAATTCTTTTTTCACCAAATTAAAGTCTTTTACTCTCTATAGTAATTTTCTCATGACGAAAACTGGGATATTAGTTTAACCGATTTTCTAGGAGATGAAAGTGTTTGATTGATGATTTATATTCTACAAAACCGTCTAATCCTTCAGTTTTGGCGAATTTATTAGGGCTGATTTTTTTTGTAATGTTGCTGTAAAAAATTGTAACTACACAATATTTGTAAGTAACTCATATCTAATAATGAAACTTTATGAGATATCGCTAAGTGCGTATTTTATATTAGTTTTTATAATAATAATTAAAAACATATGTGAGAAAACTATTACAATTTGTATAAAATGAAAGTTTCGATTAAAATAAAATCCAATTTGTACAAGAAAACAATTCATATTAGTATTAATTAATATATATGAATTACAATATGAATTACAAATATATATATATTACAATCCTACATATAATCAATAATCCAACATATCCAATTATATATATATGAATTGATTACAGTATTATTGATTACAATCCTACTTAAGGTTTGTTGTTCCATTTTGGGCGACACTCAAGTGCTGGTAAGTGGCCCTACTAGCTGAAGCGGGTTCTATGTTTATAATGGTGGCTGGTTGGTTTTCAGTTTTCCATATTCTAATGACTATTCGAGTTTGTCCAGGTATGTATTTATATATTCTTGTATTTTATATTGATGTATTGTATTTTGTGCTTGATTTCTGAATTTAATTGCTTTTTATGCTTTGTATTAATTAAATTCGTTTGCTGTATGGTCTTGCTTCCATCTGTGAGAAGTTGTGAGCTAGAAGCGTGTTTTTTGGTTAAATTACCAGCGTTTGCTCAGAAACTTCTCATATTCCTTTCCTTACATGGGAGAGCTCCCCTGATGAAGGCCCCCGTGTGTTTTGGAATTAATTTTTTCAGCTGGCTTTAGTTATTTTGCTTATTTATATATAGATATATATACATACATATATATATATATATATATATGTATATATATATATCTACGGATCAAATATTTAGTGTCTGATAAACATCAAAAATTACAATTTCGATTCTTTAAAAATTTAGCATTAATTAATGGCTATCCGAAACACTTAATAAAAAAATTCTTTTATTTATTTATTTATTTATTATTATTATTAGTAGTAATTTTTTTTTCTCCTCATAAATTTTATTCAAATTTAAATTTACGTCTAAATATTAGGTATTATTTTTTGGTTTTCAATCAAATACATTGATTATTTGAATCCTAAAAAAAAAAAAAAAAAAAAAAATTTGGTCTTCTTTTACTATTTTCCATGCTTCTTGGCTATTTAGTACAGACATTATATATATATATATTTTTTTTTTTCTCTTCTTCTTTAATAATCTATATCTTTTATTATTTATTTATTTTATTGTATTTTTCCATTATTTTCATCTCATTACTCCAGATGGCAGCACTCTTCATGATTCAATATTAGGAATCATCATCTGATTATTTTAAGGACTTAAATCCTTACCTTACATGAATTCCACTGTGAATCCTAAAAATTACTCCATGGTCAATGCAATTTTGAACTAATTAACTGTGGATTTAACTTAATCCTGATTGTTACATTTTTACATGTGCAACGTTTATTGCTTCAATTTCATTTAGAAAGGTTAAAGTAATCTTTATTCTTCTACAATTTTATGGGTTTTATTTTAATCTTACATTTAAATGGTTATGGTTTTTCATATTTAGGTAATGGTTTTATTAATATCGTCGTTTTATTATGATCTTCGTTTTTCTGTATTGACTATGTCTATTTCTTTTTTTGAGTTGTGTTCATTTCAAATATATTTTATTCAGTAATTTGAATTTTTGTATTTTTATTTTAATCTTCATTTTATATGGTTTTGGATTCTCATATTAGGTTATAGTTTTATTTTTATCTTCTTCTTTAATGGATTTTCTATGGGTGTTTCGGGCCTGCGAACAAAGAAATTCTTAGCTTTTGCTTTCTTTGCTACAGAAAAACATCCATATTTTCGCATATTTGCATTCTACCAGGCCCTTGAAAACGTTAGAATGCAAATAATGCTTTTTTTTATCATTCCAATTTCCAATATTTATTTCGATTTTTCTTAAATTATTCTTTGATTTGATATGGGTAGTCTTAGCTTGTGATCCGAGGAATTGTTTTGATACTGAAGTTGAGTCATCTTTAAATTTCATAAAAATTTTTTTGCACTGATTATATTAATGTATTTCTATATATATATATATATATATAACAAAGTTACAAAATGTACGATAGAAGAGAAACATCTATAAGATTTATATAAATATAACCAGGAATGGTCAAAATAAAAAGGAATTAAACCACAATACTTAAGCTTTAATTAAAAGTAATACCAACTGACGTCAGTAATGAAAAACATTAAAACTATTATCGACAAGAATAAAGAATGTTTCCCCATACTGAAACCTTTAATCAATACAATGAACATTGACAAGCATAGTATCGAGTGAAAGATTGCTCAACACACACACACACACACACACACACATATATATATATATATGTTTATATATATAAATGATAGATATCGTAATAAAATTTAATCTTAAAATTTAGCAATTAATAGATACAAAACAATACCAACACCAAATAATAGAACTGATTTTATCTAATAGGTAAGACTGACACAAAATTGTTGCGATACAGATTAAGATCCAATATGAGACAAAAACAATTTAAATTACTTACTCCGACATGAATGATAACAATTAAAAAAAGACCATTAAATTTAATGACAGAAAAAACAAATAAATAGTCACAGAAATAATTGGATAAAAATGCTTAAAATTAGAAGTAAATACTCATCAGGGGGCATGTACTTCATAAAGCTATGAAAGCTGCATCGATTTCGTAAAACAATATAGCTAATCATAGCAATTTATATTGTTCCAGCCCCGATCGAAGCAGCAATACCATATTGAATAAGAAATTAATTAAAAAATTAAATTATATCTTCATGGAATCCAGAGAGAAAACTAGAAAAAAAGCATAGTAGCCACATGTAAAACTTTTAACACAAATTGGAGAATAGGATGATGCTAACAAAAAAAAATGAAATTAAAATTAAAAGCTTTGCAAACATCGATTAATCGATAAAGAATGAACGACTGAGCATTTTCATTAACGATAAAATACACAGAGTAATTATTTATTGAGTTAGTGCAAGTATTTTAAAGTTAAATAAAGTTTAAGCTAGTTAATTGTTAATTAAAATTGTACGTAGATCAAGAAGCATTAAAACTTTCAAAGAAAGGATTAAAGAAAGAAGACAATCCATACTTGTCTCATTATGAACCGTACAATTTTTAGAACCCGCCTTTTCTTTCACACCAGTCATTTTTTTGAGTAATTTTATTCTTATTTAATCGTAACAACATTTGGAGAGAATTACTCTAAAAATAAAGTGGTAAGAAAAAAGGGACGTTTTTTCAGGGGGCGTTAACAATTGCAAGGTTATTAATGAGATGTTTGGTAAGTATGTATAATCCTTTAACATTCATGAACCTCCCTCTTTGTAAAATTTTCTAAATTTTAAAAGTGCTATTCTTATTCTCAAATTTTTAAGTAGCCCGTTCAAGCGAAAAATCATGATAAATGTATTTAAGAATTTTTGTAAAAATAAAAAAATAAAAAAAAATAAAAAAATCTTCTAATGTGTGCGGAAATTTTGAAAAATTTAATTTTTTTAATGTGTATATCTTTTTATATATAAATTATGATTTATATTGATAAATATTCACAGAAATTATATTCTTTACTAACGAAATTTAAAATTTTAGCACAATATTTGTTTGTAAATGGTCTCTAAACTTAATTTTTGCTTACTGATTAATGATAGATATAAATTTCAAATGATTAGTGTTGTAATTAAAATTACACATTTATTTATAAACGGAAATTAAACAAAAATGTGTGTAATTAAAATAACACATTTATTTATAAACGGAAATAAAACAAACTTGTGTCTAATTTAAATATATGTAAAAATACTTTATGTTTATATAATAAAATTTAAAAAGTTATTTGTATGTAAATATGGCCAGGTAAAAATGTTTCTTTTTTAACATGAGCGATAAATTGCTAGATGTAAAAGCGGAAAGCCATAATTGTAAAATTGAAGGAGGGAGAATGGAAATGTGTTCTTGATATGAATCTACGAGACGGTCCGGCGACGCAGCGAACAAAGCGTTTGACATTAAACGACAAAAGCTCACGAAAATGGTTTATTGCAGCTATAAATTATGAAAAAAGAGATGGAGAAGATTTTCGAGAACCGGGATTTCAAAGAAGAGTAGAGGGGATCGAGAGAAGTATAGAAGTACATTGGTAAAAAAAAAAAAAAAAACGACCACTGAGAAAAAAGGGAAAGGCCCCGATTTTTGCAGAAGGCGGAGTCAAAATGGGCCTGTAAGTGAGAAATAAAAAATATCGTCAGATGATGGAAAATTTTTGAAGGAGAAATATAGCAACGATTTGGAAATGAAATGATCCCATGAATCAAAGGTTGGAACCTTGCCGATGCTAGACCGAGAAGCGGCCGGTGCGCACAAAAGATTCCAGGAGTAGAAATCGTCGGATTAATGGAGATTAAAAGAAAGAAGCCTTCTGAGGTGAATGATGCTGGAAATGAAATGATCCCATGAATCAAAGGTTGGATCCTCGCCGCAGTTATATGATACTCTGGAAATTTTGGTGAAAGTTCTTTTAATAAATAAATAATTATGCCTGATGTCCGAGTTCGGGATTACCTTGATGTTGGACGCTCGTCGCCGGGTGAGTCTATACTTTAAATTATATATATATATAAAAAGAAAATATCTAAATTTTTTAGATTTCATTTTTTTCTTCTTCCTCCTTCAAATCTGGCTGAGTCCCGCTTAAAGTGCTATTGATTTATTATCAACAAGGATATCTCCTTAATTTAATTCTGATAAAGAATTTTTTATGTTTAGAATAAAAGATGAATAAAAGGTTATTTGTTATAAATTCTTATTGTTTTTTCTCATTGGTTTCTAGATAAATTATTCCAAGAAGACAGCTTAATAAAATAGGAGATAATTTTAGTATTCAAAATTTTATTTTATGACCCAGTAAAGATTTAATGAACTTGGGTATTATTTTGATTATTAATTTTTAGAAATAAATCAACGCAATGTATGGTACATATTGGAGAGTATCTCTAAAATAACAATTTCTCTCCAACAAATAGCACCAGTATTTTGTTTTATGAATCGATAAGCGATATAATAATTACGTGGTGTTTACATTTTTATAATATCTGTGGGTTAATAATTACAAAACTTTGAATAAACATCATAAAATGCAATAAACTCGGTTATTCACTTATTTAAAGTTTTGTAATTATTACATTAAAACGCCATTTCCGTGATGCATTATTATTATCCGTGGGATGTTTTTCTCCCTCGGAAAATTTCATAATTTTGTTTATTACTTGGTTACATCTCATACGTAAATTTGCCGATTAAACACCATTCCAAGAAGCCTTGTGAGGTTGAGACTGTAGAAGGTCACCACAGTTTGTTTAAAATTAAGCTGGAATCAGCAAAGTATAAAGTTGGGATGGTTAAATCGCTTCGACGCCAGTGACTCGGCAAAAGTTTAGGTCGGATTAGTTTTGTATCGACATGGTGCTGCAACGAAGGAATTAAGTTGTGGAGATTAAGAATTAAGATGTAGAGGAATTGAAGGCGATTTTGAAAGTTTGATTGAAATGAAGTGAAAGGAAGTTGGTAGAAAGTAGTATAAGATGGAGAGGGTTTTCGTAAAAGAGGTGGTGTAGTGGAGTCTTGTCCGACGTAACTCTACGACAATATCTAAAGCTGATATTTCAGTAGTTGAGATTAAGTTGTGCTTAGGTTAAGCGGTTTGATGAGTGGTGTTGTGTATCAGTGCGAGTATTCGTGAATGGAAATTTGATTCGGTCGGGAATCCGCGAATCTGTTGGAAAGTCTCGGTATCTACGTAAAGGAGTGCATTCGTCTAACTTCTACTACTCTGGGGTGAGATATTTTCAAATTATCGAAATTAGTCATTGTACATTCATTTGATAAAGTATTTAAATACGCTGACTGAACTACCAAAATTCCAGATCATCCTCCCATTAATCTAATTGAATAAACTCTTGGTTTTATTTTTATATATCTGAGTCTCTGTGCTAATTTCATATTTAATACTTTAGTAGTTAAATTAACTAAGCTAATCACTAAGTTAAGATGGGGTCTGCGTTAACGCAAACCTCATAGCCTTAATTCTCAAAATATTTTGAACTATTTACTTACGATGAATAAATTACGTAATTATTAAACACTTAAGCGTTAGAAAATTTAAAACTAGAAATGGAAAATAAAAGAATATTATAGAAGAAAGTATGTGAATATGGAATATCATTTTTTTTTTTTTAACTTGCCATAATAAAGTAAAGTATCTTGATAAATACAAAACTTCGAATAAACATCATAAAATGCAAGAGAATGTAGCATTTATTTCGAGTCGAAAGAAAACACGACCCTTGACCCTTTGTACAGGGAACAAAGTAACTAGGCACGAGTGCTGCAAGGCAAAAAAAGCGGTAACGTACAAAACCAAATAAAGTGAAGGGCAAAAACAAATAAATTCGAATGTAAATATAAATAATGGCGTGAGCAGTATTATAAAATACAATTAGAAAAAATAAATTAAATAAAACAAAATCTAAAAACCGTAATTATGTGAGTAATTTCCAAGCATCAGACAAGAACGGAGTGGAAGAAATATCATCAACAAGATTTTTCAAGTACATATGTAAAAAGCTTCATGGATATCCAAATGGTAAGGGTAGATAGAAAAAAGAAATTATGTTAACTTTATAAAAATCGAAACAATGACCATGAGCCCAGCAATGGGAAGCAATAGAGGAAATCACTTCATTACGAACATTTCAATGGCGCTCATTTATTCTATACTTTAGACGCCTAATAATTTGACCAATATACCGGGTGATCCAAAAGTCAGGACAAACTTTAAAAATGAATAATTCGAAAACGAATCAAGATACAAAGATACAGTTTGCACCAAACGGATGAAAAAGAAACCGGGTTTTGTGTGGCAAAGGAAAAAAATTAGTTCTGTTGGCGACCAACAGATTGTTAGGTTACATTTATTTTTTCCATTACCAATGCCTCTTGTATTTACCCTCCTTCACTGTATAATAGATCATTCCAATAACGACTGGCGCGTCACCACTTGGACTGTTTTCGTACGGCGCATCTTTTACCTGTACCTTAGTTGAATATTTGTTTCTCTATATGTAACTATGTGATGTGAGTGTTCGTCTAATTAAAAGTGTTTCGTTTTAATATGGACTCATTAATATGCATTATAATTTGCGTGCTCTGCCTTCTAGGCCCAATAGGTTATGGGCCCAGAGCAAATTAATTTTTTATTTACGATAAATAGACTTTTATCTGTTAGATAGACGACCACGTTTAAAAATGGCGTCTTATGGAACACTACGTATTGAAACTTTAAACAAAGATAATTACGAGACATGGAAGATACAAATGAAGGCACTCTTAATAAAAAATGAATCCTGGATTTATGTATCTGGCTCTAAACCAAAGCCAGAGCTCGTGGCAGGTGATGCGACATCAAAAGAAGCGTTCGATAAATGGACTGATATGGATGAAAAGGCCAAAGCCGACATAATTTTGTGTATATCGCCTTCTGAACTGAAACAAATAAAAAACTGTGAAACATCCCTGGATATATGGAAAAAATTAGAAGAAATATATCAATCTAAAGGCCCCGCTAGAAAAGCGTCACTGTTAAAATCGCTTATTCAACATAAAATGGCAGATTCCTCTTCTGTGAGCATTCGAGATCATCTTCGAAAGTTTTTTGACATAGTCGATAAACTATCTGAAATGGACATTAGAATAGATGATGACTTGTTAACTGTGATGTTGTTATACAGCCTACCATCCAGTTATGAAAATTTCCGGTGCGCAATAGAATCCAGGGATGAGCTACCGAAACCAGAAGTACTACGAATAAAAATAGTAGAAGAAAACGACGCCAGACGCCATGATGACAGACCGAACGATGGAGCGTTCATGACTGGGAATTTCCGAAAGAAACCTGCTCCGTGGAATAAAAATAAAAGGAATCCTAAGATTACTGAACAGTACACTCAGAACGAAAGAGATAATTCAAAAATTACTTGCTGGAAATGTAAACGTATCGGTCACCGTGCAAATCAGTGTGAAAAAGATAAATCATTTAAATATCGACAAAACAGTTTAGGACTACTGACCAGCACAAATTCAACGAATACGAACATATTATTCAAAGAACAATCCGAGAATCTTTGGTGTGTCGACAGCGGCTGTACTCGACACATGGGGAAGGATGACTCCAATTTTCACAATTTAAAGGATACGGATATAAAATCTGTAAATTTAGCGAATAATGAAACAACTGATGTGTCCGGTGTTGGTAAAATATTAATTAAAACAACAGTCAATTCAAAACTTCAAAATGTAGAGATAAATGATGCTCTATTGGTTCCAGAATTGAAAACGAACTTATTGTCCGTGTCACAAATGTGCGACAAAGGTTTCACTGTAACTTTTAAAGACAAATGTGCTATTATAAATAACAGACAAAAAAATGTGACTCTAATTGCGGACAGAAAAAATGATCTTTATTATCTGCGGGATAATAATGCAAATATAAATAATGCAGTTAATTTTTCGAGTGAATCAATCGATAGTTCTAAAAATATTTTTGTCGATGTAGAAAAATGGCATTGTAGAATGGGTCATCTAAATGTAAAAGATTTGATTGATTCAAATTTAAAAGGTCATATTAGGGGGTTAAATATTAAAAAGGTATCCGACTTCAATTGTGAAGTTTGCGCGTTAAATAAAATGACCCGTGCTCCTTTTCCTAAGCACTCAGATCGTGTTACAAAAATGTTAGAAATAGTTCATTCGGATCTTTGTGGGCCTATTAGGGTTCCCTCAATAGGTAAGTCCCTTTATTTTATTACTTTTATTGATGATTATTCTCGTTATTGTGCAGTAAAATTCTTAAAAACTAAAGATGAAGCATTAAATGCTTTTAAAGAAATCAAACTTCTTTGGGAAAATGAAAAATCTATAAAAATAAAAAAATTCATGAGTGATAATGGGGGCGAATTTATTGGGACTGAATTTGAAAATTTCTTAAAAGAAAATGGTATTCAGCATAGATTAACAACCCCTTATTGTCCGGAACAATCAGGTGTGTGTGAAAGGAAAAATAGAACTCTCGTCGAAATGGCCCGTTGTCTATTATCACAATCAAAATTACCCTTAAATTTATGGGCAGAAGCTATTAATACTTCTAATTATATAAGAAATAGATGCCCAACAAAAGCTTTAAATGGAAAAACCCCATATGAATTATGGAATAATATAACACCTAACGTTAGCTATTTTAAATCTTTTGGCTGCACTTCTTATTTTTTCAATAACCACCCTAAACACAAATTTTCCCCAAGGTCTAAAAAAGGGATATTTGTGGGTTATTCAGAAAATTCTAAGGCATTTCGTATTTATCTTCCTGAATCAAACACAGTAATTTTATCCCGTAGCGTAAAATTTTTTGAAGCGAAATCTAATGATGTTTCAAAAATAGGTCAATTGTATCCACATGTTTTTGAAAGAGAAATACAATTAAGCGAATCGCAAAATGACTCACACATGCAGCAGGCAGAAGAAAAAATTTCTCCTCCTCAAATAAAATATGAAAAAAATGAACTGTCACGTGACTCAGAATCGGCGCTCGAAGATAAAAATATATTGTCATTGCGTAATCGCGAAATAATCAGGGAGCCGGAATCAATTGCGAATGCTGTTTATAGTTTTAATTCGAAAATAGAAATAAATAATGCCTTGAAAAGTCCGGAAGCTTCGAATTGGTATAAATCAATGACTGACGAAATAAAAGTAATATTAAAAAATGATACATTCGAAGTAGTAGAAAGGCCCCAGAAAAAATGCATAAAAGGTAGATTTGTCCTTACAAATAAATATGATCAACATGGATCTCTTTTGAAATATAAAGCGGGATTAGTAGCTCGCGGATTTAGTCAAAAATTTGGTATAGATTTTCGTGAAACTTTTTCTCCGGTAGCAAAAATGGGATCTATTAGAATCTTAGCAGGTTATGCTGCAAAATTAGGAATAAAAATACATCAATTTGACATAACGTCAGCATATTTGAATGGAAAATTAGATGAGGAAATTTTTATGGAAGTTCCCGATTACTTTAAAGAAATACTTCAAATAATTATGAATGAAAATTGCGATAGGGACATATCTGATAAAGCAGCCGAGATTCTTAAATATCTAAATGTAGGGAATAAAGTTCTTTTGTTAAAAAGATCGCTCTATGGCCTCAAGCAGGCCGGGAGGTGTTGGAACACTAAATTAAATAAAATTTTGAATGATTTCGGAGCAAAACAAACAAATGCAGATCCATGTTTATATTATATTAAAAGTGATAAAGGGTTGACTCTTATAATGATTTACGTTGATGACATATTGTTTATGTCACAGGACCCTGATATGTTAGAAAACTTCAAAATTCATCTTAATGAAAAACTAGATGTTAAATATTCAGGCATAGTTAAATATTGTCTAGGGATAAATTTTCAGTTAGAAAATGGCCTTATAACAATGAGTCAACATAGTTATATTAGAGAGCTCTTAGAGCGTTTTGGCATGACAGAAGCCAAGCCCGTAGCTTGTCCTATGGATACAAGCATTCGATTAAAAAAGGCCGAAAAATGTTGTGAAAACGAATATCCCTACCGTGAATTAGTTGGAAGTTTGATGTATCTTGCAACTTCCACCAGGCCGGACATTGCAAATTCCGTCAGTCAATTAAGTCAATTTCTAACTTGTTTTGATAAAACTCATTGGACTGCCGCTAAACGAGTTTTACGATACTTAAAGAAAACAATAAATTTTGGACTTGTATTTAGAAAAAGTAATGAGCCTTTGTTCGGTTACACTGACGCGGATTGGGGGAATTGCCTCGATGACCGTAGGTCATATACAGGTTACTGTTTCATTTTTTGCGGGAGTGCAATTACATGGGAAAGCCGTAAACAGTGTACCGTAGCTCTCTCATCAACGGAAGCCGAATATATGGCTTTATCCGATGCCACTAAGGAAGGGATATATTTATGTAAATTACTAAATGAGTTATCTGAAGGCAAAATTGAAAAAGTGAGTATATTTACAGATAACTTAGGATCTATTAAATTAGCTGAAAATCCGATCTTTCATAAGCGCACCAAACATATAGACATTAGGCATCATTTCATAAGGGATGCACTGAAAGATGGAATTATTGATTTAAATTTTGTGTCTACTGAAAATATGGGGGCTGATATTCTTACAAAAGCATTAACATCATCAAAACATTACAACTGTTGTAAAATTATGGGATTGGAAGATGTAACATTGTTATTTAGGTAAATACGTCGACATTGTGGGGGGGTGTTAGGTTACATTTATTTTTTCCATTACCAATGCCTCTTGTATTTACCCTCCTTCACTGTATAATAGATCATTCCAATAACGACTAGCGCGCCACCACATGGACTGTTTTCGTACGGCGCATCTTTTACCTGTACCTTAGTTGAATATTTGTTTCTCTATATGTAACTATGTGATGTGAGTGTTCGTCTAATTAAAAGTGTTTCGTTTTAATATGGACTCATTAATATGCATTATAATTTGCGTGCTCTGCCTTCTAGGCCCAATAGGTTATGGGCCCAGAGCAAGTTAATTTTTTATTTACGATAAATAGACTTTTATCTGTTAGATAGACGACCACGTTTAAAAATGGCGTCTTATGGAACACTACGTATTGAAACTTTAAACAAAGATAATTACGAGACATGGAAGATACAAATGAAGGCACTCTTAATAAAAAATGAATCCTGGATTTATGTATCTGGCTCTAAACCAAAGCCAGAGCTCGTGGCAGGTGATGCGACATCAAAAGAAGCGTTCGATAAATGGACTGATATGGATGAAAAGGCCAAAGCCGACATAATTTTGTGTATATCGCCTTCTGAACTGAAACAAATAAAAAACTGTGAAACATCCCTGGATATATGTAAAAAATTAGAAGAAATATATCAATCTAAAGGCCCCGCTAGAAAAGCGTCACTGTTAAAATCGCTTATTCAACATAAAATGGCAGATTCCTCTTCTGTGAGCATTCGAGATCATCTTCGAAAGTTTTTTGACATAGTCGATAAACTATCTGAAATGGACATTAGAATAGATGATGACTTGTTAACTGTGATGTTGTTATACAGCCTACCATCCAGTTATGAAAATTTCCGGTGCGCAATAGAATCCAGGGATGAGCTACCGAAACCAGAAGTACTACGAATAAAAATAGTAGAAGAAAACGACGCCAGACGCCATGATGACAGACCGAACGATGGAGCGTTCATGACTGGGAATTTCCGAAAGAAACCTGCTCCGTGGAATAAAAATAAAAGGAATCCTAAGATTACTGAACAGTACACTCAGAACGAAAGAGATAATTCAAAAATTACTTGCTGGAAATGTAAACGTATCGGTCACCGTGCAAATCAGTGTGAAAAAGATAAATCATTTAAATATCGACAAAACAGTTTAGGACTACTGACCAGCACAAATTCAACGAATACGAACATATTATTCAAAGAACAATCCGAGAATCTTTGGTGTGTCGACAGCGGCTGTACTCGACACATGGGGAAGGATGACTCCAATTTTCACAATTTAAAGGATACGGATATAAAATCTGTAAATTTAGCGAATAATGAAACAACTGATGTGTCCGGTGTTGGTAAAATATTAATTAAAACAACAGTCAATTCAAAACTTCAAAATGTAGAGATAAATGATGCTCTATTGGTTCCAGAATTGAAAACGAACTTATTGTCCGTGTCACAAATGTGCGACAAAGGTTTCACTGTAACTTTTAAAGACAAATGTGCTATTATAAATAACAGACAAAAAAATGTGACTCTAATTGCGGACAGAAAAAATGATCTTTATTATCTGCGGGATAATAATGCAAATATAAATAATGCAGTTAATTTTTCGAGTGAATCAATCGATAGTTCTAAAAATATTTTTGTCGATGTAGAAAAATGGCATTGTAGAATGGGTCATCTAAATGTAAAAGATTTGATTGATTCAAATTTAAAAGGTCATATTAGGGGGTTAAATATTAAAAAGGTATCCGACTTCAATTGTGAAGTTTGCGCGTTAAATAAAATGACCCGTGCTCCTTTTCCTAAGCACTCAGATCGTGTTACAAAAATGTTAGAAATAGTTCATTCGGATCTTTGTGGGCCTATTAGGGTTCCCTCAATAGGTAAGTCCCTTTATTTTATTACTTTTATTGATGATTATTCTCGTTATTGTGCAGTAAAATTCTTAAAAACTAAAGATGAAGCATTAAATGCTTTTAAAGAAATCAAACTTCTTTGGGAAAATGAAAAATCTATAAAAATAAAAAAATTCATGAGTGATAATGGGGGCGAATTTATTGGGACTGAATTTGAAAATTTCTTAAAAGAAAATGGTATTCAGCATAGATTAACAACCCCTTATTGTCCGGAACAATCAGGTGTGTGTGAAAGGAAAAATAGAACTCTCGTCGAAATGGCCCGTTGTCTATTATCACAATCAAAATTACCCTTAAATTTATGGGCAGAAGCTATTAATACTTCTAATTATATAAGAAATAGATGCCCAACAAAAGCTTTAAATGGAAAAACCCCATATGAATTATGGAATAATATAACACCTAACGTTAGCTATTTTAAATCTTTTGGCTGCACTTCTTATTTTTTCAATAACCACCCTAAACACAAATTTTCCCCAAGGTCTAAAAAAGGGATATTTGTGGGTTATTCAGAAAATTCTAAGGCATTTCGTATTTATCTTCCTGAATCAAACACAGTAATTTTATCCCGTAGCGTAAAATTTTTTGAAGCGAAATCTAATGATGTTTCAAAAATAGGTCAATTGTATCCACATGTTTTTGAAAGAGAAATACAATTAAGCGAATCGCAAAATGACTCACACATGCAGCAGGCAGAAGAAAAAATTTCTCCTCCTCAAATAAAATATGAAAAAAATGAACTGTCACGTGACTCAGAATCGGCGCTCGAAGATAAAAATATATTGTCATTGCGTAATCGCGAAATAATCAGGGAGCCGGAATCAATTGCGAATGCTGTTTATAGTTTTAATTCGAAAATAGAAATAAATAATGCCTTGAAAAGTCCGGAAGCTTCGAATTGGTATAAATCAATGACTGACGAAATAAAAGTAATATTAAAAAATGATACATTCGAAGTAGTAGAAAGGCCCCAGAAAAAATGCATAAAAGGTAGATTTGTCCTTACAAATAAATATGATCAACATGGATCTCTTTTGAAATATAAAGCGGGATTAGTAGCTCGCGGATTTAGTCAAAAATTTGGTATAGATTTTCGTGAAACTTTTTCTCCGGTAGCAAAAATGGGATCTATTAGAATCTTAGCAGGTTATGCTGCAAAATTAGGAATAAAAATACATCAATTTGACATAACGTCAGCATATTTGAATGGAAAATTAGATGAGGAAATTTTTATGGAAGTTCCCGATTACTTTAAAGAAATACTTCAAATAATTATGAATGAAAATTGCGATAGGGACATATCTGATAAAGCAGCCGAGATTCTTAAATATCTAAATGTAGGGAATAAAGTTCTTTTGTTAAAAAGATCGCTCTATGGCCTCAAGCAGGCCGGGAGGTGTTGGAACACTAAATTAAATAAAATTTTGAATGATTTCGGAGCAAAACAAACAAATGCAGATCCATGTTTATATTATATTAAAAGTGATAAAGGGTTGACTCTTATAATGATTTACGTTGATGACATATTGTTTATGTCACAGGACCCTGATATGTTAGAAAACTTCAAAATTCATCTTAATGAAAAACTAGATGTTAAATATTCAGGCATAGTTAAATATTGTCTAGGGATAAATTTTCAGTTAGAAAATGGCCTTATAACAATGAGTCAACATAGTTATATTAGAGAGCTCTTAGAGCGTTTTGGCATGACAGAAGCCAAGCCCGTAGCTTGTCCTATGGATACAAGCATTCGATTAAAAAAGGCCGAAAAATGTTGTGAAAACGAATATCCCTACCGTGAATTAGTTGGAAGTTTGATGTATCTTGCAACTTCCACCAGGCCGGACATTGCAAATTCCGTCAGTCAATTAAGTCAATTTCTAACTTGTTTTGATAAAACTCATTGGACTGCCGCTAAACGAGTTTTACGATACTTAAAGAAAACAATAAATTTTGGACTTGTATTTAGAAAAAGTAATGAGCCTTTGTTCGGTTACACTGACGCGGATTGGGGGAATTGCCTCGATGACCGTAGGTCATATACAGGTTACTGTTTCATTTTTTGCGGGAGTGCAATTACATGGGAAAGCCGTAAACAGTGTACCGTAGCTCTCTCATCAACGGAAGCCGAATATATGGCTTTATCCGATGCCACTAAGGAAGGGATATATTTATGTAAATTACTAAATGAGTTATCTGAAGGCAAAATTGAAAAAGTGAGTATATTTACAGATAACTTAGGATCTATTAAATTAGCTGAAAATCCGATCTTTCATAAGCGCACCAAACATATAGACATTAGGCATCATTTCATAAGGGATGCACTGAAAGATGGAATTATTGATTTAAATTTTGTGTCTACTGAAAATATGGGGGCTGATATTCTTACAAAAGCATTAACATCATCAAAACATTACAACTGTTGTAAAATTATGGGATTGGAAGATGTAACATTGTTATTTAGGTAAATACGTCGACATTGTGGGGGGGTGTTAGGTTACATTTATTTTTTCCATTACCAATGCCTCTTGTATTTACCCTCCTTCACTGTATAATAGATCATTCCAATAACGACTAGCGCGCCACCACATGGACTGTTTTCGTACGGCGCATCTTTTACCTGTACCTTAGTTGAATATTTGTTTCTCTATATGTAACTATGTGATGTGAGTGTTCGTCTAATTAAAAGTGTTTCGTTTTAATATGGACTCATTAATATGCATTATAATTTGCGTGCTCTGCCTTCTAGGCCCAATAGGTTATGGGCCCAGAGCAAGTTAATTTTTTATTTACGATAAATAGACTTTTATCTGTTAGATAGACGACCACGTTTAAAAATGGCGTCTTATGGAACACTACGTATTGAAACTTTAAACAAAGATAATTACGAGACATGGAAGATACAAATGAAGGCACTCTTAATAAAAAATGAATCCTGGATTTATGTATCTGGCTCTAAACCAAAGCCAGAGCTCGTGGCAGGTGATGCGACATCAAAAGAAGCGTTCGATAAATGGACTGATATGGATGAAAAGGCCAAAGCCGACATAATTTTGTGTATATCGCCTTCTGAACTGAAACAAATAAAAAACTGTGAAACATCCCTGGATATATGTAAAAAATTAGAAGAAATATATCAATCTAAAGGCCCCGCTAGAAAAGCGTCACTGTTAAAATCGCTTATTCAACATAAAATGGCAGATTCCTCTTCTGTGAGCATTCGAGATCATCTTCGAAAGTTTTTTGACATAGTCGATAAACTATCTGAAATGGACATTAGAATAGATGATGACTTGTTAACTGTGATGTTGTTATACAGCCTACCATCCAGTTATGAAAATTTCCGGTGCGCAATAGAATCCAGGGATGAGCTACCGAAACCAGAAGTACTACGAATAAAAATAGTAGAAGAAAACGACGCCAGACGCCATGATGACAGACCGAACGATGGAGCGTTCATGACTGGGAATTTCCGAAAGAAACCTGCTCCGTGGAATAAAAATAAAAGGAATCCTAAGATTACTGAACAGTACACTCAGAACGAAAGAGATAATTCAAAAATTACTTGCTGGAAATGTAAACGTATCGGTCACCGTGCAAATCAGTGTGAAAAAGATAAATCATTTAAATATCGACAAAACAGTTTAGGACTACTGGCCAGCACAAATTCAACGAATACGAACATATTATTCAAAGAACAATCCGAGAATCTTTGGTGTGTCGACAGCGGCTGTACTCGACACATGGGGAAGGATGACTCCAATTTTCACAATTTAAAGGATACGGATATAAAATCTGTAAATTTAGCGAATAATGAAACAACTGATGTGTCCGGTGTTGGTAAAATATTAATTAAAACAAAAGTCAATTCAAAACTTCAAAATGTAGAGATAAATGATGCTCTATTGGTTCCAGAATTGAAAACGAACTTATTGTCCGTGTCACAAATGTGCGACAAAGGTTTCACTGTAACTTTTAAAGACAAATGTGCTATTATAAATAACAGACAAAAAAATGTGACTCTAATTGCGGACAGAAAAAATGATCTTTATTATCTGCGGGATAATAATGCAAATATAAATAATGCAGTTAATTTTTCGAGTGAATCAATCGATAGTTCTAAAAATATTTTTGTCGATGTAGAAAAATGGCATTGTAGAATGGGTCATCTAAATGTAAAAGATTTGATTGATTCAAATTTAAAAGGTCATATTAGGGGGTTAAATATTAAAAAGGTATCCGACTTCAATTGTGAAGTTTGCGCGTTAAATAAAATGACCCGTGCTCCTTTTCCTAAGCACTCAGATCGTGTTACAAAAATGTTAGAAATAGTTCATTCGGATCTTTGTGGGCCTATTAGGGTTCCCTCAATAGGTAAGTCCCTTTATTTTATTACTTTTATTGATGATTATTCTCGTTATTGTGCAGTAAAATTCTTAAAAACTAAAGATGAAGCATTAAATGCTTTTAAAGAAATCAAACTTCTTTGGGAAAATGAAAAATCTATAAAAATAAAAAAATTCATGAGTGATAATGGGGGCGAATTTATTGGGACTGAATTTGAAAATTTCTTAAAAGAAAATGGTATTCAGCATAGATTAACAACCCCTTATTGTCCGGAACAATCAGGTGTGTGTGAAAGGAAAAATAGAACTCTCGTCGAAATGGCCCGTTGTCTATTATCACAATCAAAATTACCCTTAAATTTATGGGCAGAAGCTATTAATACTTCTAATTATATAAGAAATAGATGCCCAACAAAAGCTTTAAATGGAAAAACCCCATATGAATTATGGAATAATATAACACCTAACGTTAGCTATTTTAAATCTTTTGGCTGCACTTCTTATTTTTTCAATAACCACCCTAAACACAAATTTTCCCCAAGGTCTAAAAAAGGGATATTTGTGGGTTATTCAGAAAATTCTAAGGCATTTCGTATTTATCTTCCTGAATCAAACACAGTAATTTTATCCCGTAGCGTAAAATTTTTTGAAGCGAAATCTAATGATGTTTCAAAAATAGGTCAATTGTATCCACATGTTTTTGAAAGAGAAATACAATTAAGCGAATCGCAAAATGACTCACACATGCAGCAGGCAGAAGAAAAAATTTCTCCTCCTCAAATAAAATATGAAAAAAATGAACTGTCACGTGACTCAGAATCGGCGCTCGAAGATAAAAATATATTGTCATTGCGTAATCGCGAAATAATCAGGGAGCCGGAATCAATTGCGAATGCTGTTTATAGTTTTAATTCGAAAATAGAAATAAATAATGCCTTGAAAAGTCCGGAAGCTTCGAATTGGTATAAATCAATGACTGACGAAATAAAAGTAATATTAAAAAATGATACATTCGAAGTAGTAGAAAGGCCCCAGAAAAAATGCATAAAAGGTAGATTTGTCCTTACAAATAAATATGACCAACATGGATCTCTTTTGAAATATAAAGCGGGATTAGTAGCTCGCGGATTTAGTCAAAAATTTGGTATAGATTTTCGTGAAACTTTTTCTCCGGTAGCAAAAATGGGATCTATTAGAATCTTAGCAGGTTATGCTGCAAAATTAGGAATAAAAATACATCAATTTGACATAACGTCAGCATATTTGAATGGAAAATTAGATGAGGAAATTTTTATGGAAGTTCCCGATTACTTTAAAGAAATACTTCAAATAATTATGAATGAAAATTGCGATAGGGACATATCTGATAAAGCAGCCGAGATTCTTAAATATCTAAATGTAGGGAATAAAGTTCTTTTGTTAAAAAGATCGCTCTATGGCCTCAAGCAGGCCGGGAGGTGTTGGAACACTAAATTAAATAAAATTTTGAATGATTTCGGAGCAAAACAAACAAATGCAGATCCATGTTTATATTATATTAAAAGTGATAAAGGGTTGACTCTTATAATGATTTACGTTGATGACATATTGTTTATGTCACAGGACCCTGATATGTTAGAAAACTTCAAAATTCATCTTAATGAAAAACTAGATGTTAAATATTCAGGCATAGTTAAATATTGTCTAGGGATAAATTTTCAGTTAGAAAATGGCCTTATAACAATGAGTCAACATAGTTATATTAGAGAGCTCTTAGAGCGTTTTGGCATGACAGAAGCCAAGCCCGTAGCTTGTCCTATGGATACAAGCATTCGATTAAAAAAGGCCGAAAAATGTTGTGAAAACGAATATCCCTACCGTGAATTAGTTGGAAGTTTGATGTATCTTGCAACTTCCACCAGGCCGGACATTGCAAATTCCGTCAGTCAATTAAGTCAATTTCTAACTTGTTTTGATAAAACTCATTGGACTGCCGCTAAACGAGTTTTACGATACTTAAAGAAAACAATAAATTTTGGACTTGTATTTAGAAAAAGTAATGAGCCTTTGTTCGGTTACACTGACGCGGATTGGGGGAATTGCCTCGATGACCGTAGGTCATATACAGGTTACTGTTTCATTTTTTGCGGGAGTGCAATTACATGGGAAAGCCGTAAACAGTGTACCGTAGCTCTCTCATCAACGGAAGCCGAATATATGGCTTTATCCGATGCCACTAAGGAAGGGATATATTTATGTAAATTACTAAATGAGTTATCTGAAGGCAAAATTGAAAAAGTGAGTATATTTACAGATAACTTAGGATCTATTAAATTAGCTGAAAATCCGATCTTTCATAAGCGCACCAAACATATAGACATTAGGCATCATTTCATAAGGGATGCACTGAAAGATGGAATTATTGATTTAAATTTTGTGTCTACTGAAAATATGGGGGCTGATATTCTTACAAAAGCATTAACATCATCAAAACATTACAACTGTTGTAAAATTATGGGATTGGAAGATGTAACATTGTTATTTAGGTAAATACGTCGACATTGTGGGGGGGTGTTAGGTTACATTTATTTTTTCCATTACCAATGCCTCTTGTATTTACCCTCCTTCACTGTATAATAGATCATTCCAATAACGACTAGCGCGCCACCACATGGACTGTTTTCGTACGGCGCATCTTTTACCTGTACCTTAGTTGAATATTTGTTTCTCTATATGTAACTATGTGATGTGAGTGTTCGTCTAATTAAAAGTGTTTCGTTTTAATATGGACTCATTAATATGCATTATAATTTGCGTGCTCTGCCTTCTAAGCCCAATACAGATGGCGCTATAGAGTTTTATTTCACCAAAAGATGATTTACAAATGAAACAAAATGTTGACAACTTACAAGTCAGCTTAATTACAGTTAATTAGTACTACTACAGTAACTGTTCAATGTCCATCATTCAGAAGTACAGCTGTGAGATGATTCACCACATCGTTCACAGCATTTAGTAGCATTTCTTGCGTTATGGCAGACACATTTTGGCGGATGGTATCTTTCAGTGCTGCTAGTGATGCCGGTTGGCAGCGGTACACTTTTGACTTCTAAGAATCCCCACAGTCAAAAGTCACAGGGTGTCAGATCGGGAGATCTTGGAGGCCATGCGTGATTAAAATAGCGACTGAGAATGCGATATTTCGATGCATATAAGCTTCGACTATCATTACCTGCTGTAGTTGTTCCTTTTTATATCGTTTGTTGCTTTGCATAATCCTACATCAGAAATACGACAGCGCCATCTGTTGGTCGCCAACAGAACTATTTTTTTTTTCTTTGCCACACAAAACCCGGATTCTTTGCCATCCGTTTGGTGCAAACCGTATCTTTGTATCTTGATTCGCTTTCGAATTATTCATTTTTAAAGTTTGTCCTGACTTTTGGATCACCCGGTATATAACCTAAATTACACGAAGAACATGTAATTAAATAAACACCTGATTGGTTTTCAATAGGAATGAGATATTTAAGAGAAGATAATTTAACTTTGTTGACACGTTTGTAAATGACTTTAAAACCAAAGAGTGAAAGAATTTTAGAAATTTTAAAAGAAAGTGATGAATAAAAATTTAAAAGTCCTGGGATGAGACCATGATCGTTCAATTTGGATAAAGAAAATTTAGGATTTTTGAAAATTTATATAGAACTTTGTGAGGTCGAGACTGTAGAATGTCACCACAGTTTGTTTAAAATTAAGCTGGATCCAGCAAAGTAGTCAGTTGAGATGGTTAAATCACTTCGGCGAAATTTCGGGTCGGATTAGTTTTGTGTCAACATGGTGCTGCAACGAAGGAATTAAGTTGTGAGATGTAGATGAATGGGAAGCAATTTTAAAAGTTTGGTCGAAATGAAGAGAAGGGAAGTTGGTGGAAAATGGTATAAGATGGAGATGATTTTCATAAAAGGTGTGGTGTCGTGGAGTCTTGTCCGACGTCTGTCTACGACAACGTTAAGGCTTAGAGCCTGGAGAAAGTCATATTTCGATAAGGGAGATTGAGTTGCACTTAAGTTAAGTAGTTTAATGAGTGTTGTGCTTCGGTGGTAGTATTCGAGAATGGAAAATTGAATCAGCCGGGAATCCGCTGATCTAATTGGAGTCACGGTATTTGAGTAAGGGAGTGCATCCGTCTCTACAACTTCTACTGTTTCTGCGGTGTTATATATTTCAAATTATCTAAATTAGCTATTATACATTTATTTGCTAAAGTAATTAATTTCGCTTACTGAGCTACACATTCCAGACCAATCCTCCTATTATTCTGGTTGAATAAACTCTTAGTTTTATTTTATATATCTGAGTCTCTGTTCTTCTTATACTTAATAGCTAAATTAACTAAGTTATGATGGGGTCTGCGTAAACTCAAACCTCACAGTTTTATCGATAATAGAGGAATTATAGCCTCGAAAAACAGTAAGAGATTTTAAATAATTAATTCACATTGAAAGACTAGACAGATCAGATCAAATGTATTAGACACTAAAAACATAAGTATGGAAAACAGACATTTTCTGTTGAGGGGTGTGGTTAGACAGAGCATGCAGCAGAAGAGAAACAAACAAGGGTTTTCTAAAGACAGTGGTTGGGAACCGATCCTTACCTTTAGACACGAAAATGTCAAGGAAAGGCATGGAGCAATTCTTCTCAATCTCGAAATCTATTTATTTCTTATAATGAAGTATTTTTTATCATTGTGGATTCGACTCTTGCTACTTTCAAGTATTGTTAGTATGTTTTGATGGTTTTATAATACAAATATTTAGTCTACATGCAAAATTTTTATTTCAGAAGAAAAAGCTTCTTTCGGGGAAAGTTATACCAAGCGGGTATAATATAGAATGATTATGAAGGAAAATATCGAATACCCATTTCCTTAATCCATAACACGAGAAATGGTAATATTTTTTTTCCGAAAATCATGAATAATTGAAATAAAAACATTTTATTTTGAAATTATTATTGAAATTAAACAGTATTGAAAAAATTATCAACAATCAAGTTTTACAAAAATCGCAGATGGTGAAGAACAGATGGTATTCCATATTACTTTAATTGCCATCTTAAAGAATAAAACAATATCAACCACTTGTTGGTAGAAATAAGTTCATGGGAATCATACCACTACCTAACACAACTATCCTAGCGGAATTGACACTAGGTTTTCACTCAATGGGCTAAGCTATTAAACCTGGACGATAGGTCTAATGCCCCAATCCCACCCTTCCGCTCCTCGATGTCTTTTCTAGTCAATTTTGTCCTTTCATTAATTCCGGTGTAAGCCTTTTTTTTTTTTTTTTTTTTTTTTTTTTTTTTAACACACTTCCCCATGTGAGTTTTTTTTTGTTTTTTATCCCATGCTTTTTCTATTGAGTTTTAGCTTTATTAGAGTTTTAGCTTTGGCTTATTTCGTTTTTTACATTCTAAAAAATGCACTTTACTATTCTCCGCACTTTAGAATGGAAAAAACGAGGGGGGAAAAGCTCCATAGAAAAAGCATGCGATAAAAAACAAAAAAGCTCACAATGCCAGGTGTGTTAAAAAAAGAAGGGGGGGGGGCTCTCACCGAAGTAATAAGAGGACAAAATTGACTAGAAAATGACATCGAGGAGCGGGAGGGCAGAGTTGGGCATTAGACCTATCGTCCAGGGTTTATTATGTATTTATTTCGTATTTAATTTATAGAATTCTTAATATTTATCTACAAAAAAGTCTAAATTTTGATAAACCAAAGAAGTTGAAGGACATAAAATCTGCATTTTTCACTGACGCAAAGTGAACTACCGTTCATATGTGAGACCCAGTGAAGACGTTTGCCACTCTACCGTTACTTTGCAACACCGCAAAAGTGAGATCTAATGATATTCTATTTTACCCTACTATTCCCTATTCTCCTTCGTTCCTCTAATAAATTTTAGAATGATATTACTAAAATATTAATAAAATGAATAAGAATTTAGTTTTTAATATTCAACATTAATTTATTTTATTACAAACTATCCTAAAATACGTATTTCCGAAAATATAAATTTATTTAAAATGTATTGTGAATGGATTATTTGATCACTGAATGCTTATATTTAGAAGAATAAAAAGTACCAAAAGCTTCAGGTAACTATTTTTTTCTTCTTTTATCATCTACAATTGCCTTGGGATTTGGTAAAGCATGTTCCTTTAGTATAATATCTTCAGCAAAGAAAATACTTTTAGAATATCCGATAACCTATTCTGGTATACATCAGAAAAATTGAGTATTCAGAAAATACATTTAAATAAGATATATTTTTCTTGCTGCGTAACAAATAAGCTATATAATTTAATCGAAAGATAAAATTCTCTGAAAATATACCTTTTTAAAATATATTTTGCAAACTAAGCAGTTACTGGATTTAAATTTATATATACGTATATAAAAATATATTATTTTCCCAATACGTAAAAGAAATTCATTTTTATCATAAACATTTAAAACTAACATTCCTTTAAAAAGATGGAAATGAAACTGATATAGCGAAAAAAGATAAATTAATAAAACTTACAAAATAATTAGCAAAAATTTCTTATAAAAGTATTATTTTTAACTAACAAACCTGTGCGAAATATTCGCATTTTATTTCTTTTCTTATTCACTTTTAGAATTTGAAACTCATAAATGTTATACAAATTTCACCACCTAATTAAAATTTTAATTTACCAGAAGCCAAATTATTAATAAAACCAAATTAATATTGTACAATAGTGAAACCAAAATCATTCAAAGAAAGGTTTCCAAATCAAATTCATGGTTCACGACCCAATTTTCATACTTCCACAGGCAGTACAACTTCAATATAGGACTTCCACGACGCCTTTTAAATTTTTATCGTCATGTTGGCGATGACTTTTTATTAATTTTGTTATTTTTTTAAATAAATAAATAAATAAAATAAAATAATTCCTATTATGATTATATTTTTTATGATTGTATTTTTTAGTCAAAATATGACACAAAAGTTCATATTCTGTATATATCTTTAAAATATTGCTAGGTTTAAAATGACGTTTGCAAAGATTCTGAAGAAACAACTGTTAAAAATACATTTTTTCGTAAAATAATCTCATCAGACAAATATCGTCATTTTTTCTTAATAGTCCATTGAGCTAAGTCCGCGTGCTTAAATATTGTTCATGTATAAATATTATTTTTTTAATCCTCGCGTATCGTATCGTTTCGACAAAAAATAATTGAAACTGGTCCACGTAAGAGAAATATTATATAGATTGTCAATCTTTCGGAAACATGCATTTTTTAAGACAGTTTTTTAAATTGGGGTTTTTATTTTATTTTATTATTATTACTAGCAGGCTTTGCCCGCTTCGCTGGACATTAAACTTAAATGAGTTGTCAAAATCCCATATCTTTATTATTAACCTAAGTTCTCGCTGTGATTGGTAGAGGTTTTCTCGCTTGCAAAGTGAGGAGTCTGGGTCTCCACTGTCTTAACTAAAGTATGAAACTCAGATGGCAAAACTTCATTTCAATCTTTTCATAATTTGTAGTGCGAATCACGCGAATAAAAAAAGTCTTTATCTTAAAAATTTATTTTTGCATTTTATTTTTCCATTCAAAGCGTTTTAGTGAAAAAATATTTATGGCGCATGCGCAGGCGTTTTTTACCCACAATTTAAACACTAATTAGAATATTGAAAATTTCTATAGATATAATTTTAAGTCGGGTGAAGACCTAAGTTTCTGCCAAGTGCCGTTGAATTCCGTCCAGCCGTTCTCGAGTGATGCCCGGACAAACGTGTTTTAGTCTTTTACCCCCCAGGGAGG
Organism: Salticus scenicus; assembly: GCA_963930645.1. Lineage (NCBI taxonomy): Eukaryota > Metazoa > Arthropoda > Arachnida > Araneae > Salticidae > Salticus > Salticus scenicus. Next base: position 63,969,227 of record OZ005662.1, on the reverse strand, counting down.
AACGGGGGGGGGGGAATTTCTGAAAAGTTGATAGGTATAATTTTAAGTTGGGTGAAGACCTAAATCCTTGCCAAGCGCCGTTGAATTCCGTCCTGCCGTTCTCAAGTGATGCCCGGACAAAAAAAGCGACATACGGACACGATGACACACACACACACGCACACACAGGCAAAATTTTCTGAAGTCATTTTCGGCTTTCATGGGGTGTGAAACATGAAGATATCGCAAAATTTTTCGATTCCGACAAATTTACAGACAAAAGTCTGATTTTATTAATATAGATTATTTTTACTTTAGAAAATATAGTATAATAAGCTGCTGAAAATTCGAATCCTAGTCTTAATACACAATACTGCAATGCTATTTTATTAAACTACGAACATAAAACAAACTGAAGGCTTAAAATATCCAATTTTTACAGAATAAAGTTTTCGAAAGGAAAATTCTCCGGTATATGTTCCATCTTATATCAGAACTGACTTTATATTTAGCAAAACCTGCTTCTTTATTCAAGGCATCTTTTGCATTAAAGATACTCCTTGATTATTAGATCAGACTTTTCCAATAGACAAAAGAGCTTTGTAGAAAAGTTTCAGAATACGTTAAAATTCAAACAATGTTTTATTTCTGTTAAGCAAGTATAATACATGTGATAGAACTGAAGCATAAATGCTATCGTGTCATATATTTTACAATGGAACAGTTGCATTATTAGTAAATATAATAGTTCAACCAATTAATATAAAAATTAATAGTTTTATTTTTGAAAATATTATCTTGTAACTGTAATAAATATTCAGTTAGGTTTATATTTACTATTTAAAAAAGCACAACGTTTACAAATTTTGCGTGGAATATTAATAGTTTTACTAACATTACAATAGAAATACCATTAACATTGTTAAGAAAAAATTTGTCAACTTTCTTGTGTGAGAAAATTGTTTGTAAAGAAGCAGGCAGGTGCCAGTCGATGAATACATTTTATTCTGAGTAAATTCTCGAATCAGTACAGTAAAACTGTGATTACAACAAATAGTCTTCAAAAAGACCAAAAGACTTTTTTTTTTTTCATCGAATATTCTAGAAGCAGATCAATGAAGTTCTCACTCGCACCTCAAAAAACACTATTCAAATATTCTAGAAAAATCGAAGAAAACAGTCACTTGTTCCACGAAAGTAAATCAAATAACGTCTAAACTTCTAGCGTAAAAATATTTGCTAGTTCACGAACAAAGTTCAGTCGCTTGGAGTACGTTCTCAAATGTACAATCACTCAGAATAATTCTCTGAACGACACTGACACGCAGTGACTTGCCTTTCTTGCAGAAGTCAACTCACTCCTATCTATACCTTTCAGCAATGAAACTTGGCGATAATTCTATTGAGAATTCCAATAAACAGTCTAGATCTCGGTTGCTATGTGTCGGAGAGCTTCGAAACTTCAGAAACCCTAAATTACCATTTTTCGCCAAATTTGGTCGCCAAGTCACCAAAATCGTCGCCAATCGACAAGTTCGTCGCCAAATCTGACTTCACTAAAAGTAAATGTATTGCCTCTTTATTTTGCCTTTGCCTGCAAATCTACTTTCACTACGACGGAACAATTGATGCAGAAGAAATGACTTAATCCGTAGTAAAAATACCATGTCCTCAAGAGGAGACCAATTTTTCATTTGTTTTTAAATAGCATTTAAGAATAGGGGGGAAGGGGGATAATGCAAAATAAATTTATTTAGTAAAATGATTTATAACTAGTACAAGATTTAAAGTTAGAAAAATATTGTTTTGTATTAATTTCTATCAATGAATACTTAATAAAAATTTTATGTAAAAAATTAAGGACTTCCTTAACATAAATGCAGCACTGGTTGCTGTAAAGGTCTACAGCTAATTTTGTAAAAACAGTTGAAGACTGAAGATATTTGTCTCACATTGTGATGTAAAATGCTACCCAAAATTTCCCGGAAATCTTTTGATGCGCATCACATGATTTATTTATGGATGAATGATATATGAGAAGACGACATGTCCGGAAAAACATGAAGCCAAAATCGTAAACACGGAAGCCATTAAGTAACACAGTTATATAAGAAACGCTGCATTGTTATTGTGAAAGTATGTGATATGGAGAATTCGAGACGAAAGCCACTGTAACTACAGATTTCAAAGTTGTCAAACCAAGTAAAATAACAGTGTACTATCCAGTGTTTTGGTAGACTCAATATGTCTTCTGCTGCAGCTTTGTCTGTTATGGTGGCAGCCATCTTGAATCGACAATAGTTAACTTCATTGGCTCTGCATGCTGATGCGCTGCACACCAAGTCCTCATATCATTCCTCAAGGGTTTAATAACCAGTCAGCATCGATCTTGACCAATCTGCTTTTAAAATGCAAAACACAAGCAAATCTCGTGAGTCCGCCGGTCGAGTTGGCAGAATGTTGAATTTTGCATTAGAAGACTGCGAGTTCGAATCCCAGGTAAAACATGAATGTTTTCTCCTCATATATGTAATAAAAAATGCGAATTGCTATAGATTGTGACCTACATACATGTCTAATAAATGCAGTAAATGCTGTTAACTGTAAACTGTGAAAACTACAGAACATGTAAATAGAAATTATAGCAAAAATTATTTTACTGCACACTGTAAAAATACAGCACAGTGTGTAGACAATATTTTTACCATCACACTGTGCTGTAACCTTCCACAGAAAATTTTTACAGTGCATACGCCGCATGAATTGTTGGAAATTTTTAAACGGTCAGAGACCTTTGAACGATGGAAATATCAATAAAATTTATTACGGTTCTTTTCACAATAAATTTAAAAGTAATTACTGTTAAAACATATAATTTGTGTTAAGAAGTGTTAAGAAAGATTTTACCTCTCTATCACAGTTGTTGGAATACTTGCACATTTTAAATTTCACTTACTTTTTCTTGAATATGTCAGAGCTCATTTTTTGTCGATATATGCCTTGCTTGTCAAATTACATGGAAATGTGCATCACATGAATCTAAGAAAAAGTTTTGCACATGGAAAAATACCCTTTAATTATGAAACATAATTTTGTTGGAAAGCTGCATCCTTTCGTAAAAAAATATTGTGATCATTATTTTTAAAAATATCACTATTTTTTGACGTATTATGCTTATAATTACCCAAATTTTAATGTTAAAAGTTAATTCTTCGTATTTTATATATTTATATCTCTGTAAAACCAGTAAATTTTCATTAAATTCTGGTTAATCATCAAGGAGGTATTCTGCGCGAAAAATTATACATCCATAAGAAATTCGTTCTGATATTTTTATTTAAGAAAATAAAATAAAATTAATATGTGGAATCATTTTAATGGCTGTAATAGAGAGATAAAACCTCTTTTAACAGCTATTGAAATTTATAAATTTTAAAAGTAATTATTTTTTAAATTACTGTAAATAAAATTATGGTAATTTTTTCTGGTATTATCACCTTTCAAAGCTATCTGACCCCTTAAAGGTAAAGCGCGTTTTGCTAATCATGGCAAAATCATACAAAAAGAAACATTTCATTCTATAACAGTGCGGCGCTAAAGTTTATGCAAAAGCTAAATTTTTTAATAAAATTAAAAAAATGTGCACCGGAATGCTTCGAAAGTTTTGCGCTATCTAAAATATTGGATTACAAATTAATGTTTCGAATTCGAAAACATTTAATTGAAAGGAAAATAATAAATTATATAAAAGTCAAAATTGTGATGACGTATAAAGTTTATGCACAAAAACAAAATATTTACGTTTCACAAAGCACAAAAGTCCTTTGCTGGTCTATGGTATTGTTTGGTTGGTTGAGTTTTACGTCGCGCTAGTGCTACGCAATGGGCAATTGGTGACGGTCTGGGACTCACCTCTAGAGGTGGTCCTAATCGCTTCTCGGCCTCTTGGCTAAGATCAAAGTGTAGAGGTGGTCCGAAGACATGCCATGCCAATTTTGATCCTCCACGGAAAGGATGGCTCTCCCACTTCGGTGACCCCCAGAGGTATAATTTTGATGGAAACATGGAGAACATTGCGGCCAAGACAGATTTTAAGTGCACCAGCCATCATTAGTGTACACGGCGGTCTTCGGCCGGCTCGAGTATCAAACCCGCAATCTTCCAATTACGAGCCCGGTGCTTTACCGACTGGATTACATGGTGTTTCCATTGTACCTGATGAGATCAAATACGCGATTTTCCATTGATAATACGAGCTTTTGGAAAGTTTTGGGAGCGGGTTTCCTCCATCGCTGATTTGAGCCTTACACTGAGCAAAACTGCTTCCCATTATTGTAGTAGTCGCGTGAGAGAATTTCGCAGATGTTTTCTATCGCAATAAGATATGAACTGAGTGCTTGCCGGTTCATCACACTGATATTTTGAGATTTAAGCCATTCTTTTGTACAACGGGAAGTGTGTAGCGACGCATTTTCCTGCTGAAAGTGTTCAACAAACGGCAACAAATATTCATTCAGAGTTTCCTGATAATTCTTTGAATGCTGTCTGCCATTTAGGAAGCAAAGAGGCGTTTGTCCATTGTAGCCGAAAGCATCCTACACCACAAGCGAGCCACCACCTTACTGCCTGCTCAATGTGTTCTTCAGATCTTTCGTCAAGTCACGCCAGTAGAATGAGAACCCATCTGGACCATCCAAATTACATTTTATTATTATTATTATTTTTTTTTCATCAGAGAAAGTAACACTAATGCATTCGTTACGATAATACATGTACTGTTTTGCCCAAAGTTGTCTTACTTGTTTGTGACACTGTTTCAGAAAAGACTTACGAGTAATTTTTTTTTTTTTTTTTTTTTTTTTAATCCTGATTCAGTTATGTGTCTGCGTATGGTGTCACTTTTTTTTTTTTTTTTTTTTTTTTTTTTTTATCCAAGTGGATTTTTTATTTGATTAAGAAACAAATCATCGGTTAGAGTCATTCTTTTAAATCTTTTATCCTCACTAAATGTGGTTTTTCTCTGTCTTCCTGAGCGATTCGCAGTTTTAAATTGTTCTCCATGGGGCAAAATACTATAAATACCACGTTTAGACTGATTTAAAATAAGTACCATTTGCGAAACGAATTTACCTTCCGCCTTCAACCTCCACACTTTCGCAACTTCTTCAGGCAAGAACTACAACGATTTCGGAATTTTGATTACTCGTACAGCGCGTAAGTCTTATCTCCTACACTTTATAGTCTACGATGTAAGATTCACCTATACTCCACCAACCATGTTTAAAGAGATATTTGCATTAAACACCACTCGTGTTTAATATTTTGCGAGATCACAATTTTGATTTTTTTTTTCTTTTTTTTCTTTATTAATTTCTTTTCAATCAATTGTTTCCGCATTCGAAACATGAATTTATAATCCAATTGTCTAGATACAGTAAAACTTTCAAAGATGGTTGGTTGGTTGGTTGGGTTTTACGTCGCACTAGTGCTGCGCAGATGGGCAATAATTTTTTATGGTAACATGGAGGACATTGTGGCCACGACAGATTTTACGTGCACCAGCCACTATTAGTGTACACGACCCGTGATTGGCCGACTCGAGTACCGAACCCGAAATATTCCTGTTACGAGGCCGGCGCTCTACCGACTGGGCTACAAAAAACTTTCAAAGAATTCCGGTGTATATTTTTCATTTTATTAAAGAAATTTAACTTGTGTTTAAACTTTTGCGCCACACTGTAGTGAAAACTTTTAGCTATTATTTTTCTCAATCACTTTATAAATACGTGATTTTTTTATCGAAATTTTTTAAAATGCATTGCAACAATTCATATAAAGTTAAACAATAATAATATTAAAAACTTATATCTTTGTACTTCATTTTTATTTTATTTATTTTAATAAATGTTTTCTAAAATGTAATGCATAAAATTGCAATACGCTTAAAAAAAATAAATAATAAAAAGTACATAAAAGTACTTGTCAAAACTTAAAATATTTTGCTTCTGGGAAATAAAGTCTACCTAAGGAATACTCACGAGGATATTTCCTTACTATTATATTAGAACTTATTTTAGATTCAGCAAAGTCTGCTTCTTTTTCAAAGACATCTTTTGCATTGAAGATACTTTTTGATTATTAGATGAATCAGCTTCTATAGACAAAAGAGCATTTGTACGGAAATACAAGAATATATTAAAAGTCAGATAAGCTTTTATTTCTTTAAATCAGGTTAAATATAAGGTACGACTGTGGTAAAAATGTAACGCAACTTATATTTTATTACATAACTGCTGTAGTATAATCTTTTTAACAAATAATTACATAAATTATAACTAAAATTTATAGTTGAATGATTGTCAATATTATACACATTTTTTAACTTAAATGAATTTGTTTGATAATATATTAAAATTTTTTATTTTTAGAGTATATGTGTCATAAATATTATTATAAAATACGAAAAAAAAATATTTTTCAACATTAGATGGATACCTTTCAGAAAAAACAAATATATTAAATGGGCAATTATTAATGTATGTAGCTAAGATTACATTTCTGTACTGATAAGTATAAAGGAGTTAAGTCCATATTCTTGATTTTTCAGGAGACGAAAAATGGACCGTATTCCCACTTTGGGTTCGAGGCTACAAGGATATCAGTTGTGTGGGAAAACAATTTGCATCTTTTTCATAGGAATATATAATGAATTTACAGATTCCTAAAAAGTCAAAATGTAAAGCAAATATATATGTAGAAATTTTTATTTTATTTATGAAATTTAGGAGTAATTTTATGACGCCACAAAGTTTGAAATGAACTGATGCTGCCATTTTGTGAAAAAAATTAAATTATTACATTTTTCCAGTTTATGCAGAAGCGAGATCCTTCGTTATCAACATCGATATGATAAGTCGGATTGCATATTTACATTTTATTTTACTGGTAAGCTTATTTGTGAACATTTATATTCTCAATTTACTTATTATATGAATACATAACTTTTAAAGTAAGCGTCATTTTAACTTGAAAAGATTTGCAAATCGTAAATGAAGTACACTGTATAATGTTCTTTTATACGTGATCTGAGAGAGAAAAAATGTATATATAAGGAGTAGAAACTCTTTATTATAGTCGATATTTATAAATACCAGAGAAGTTTACAATTAATTAATGTTACTTATAGCAAAAATGTAATTATTAATGTCCATTTTATGTATAATATGTGTATGCATAAATTCATACATCACCTAATGGAATGTTCTTAAAATTTGAAGATGTAAAGAGGAGGATTGCTGTCATATTTTTTAATATTCATCTGATTGTAACAATAAATGAATGTCAATAAAAAACAGACGAAAAAAAGAAAAGAAATGCGACCACTGTGTTATTAAAAGAGTTAAATAATCTGTAGCCATTGCGAGTGTTAATATAGACCCTGTACAATTTTCTGATATATTTATTTAAGAACATGGTACATTGATTGTATGCTTCACCTAAAAAGTTGTTGCTGTGGTAGAATTCGAAATTATACGTTTGCTTTTTGTAGCATGCTTGACAAATGATTCTTATTTAACTTGATAAATAATTTAATGTATAAGCAAAGTTTTAATTTTAATTTTATGAGTACATTCCAGTGCTTACTTAGGTGTTATACCCTACTCAAATGTTACTTAATCTTTTTGCCAAGTGGGCTTGCTGTGGGCATTACATAAAATAGAAAAAAAAAAAAAAAGTGATCTTGCTTTTTAGCCTTATATTGTGGGTTCCACAATATCCAAAATTAAGGGCCGGTGCACATTGAGACTCAGCCCTCAACAAAACATTCAAATTAAAAATGTGAACTAAAAGGTTTTAATTATTTTAATAATATGGAGATAATTAATAATTAAATTTGAAATATGAAATATGAAATTACCATTTAAATTTTTATATTTCCTCCCCAATCATATTTTATTTTTCTATTGAATAGAACTTCTTATATTTAATTAATTTTATTCATTATGTCAAAATGTATCGTTGAGAAAAATTTTAAGTTCATATCTCAAATACTTTTTGAAATATCATGCGAGCAGTGACAAAGCATCGTTGATTTTTTTTTTTTTTTTTTTTTTTTTTTTAATAATCTGCAACAAACTAATTTTCTCTTTTAAAGTAAACCAAAATAATATTTTTAATGAATAATGTTATACTAGTTAACAACAAAAAAAAAAAAAAAAAAAAAATCGTAAAAGTTGTCTCTCCTTGTAACATTTTTAGTGTATGCGCAATAGCAGAGGACGAGAAAAAATTCTCGTAAGGATAGGTTTTTAAAAATTCCAAAATTAAGGGCTGGTGCACATTGAGACTCCGTCCTCAACAAAACATTCAGATCTCATAAAAAACAATACTATTGTAACCCCCCTCCCTCCCGCCCAGCAAAAACTCTTACCTTTCTTAAGCAGCCAAGAAAAGGATTGATATCAAATTTCGCCTCCGCTATTGAATCCCGGGTACTCAAAGCCTAGCTTAATGAAGATCTGCCAATAACACTGCAAGTATCTTTCTAATAAATCCTAATCTCTTTTAACATTTTTTGTTACCTGTGTTAGTCTTTTCACTGCATTATAAAGTTATAATTTAAAGTATTTTTACGGCGGGGTGCGTAATAATATTTTAATGGCTGAAACAAATAAAACTGTCATGTTTGCATAATACCACAGGGATGAAATGATACCTATGCACATTTTCGATTTAATAATTCGCTTTATTACACTCTACGTAGTACTTTAAAAAAATCTACATAAAACTTTCGTTTTGAACATAATGCAATAACCATACACTTTGTATTCCATTATGATTTATTATATGAAATAAACAAGTTATATTTTAATGTATAAAATAAAACTATTTATTTGTTAGATCTAAGCAATTTTTTAATAAAAATATATATTCTGCATTGGGTTATTTCCACCTTTATATGGAATTACTGTTTTAATGCACACTGGCATAGTATTATACCGTTTTTGATATAAATCTCAAAATTTCACTGTGCTAAATATTGTAAATAATTTTTATAGTTCTTGCAAAGTTGTAGGCTGCAAATTTTGAATCCTCCTTTCTCTCCCCGCGCCTTTTTATGCGACTAAACATTTTCGAGCGAATTGAGATTAGGACTGTTTCCAAATCTAATAAAGAAGAAATTCTGCGATATTCTTTGTGGGATTGAACTTAGAGTGAAAAAAGATATTATTACTTACAGAATTATAGATGCCCATGGGAATGGATAGGTAATTTTAACAATCTGATTAAAACTGACTTACCACAGACGGCGTACAGCTAGGTGCATTATCATCTTGAAATGCTTTTTGAAAAAAAGTCTGAAATACCTCCAAAATAGTCGGTCAGGCGCCACTTTTATAATCGCCGTGTTTTATTTTGAGTTAATTGATCCCTTGAGCATGAAAATTTGTCTGATTTTTTTTGAAAAAGTATGCACCTTCGTACCATAATGTACGGAGAATGTGTCACTGTTTTAAGAGAACAATTTTCATTAATTCAGTCCCATTTTACCATCCTAGTAGATTTTTTCAACAGCTCGAAAAACGTGATTCATCAGACAAACTCAGTTCAGCCCGATAATTAACTGGTAATTTTTTAAAATTTTTGGTCAACTAATGTCTTTTTCTTTTACTATTTGTCCTTAATAACGGCTTTTTTTTGCATTACTTCTGGTTTTTAACCTGCCTCGTTTAATTGCTTCCGGGCTATTTTTTAAAAAAGTATTTTGTTATACATTTTTTTTAAAATCTTTTTTAAGTATACATGATACAAATCGATTTTTTAAAGATTTGCTTTTTAACTTGCAGTTATCTTGCTTGGTTGAGCAACGTAGCCGCCTAAAGACAAATTTCCAGTTTAAACGGCAAAAAAATTTTATATTTTGCTAAAAACCATTTTACCAATATTTCGTTAACATTTAATTATTTTGTCCGCTCACGTATTAAAATATTTTTTGATTTTCATTCAAAAATTAATACTTTTTTGTGGCATCGTTAACTGCCTTATTCTTACCATTTTTGACATAATTTCTAAAATGATAGTTTTTTTTTGACAATTGCATTTTGTTTTTAATACTGGACTCAATGCTAAAGTGTATGTGGAGGACAACATAATAAAATCTATTCGAAAATTTTCTTTTTAAACGATAAAATTGGCGGTTGTAGTTGGTAAAAAGGAAAATATCCAAGTGCGGCTTTTTTTTTTTTTCTTTTGTCGCTTAGTGTAAATACTAGATCAGGTTATGACGAAATACCTAACGATACTCGCGTAAGACAGCAGATTTCAGACATCACATTTTAATTACTGACATGTATATTTTTTTATCTAAATTGTATTAAACTTGGATTTTTATGTTACCGTCAGTTGTGTACTTTAACGAAACTTTTTTCCTGTACCTGCAAATTTCAATGTTTACTACCAACTAGCAAGAATCTTCCAGGGGCATACAATTGCAGTCTCGTAAATTTTTATTATAGATTTCTTGATATTATATAAACAGTTTTCTGTTTAATGGTTACTGATGTAATAAATGACCGTTAATCTATTTTCCTTTATTAGTATATTTATTTCTTCTTTGTAACCGTAAGTCCTATTTTCCAATTAAGATACAAGATAAAGCTCCGAAATATCACATTCCTAATCTGAAATCAATATCTATAAATTTCCACAAAACCGAAAGCCAATCATATTAGAGTCGTAAAGACTAGATTAGCAGAAATTATTCTCGCATTCCGGTTTATTATGTAGTAAGAATAATTCGTTACCTAAATAGCTCTTTCTGTCTTTATTACATGCGTATAAAATTACTTCAGAAAATGCAACGAATTAATTGACCCTAAGTCACTTAAAATGTCTTAAAGTAGATAAAGTGATTTTTTTAGAATTTGAATATAAGTAGATAGCTTCCAATTCCTCAGCTTTTTCTTATTTTTACTTTTTCTTATACACCCCGCGACAAAAAGATAGGTACAAAGTGTTTTTTCTTTGATTTTTCGTAAAATAACATTATCTAAATTGTGCTTATCATTTATTATTATCATAAAATAACACTATTCCAGGACTAACTTTTGTTTTACGACTAATTTAGAAAAGTTTTAAGACTAAAATTTTTCTAATTTAAGACTGCACTCCGCGACAAAAAGGTAGGAAGAAAAGGTTTTTTCAAATTTTTCATAAAATAACAATATCTAAATTGTGCTGATCATTTATTATCATAATAAAATATTATCATATCAAAAACATTTTAAATATTTGAATGGTATTCAAAATATTCATATTTAAAATAGTCATGTTCAAAAATTAAAAAAAATAACACTTTGTTCCTATCTTTTTGTCGCGGTTTGTAGTCTTAAATTAGAAAAATTTTAGTCTTAAAATTTTTCTAAATTAGGCTTAAAACAAAAAATAATCCGAGAATAGTGTAATTTTATGATAATAATAAACGATAAGCACAATTAAGATAATGTTATTCTATAAAAAATCAAAGAAAAAACCCTTTGTACCTATCTTTTTGTCGCTGGGTGTATATCATATATACCAACATTTTAATTTATTCCGGATTATTTTTAGCCCCGCCTTTATTTCGCACCACTTTATGTATAGAAAATTTTCTCCAATACATAACTTCGATAAAATAAGATCAAATTACTCTTAAAAAATACGTGGTATAAAATAAAGGTGGAGCTTAAAGTACTACATAATAAATTAAAATATTGGCACCTATCATATATATGGTACAGAAACTGTTATTTTTGGGTCAAATTTTCGAAATTCTGTATTTATTACATAACACATTTTGGGGTCCTCTGAATAGGAAAAATCAGGGTTTTAGTGGTTGGTCTTGGTGTTTTTTAGCAGGATATTCCAAGAAAAAATAGCAGCAGAAACTCCAAACTCGGCATTATAAACCTATGCTATATCGGGAAGCTACAATAAACCTTTTGTTGAGATGAATCAAAAGGTTTGTGTACAGGAACCTCCAAGCAGCGTTCCAAACTTTTATAATTTATTTACAATCAATTTTAGCCTCGCCTTCTTTTCGCATCAGAAATTTAGTAGATTATTTCTCTTTAATATATGACAACGATTAAATAAGAAGAAAATCAGTTTTCAAAATTTCCGGTATGAAAAAGAGGCGGGGCTAAAAATGATTGTGAACAAATTATATGAAATTATATTAAAAGATGGGAACGCTGCCTTCAAGAGAATTCAAATGGATTACATCTAGGAAAGAAATTTTTGGCAAATCCAATTTCGCATCTGTATTCTACACTAAACGAAGTGAAATGGGCATTTTTTTTTTTTTTTTAATGCATAAAAACAAATATTGTATAGAATTTGGTATGAAAATCATTTACATTTCGTTTATAAAACTACCCAAAGAACTAGAATATAGTAGGACTACACTTGAAATTTACTGGAAATTCATTTCAGGTTATGCTGTGTGTTATTAATATATAACTATATTTAAGTGCATAATGTGGGTGTATAAAATTTAAAGAAGGCATACAGGCGGCCTACCAATAATTTAACGAAAACATTCTTCTTTGTTAATGCTAATTGGGGCAAGTGCTTTACTATATTTTACCATTTCCAGGTAAACTTCCCAAGAAGAAAAATTCAATACTCATACAGTAAATAAAATATTTTTTATATTAAATTTTCAGTCCTTGGTTTTTTATAATTACGCGTTTTGTTGTTTCCTGAACACTAAATTTAAATTTTTAACGTTTGTTCTTTGTATATGTTTGTTATCAGCGAAACTTAAAAACAAATAATTGCAGGCAAGCCATGGATGAAGGACCTCAGCTCCAGGTTCATAGAATCACTTGTAAAGTAAGTTATATTCTGATCAATAGACTTCATTTTTTTTCGTTATTGTTAAAGTATATGTAATTATCCGTCATACTGTAGGCATGAAGAATGATATCAGTAAAAGTCTTAATCTTTTTACACGTAATGAAGTATGAGGAATCAAAAAAATTCAGTTTCGATGTGCTGGCCGTCTATAAGGCAATCGTTTTTAGTTTATTAGTATTTAGACGGTTTGTAAATTCGTTAGTCAATACTGACATCATATCTATATATTAACAGGCAAGCATAAAATTTGTTGTCCCTTTTTAACATATTAATTATGGGAGTAGAGGGTTGAAAATGGTATCATTCGAAAGGTATGGTTAGCCGGAAGGTGCGAATACAAATATTATTTTCTTGCGATGTCAAGAAGGTATTTAAAAATACATTTATTTTTATGCATTTTCCCCCATTTATTCCCTTTTATACACGTATTCCTTTACATTAAAAAATACCTAAAAGTAGAAAGTTGTTAAATCTGGCAATTTCATAAAGCTCAAATAAAACCATTGACACAGTAATTTGTATAATGTAGCATCACTATACGCAAGCGAAGTGATGACGTCACTGTCTGTCCCTGGAGCCATGAAAAGATTTTCAATGTTAATCGTCCATTGGATTTTTTGTAAAAAATTATTAAAAATTAACGGAAATTATCTGCCGATTTTAATTCCGATATTTGGGTATAGTTATATATAAGTTACTGTCTACATGTGTTTGATTGAGTTATTTTTTCTGTAAACTTTATAAAATTTTAATTTAAAATCACAAAACTCCAGAAAAAAAAATGGCAAACTTCCAGTTTCGAATGTAAACATAAACATTTCATTTCAAAGGGTGATATTTCAACTAATATACTAAATAAAAGGAAAATGGATTTGTTACTAACTGCTGCATGTATAAGTAGACGATACGGAAAAAATTCCGATTTCCGTTTTTTGCTGAATTTACATGTTTTGAGCTTTCTTTACGTTTCAATTAACTGAAATTGGCTACTTATTTTTAAAAAAGTGTCTTTATTGCTAGCTTTTGTGGGTAGAAGAAGCAAGTAGAAGATACATAAAAACTTTTGATTTCCGGTTTTCGATGAATTTACACGTTTTGAGATTTCCTTTTTTTTTTTTTTTTTTTTGTTCAAACACTGTACTTTATGAACCAATCGAATTAATTTAACAGAATTTGACACTTGGTTGGGCCTTGGTTTGACATGGTACCTATTAGCTTCTGGGCTGTATCACACAACAAGGGGCGTTTTCATGTTCCGATTTTCTCACATTTCAGGAAAGGCTAACATCTACTGAGAGAAATAGTTATATTAAGTAAAACTCTGCTGATTCAGTTAGAGTGAATATCGGCAAACAATTGCCGCAGCTGTGTTGCAATTGCATTCCGTTTAGGACAAGGCAATATTTTTGCTTTGCCTCGCTTTGCAAAAAAAATGGTGGAGTTTCGACCACTGGGCGATACTAGTTAAGAATGAATTAGCGTAACGTCTAGCCAGCTTCAAAATATCATTTAACATTTTTTCAGAACCCCATTGGTTTCGGATAATTTATATTGAAAACTTCGTAAATCATTGAAAATTTAAAATTTTCGTTGCATGACAGTACACGGCAAATGTTGCATGTACTGTGTATACTTAAATAATTGTTAACGTGCATAAAGATTATTGTTAATGCATTTCACCATAACACACATAATAATCACCAATTAAAAAAAAGAATTTTTTTTTTTACTGTAGGATCCTAACTAGACTAACATAGAGTCCCTTGTATTGCTAGTATTATTATTATTATTATTATTTTTTTTTTTTTTTTTTAATGAATGCATTTTATCTTTTAAGGTATTCCAATACTTGCACGTCTTTCTCAACAATGCCAAACATCCTTACTTTCTGGCATTCATTTACATAAAATGTAGCTTAATCCTTATCAAGCGTGCCTACTTACTCAAATTACACTAAAAAATGAACATACAAGATTTCATCACAATGTGCGGGTAAAAAAATCGCCAGCACCATGTGCGGTAAATTTTAAATGTGTTGTAAATAAGTACGTGCTTGAATTTTCAAAGAGGGTGTTGTATTTGTTTTTTTCATTCGAAAAAAAGGATTATATTAGTTTTCTTTTGAATTTTATTTTATTTTATTATTTTAAGCTACATGTTTTTTAATTTTTATTTCTTTTAAAGTTATGTTTGTTTTAATTTGTTTTATCCATTTCATCAACATAAAAATATTTAACCATTAAAAAAAAAAAAAAATTAATAAGTACTTCAAATAATTATAACTACTTTAACTTTTTTTAAAACGTACGAAAATTAAAATGACAGTTTTCAATGCTTTATTCAACTAAATTTTGCAGAATACATATATCTATACTACTTTAGCAAACATAATAATTTTACAAAATAAACAAGTAAAAAAAAAAAAAAAAAAAAAAAAAAAAAAAAACTTTATCAATACATTTTGCGTAATAAACTACATCGAAATTATCTAAAAAGGCTAACGAAATTTAAAAAATGAAAATGTAATCATGATGTATAAAATACTTGAAATTTAAAGAAATATATATAGATATATATATTGTAATGGAATGCTAAAAATTGCACAAAAGTTTCATATTAAGTATTTACAAAAAAATAATGTCTTATTTTGAATACCTTAATATTTTTCAGAGTTAAAAACTAATGTATCATTTTTTTCCCCAGTAAGTAATAGTAATTTAAATCATTTTTAAAATAAATTAGTTTCGAAAAGTTGTTTAATAGTTTTATTTCGGGAGGTGTTGGTGTTAGGGATTAAGGCCGATTGACAACACTGGGGTCCTAGGCCTAAGGGGGAGTACCTTCCGTGGAGGTCTTTCTAAGGGGTCCTAGCCCGTATTTACGCAAGTTTCGGAGGAAACCACGGAAAACTCCGAACGGCTAGGCCGACGAGCGCGACCGGGGATCGAACCCGGCACCTCACGTCTACCAGCTTTGAGCGCAGAACCGCTCAGCCGCTGGTGGGCCTTTATTTCGGGAGGAAATAATTTCTGTGTTTTAACTTTTACTACTTATCATTCAAAATGGAGTTTCATGAGAGAGAGCTTTTAATTAAGATTAGATTTCAATAATAAAACGTAGACCCTTAAGAAACTTATATTGACTGAATTAAAAAAGAAAAGAAATAAAATCAAAATTAAAACAATTGCAACTTATTTGTTTGTCGGTGGACCTAATGTGAATTCTAATGACAGTTTCGATTCTCCATTTTTTCGTTTACCGTTTATCATAGCGGAAGTCGTAATAAACATTTAAAAGTTTCAGTTTGTGTTTGATGCACATTCGCGTATCTGTGTCACATGACTCTCTGATGTCATAGAGAATGTAAGAAAACAGCACTTTTTGCTTGAAAATTTTTTTACAACTGGAGTGCTTGATTTTATCACGACACAAGATGAGGTATATTCGTTGTAATTTTACAATTTTTTTACAGTGATATAATGGAAAAATTTCACAATTTCAGCCATGCTTAACGCATTCGTTGCATTGGATGGCACCATGTCTCATTGAGTAGTTACCGCTTAAATGATTGATCTGCTACCACCAGCTTATATTTCAGTTATTTTAAACTATTGGTTTTGTAAGTTGTGAGGCTTTAAGCAACCTCTTTAGGTTTCAAGTACTCAAAATCAATGTCTTGTTCTCCTTGGAATTTTTTGTTGGAAAAGTCAAAGTCACCAGTTAAACCTACAGAGTCTTGAGGGAGAGAGGTGAAAAATGAAGAAATTATGCTACGGCGCATGCTCATAGTAGACATTTTTTTCTACAAAACTGGGTTTTGGTAGAAAATCGTGAACACTTCTCAGTTAAATATCAACAGCAAAAAATTTATAGATATCGTTGTTTTTTGGAAATAATCCTTCATTTCAGCTACAGTTTTGAGCACTGTTCTTTAAAGCCATTAGAAAAACTTTAAATGTGGGTAATAGTAAAAAAAAGTTTTCAAACAAATCAGAAGCTGATTCGTTATTGTAGGCTCTCTAGTTGAAACTAGCATTAGATGTCGATGTTCTAGGGGAAAGTGTCAGGTTGAACATAGAAAAGTTGAGTTGTTGAAAAAGAAAATTGCCATTTATTAAAATTTAACTTGTCGTTCGGTTTCAGTAGAGATGTTGAAAAATATTAATAGAAGTGTGAAGTTTTTTGTGTTCAGCTGAACAGAGGTATTTTTAAAAAGGCTATTTTACAGAAAATACAGTGAATTGTTACCCAACTGTTTTCTTTAAAATGAGACTTCCGATTGAGAGAGTTTGTGTATGTGTTGCAGATGGAGAACATGGATGAAGCTGACGTTAAAATTTCTATAATTTTTGTTAAATAATTCAGAATAAGTTTCGGAATTTTAATATTTAAAATTCGATATTTTGTTCGAGATTAATTCTAGAGCTAATTCAAGTGCGAAAGTTAATTCCAACTCTGGTAAGTTTATTACTTTATCGTTTCTCGAGATTTAAAACCTGTTTGAGTGTGGAAGTCTTGCTACTCCCTTCAGTTTAAAATAAAAAGAATCAGTTTCTTTATGACTTATCACTATTTGCATCATGTATACAATTTCTACTAATTGAGATGGGAGATAATCAGACGACTGTAAACCAGCCATTACAATTTTTATAGAAAATTGTATCAGATATGAGTGAAATTAGTTGTTCTTCAAAACATCGCACCAATTAAATTCAGTAATATGTTTCCTTTAACAGAATTCGAACGGGGGGTCATAGGCTCAATTGATGAAAGCGCTGCTACCGAGTTACGATTGCGTACTTAAAAGAGTAATTGCACATTATCAATCATTCTCATTCTTAATCGAGACGAATCACATTATTTATTAATTTCTATTTAATAAATGAACAAAACAATGAAACAACGAAATTTCTCAAGCTATTGATTTTGTTTTATCCTGTCCCAAGCATATTTTAACACGTTGAGTGCCGTGTGAGCCATCGGTGGCTGACATTGAACTTTCCGTTTAGGCCGCGTCAGCCACCGTTGACTAACAGTGTAAAATGTGATATAAAACTAAAATAATTACACTGTTTTAAGTAATTACTGAAAATTTATTTAAAATGTACTTAATTTGTATTTATTACAGGATTATATCATTAATGAATTTTAATGGATTTTATTCCCGCGGTAGCCTGGTCGGAAAGAGCAGAGAGTTTGTGATCGAAAGATTGCGGGTTCGGTCCTCGAGCCGGCCGAAGACCGTCGTGTACGCCAATGGCGACTGGTGCACGTTAAATTCCGTCGTGGTCGCAAAGTCCTCCAAGTTCCAATCAAAAATTATACCTCTGGGGGTACCGGAACATGGGTTTAACTCGCTCTGATCCGGATCAAAATTCGAGTTCCTGCTGTTTGGCTGGTGCTGCCATCTTTCACCATCTTCTGGAGCTAGAAGTCGTACTTCCTCCCTATGAGGCGCTCCTAATAACGGAAGACGCACCCCTCATGCCTTAAAATTAATCCGGTTAGTTCCACTACCGGGGCTCGGAATTTCCGAGTGGCATACGACAACAACAACAATAACAACAACAATGGATTTTATTGAAACACGATTAACATAACGCGCTTCTAAGCAGCTCACGTGGCCTGACCGGAAATAACAACTGAACAGATTAACTCACTTAAATAAATTACGGAATTTTTTTTCACGAAAACATTCAATGTTTCTTTTTATATTACAAAGTAATATACAATTTTATGTACGCTCTTGTTTGCATTTTAAGTTCGAAGTATTTTCGAATTTTGTAAAGATTTATATTTTCAGAACATACCACATAAGGAAAGTATTGTTATCATAATTTGTGAAATAGATTTTGTATCTTACATAGCTCAAAAAGAAATGATTGTAGAATATCACATATTTATATTTCAGACTTTCATGACGTCTAGTTGTGCAACTTTAACTTTGATTTTGATACAAGCAACCCTTTTAAAGATATCAATGATTTTACACGATTTTTCGTGATGTATATATGTGCGTAGATGAACCCGGTAGCGTCTAAACGTCTTTTGCGAATGTGCTGAAAGTTAGTACGTATGTTATAGGTCACCGTACCACGAACTGTACAGATTTTGGTACTACCACTTAAAGCCTTTTTACAGGGGCACAAAGAAAAACTCTTTATTATTATAACGTATGGGCTCAAATTAGTTATAATGCGATATCATCTAACAGTCACAGTCTTATAAACTGTATAGAATTTGGTGAATCTAGCACTAATAGATTTTTTTTACAGGGACACAATGAAATAATTTTTATCATTACGACCTATGGGCTGATTTTATTTAAAGTGAGATAGCGTCTAATTACCCTATCCGACTGAGCTGAAATTTTATATGCGTCAACATCGCATAAATTGTATAGATTTTTGTGAATCTAGCACTTATTGATTTTTATAGGGACACAAAGAAAATTTCTTTATCATTATGAATTATGGCTGAAATTACCGTAATTTCTGGTAGATACCCCACAGGTTATATAATCCAGTTTTGTACCAGAAATTTCAATTGATAAATAAATTTATATTTGTAGGAGCTCTTCCTCCGAAAAAGTATAGATTTTTTTATTAAATAAAATTTCTGGTTGAGAAATGATACACCTTACCTGCGGGTTATCTACCAGAAATTACGGTATTTGAAGTATACTAGCGTTAAACGATTAACGTAAACAGATTTAGTGATTAGCGTTAGCAACTTAGCGATTTATCGATTAACAATTAACGATTTACGATAAAGGATAGACGATAACGATAAACGATTTAACGATTATTGTTAAGTGACTAGCTTAAAATAATTTGAAGTATACTAGCGTTAAAAGATTAGCGTAAAACAATTTAGCGATTAGCGTTGGCAATATAACGATTTATCGAATAACAATTTAGCGGTTAGAGTTGGCAATATAACGATTTATTGAATAACAATTAACAATGACGATAAACGAATGATGATAATGATAAACGACTTAACGATTAGCGTTGAACGACTAGCGTAAAATTATTTGAAGTATACTAGCGTTAAACGACTTAGCGATTAGCATTAGCAACTTAACGATTTATCGAATAACAACTAACGATTGAGGATAACGATAAATGACTTAACAATTAGCGTTAAATGACAAGCGTAAAATTATTTGTATATTAGCGTTAACATTCGATTAAGCTGATTGGTTTCAGACTTCCCTTACTTTAACTTATTTAAACAAACGTCAATAACGTTCGGAAAGTCGAGTAGAGTCACTCCAAATTTTTTTAATTAATTAATTATTATTATTATTATTATTTCATAAGAAATTTTCTCTTGTAATAAAATTCAATGGTACTAAAATCCGATAATGAACTATAAAACATTGAAGGATATTCTTTGTTATTTTCTTGTGTTGTAGATATATTTCAGAAAAGTCAAGTAAAAAGTGTTTCAATTCTGTTAGAAAATCTTTGTGGCAATAAATATTTAGACTGTTCATAACTCTCTTGAGTAAAATTTTAACTGTCATTTGTCTTGGGTTTTAGATTAATGGATCTTTTTTTACACATAGCTCTCCAATTTTTTTCTTTTTTCAACTGATTAGAATTAAGAAAATTTAAAACCATTTATTATCTTGGTATCGACTTCATATTTGACATCGCGAAAATGGCTCATTTTCTATCATGTCAAAAACTGACTTTTTAACAATTTATATTATGTCAGGAAAATGAATTATTTAATTAAGATATTTTCAAACACAAAGATGCAAAAATAAAAATAATCATGTGATGTATATTGTGTTGTTTTTCTGAAAAGTAAAATTTTCTGTTGTGTAATTTTATAAAGGATAATATTTAATGTGTTAATATTTTTCTAAATAATAGTGAAAAAACATAAATAAATAAAGAGTTTTAAAATAATAAGCTCTAAATTATAGGATAGTTTAATTAATAATCTATTGTATATAGATTTTGACGCAGCCACGGTGGCCACTAACCAGGAAAAGTCAGTGAATCGTGGAGAAGTTGGGAATTTAAGTGAGTCCGGTTGGTTAGTTGGGTTTTACGTCGCACTAGTGTGCAATTGGCGACGGTCTGGGACTCACCCCTACAGGTGGTCCGGTGACATGCCATCGCAATTTTGATCCTCCACGAAAGGGATAGCTCTCCCGCTTCAGTGACCCCCAGAGGTATAATTTTTGATGGGAACATGGAGGACATTGCGGCCACGACAGATTATACGTGCACCAACCACCATTAGTATACACGACGGTCTTTGGCCGGCTCGAGTACCGAACCTGCAACCTTCCAATTACGAGGCCGGTGCTCTACCGACTGGGCTACCGCGGCCCTAAGTGAGTTCGGAAAAGTCATGAAACAGTCAAGAGTTTTATGTAAAGTCAGTGTTGGTTGGTTGGTTGGGTTTTAACGTCGCACTAGCACTGCACAAATGTAAAATCAGGGAATTTTGACGAGTTTTGTGTAAATAAGCCATATCTGAGTGCTCGTTATTGTAAACTGCTGAATTAGTCTCACTAATTTTGTGAAATTTCTATGGAAAATAAAAGCCGTAAGTCAGCAAAAAGTCAGGGAAAATGGTAAAAAATAGTTGTGGAAAAGTCCGAGAATTTGAAAAAGTTCTAAGTTTATCCACCAAGCGCAACCATCAAAATTTTGTGGTCCAAAAAACTACCTAGTTTAGAATTTAGTGGTCCAAAAGTATAAAATAGCAGACAAATGTATGCAAGTGCATACCTTTTAATGTATTTTCATTAAATATATCAATATTTTTATACAGGAACGTTTTGAATAAAAAACATTTTAATCAATAACTTACAAATTTGTGAGTACATTTTGCCACAACCGTAACAAGGATTGTTTTACTCCCGTCGCAATAAGTTTTGATAACAAATAATTAAATTTTCTTATTTTAACATTTTATATTTACTTTGATTAATAATAAGTTTACAGTTTACACACATGGAAATTTCAAAATTTTCCAACGAAGGGTTTATTGTGTATACTCTTATAAACGCACTTTATGTGAAACATGTAACAGAAATATTTATTAATTTCTGTGATAAATAAAACCTAGTTCTATTTATTTCTTTTTTTTTTTTTAAATGAGACGACGAAAGCTAGATAGTATTAATTACAATAACTATTCACACTAATATTAGTTTAGAAAATATGCATATAAAATTTATTAATTTCAAAATATTAAATTGTAGAATTGGCTTTGTTTGCTTTATAATATAATGTAGTGGAAAAAGGTGTTATGCTAATTTTTAAAGAGTTTATTTCTCACAATATATTGTCTTTAAAAAATGTTATATCTTCCTTTCTTTCTTTTCTTTTCTTTCTTTCTTTTTTTTTTTTTTAATTATTTAATAATCAGAAACAATATATATCAAGTAAAATACAATTAAAATATTAAAGCATGCTTACATTGCAATTTTTCGATTGAAACATGAATAAGTCACAGTACGAATCTGAGTACTTTTGCCTAACATACCATGCTCAAATGTTTTCCTTAAAAAAGATTATCACTAAGATCTATCATATTTTTCTGAGCAATTTATTTCCTGCATTGAATAATGCCATTCTAGTGCTTGCTTATGGATATACTTTGGATATACTTTAGTGTATACTTTTGTAATAATGGATCCGTAAAACTTTCCGATTTTCGAGGGATTTACACGGATCCAAGAAGCGGTTTGAAAATGTCTGTCTGTCTCTCTCTGTCTATCTATTTTTCTGTGTGTGTGTGCGACAAAAAATTTGTGGAAACTGTATCTCAGGAACTTCTACACAGAATTGCATATAAATTTATATGTAGAAATTTATATCTTGACCTAAATTAGTTCTTACCAATTTTTGGTGTCAATTACTCAACAGGTGATGACGCTGCACATCGATTTTCATATTTTAAAGGAGGGCTATATCTCAAGAACTACTGTACAAAATTACATATATTTTTTTATGCAGATGTACCTTGACCAAGATTTGTGTTTATCAACCTTTAGTTTAGCTCAACAAGTGGCGCTGCTATACAGCGATTTCCGCAATTTACGGGAAGATTATGTCTCAGGTCCTATTGTGTTTAATTGAACAAAATGTGATATATGAGAAGGTTATTGTGAGATATTTAGCTGATTCAATTTGGATGCATATCGGTCAATAGGTTGCGCTGTTGTACTGCAATTTTCTCCAAAAATGGGAAGGCTATTCATTTATCTCAACTTCTATAACACATGACTGTACGAAACTTGATATGTGAGATAACCATTATGAAAATGTATTTTTTAAGATGTTATTTATACAGACTAAAACTGTCTTTCTTTTGATATTTTGTGACAGTTTTCTCTAAGATTAAAATCGTCTGCATTCAGGATGGTAGATAATTTTAATAAGCAATAGTTTTAATAATTTTTTGTACTGAGTGAGTTTGTATAGGAATATACAGATCAAAGTCTTGTGGTGGCCACAACATACTAGTTTATAATGTAAAATTAATCATTCAGTTAATTATTTTTCTCCTCGTAATTTCAAATATATAGTTGTAGACTTAATTATATTTCTTGCTATAAAACTTTTATGATGCCACAAATTTCTCTTACATTAAATTCAATTTCCTTCTATTATAGATAATTCGATTAGTAAAAAAGTATTACTTTTAAGGTGCTAAAAGCTGAAATTGGTAAAAGCAAACGTTAAGAAATGAATTTAGCGGGACTGAAAGGATCTTTAATGATCTGAAATGCCTCTTAATGCATTTTAAATTTTCAGTATGGATTATAATAAACTGAATGCATGCAGAAGAGAATTCTTAGTATTCGAAAATCCAAGCTACCTATGTAATTCAATTATAATTAGAAAGACAGATATTTTTAATATGTGTTTAATTCGAAGATGAATAAAAGTGCAGCTGAAATTATAAATGATATACAAAACCACAAAAGAACATCTTAAAACTGTTAGATAGTGGACACATAATAAATAAGTATAATAACACATTAATGTATATATATATCTGTACTGATAAGTATAAAGGATTTAAGTCCATATTCTTGATTTTTCAGGAGACGAAAAATAAAGTTAAACTAACTAAAAACTAATGAGCAGAATCGATCAGGAAAAAGGAATTACGTTGGTTTATACGCTTTATACCATTCAGTGATTGTCAATCTTCATTTAATAAAGGGAAAATTTGAATTAAATATTTTATACAAAAAATTAATGCTAAATTTCTGACTTGAATCTTTTTTTACTAATGGATTTTCTCAAAGACTAAATGACATGGATTTAAATCCTTTATACCAATCGATAGAGAATTTGTTTCTGAGTCTGGCTATGTACGTAACTCAAAATCGACATTTTTGGACTTAAATCCTTTATACTTATCAGTACAGATATATTCATTCACACAAAGGACCGATTTATGAAAAATATTAATGTCTTCTGGAGCAGTAAGTAAAACCATTCATAAAGGTTTGAATCAAAAAATTTTTAAGCCTAAAAGTTATATGTTTTCGCTGAAATATGGTACAAAAAACATATTGAGATAATTGACTAACTCTGAATCACAACAATGCAATTTTATATTATTCAAATGGCGAACTTACGCTGAAAAAAAAAATATACTGCATTTATCTGAAACAAGTAGTCATTTTCTGAATCCTTGAACTAGAAATGTGGAGTGTATAATGTTAACAAATAAACTGAATCGACGAAGTGGTTGAGAATTTTTAGTCAATATTATGACTATTAAGAATCCTTTGTATCGCGAGAATCTTTCGCTTGATTTCTAAAATACTTTAGCTTGTTGGGACATAAATTCGAATTATAGCTACTAAAACTCGTTTCTTGTGTTCACATTTATTCGCAAAGATTTTTGAATAAGTTTGACCGCAATAATATAGGGAAAAGGATAGAGAGGGGAAAGGTCTAGATAGGGAAAAGGTCTAGAGTTCTAATACGGGTTTCTAGAATTCGCTGGCAATGGGAACTAGAAATTATAAGGATGACATGGAACTATTTTTACTAGAGCCAGAATCTTTTTCCAGTTGTCAGTCACAAAAAAAATTTCAGTGTATCTCAATGAAATGGTTTTGTCAGTGTTCAGAACAGTACTTGTTCGTTCAGAAACATCAACCACTATGATAAATTAAAACTAAAAGAAAGTCTCAAATAAAGATAAAATTAATTAATTCTATTATCGATAGTATTTTGAAAACAATTTTCGAAAAAAAAAAATAGTTAGACTTTATTATATATATATATATATATATATATATATATATATATACAAGCTTTTATTCATGGAGACAAAGTTTCTTCCCAACAACCAAACTTGAATTTTGATTAGCAAAGAAAGAATTGAGACAGGAACAAAATGTTCCTATTAAATTATATACTAATAAAATCAATTGACCCTTCAGTTATGAATACACACACTGGCCAATTAATTAGAAACTTAATTTGAAAATTTTATTGGACACCTTTTTGTACATTCCACCTCCTTTTGCACGGATAATTCGTGAGAGCATCGATTCTTCAAGCTTTTGATGTACATGTACATCCAAAGGAGACCATGCATTGGCTACACAGACTTAAAGATCCTGTAAATTCGATGACAGAGGAGAATGCTGTCGCATGTGTCTTTCTGACATACCCAAAACATTTTCTATTGTATTGAGTTCCGGGCTCTGTGCAGGCCAAGGAAGCTGTCGGAAACCCTATTGACGACTTGACTTTCTGCCGCCATTCGACGTCATGATGACGATTTCCTTTCATTTAACCTATAGGAGTCTTAATTTAGCCCACAAATAAAGGAATATAACCAATCACAGAGCAGTTTTTTTCCCACAAGTAGTGGAAATTCCGCCTCGTTCTAGTCATCCATTGATGTTCATTGAACAAACTTCGAAAGATTATCTCCCGATGCAAAGTTACATTATCGTCCATGAATTATCCGTCACATTCAGAGTAATAACGTAGCATTGCTGGGCATCTATTCTCCGACCAGACTATACCTCATTTCCGACTGTGGCAGTCGTTATTTTGATCACGTGACGTCACATTCCGACTTTTGTTTTGACGACTGTCGTTATTTAAGGACAATCGCTATGGCAGTCGGATCGGAGAATAGATACCCAGGATGCACTTGATCAACCAATATGTTCAGGCATTGCATGGCTTTTCAAGTACCCTCAAGTAACGCCAGGGGACCATTTCCATACCAGCAGAATATTTTCCACACCATAATAACAGGTTTTGAATAGTTACGCTGTTATCGAGCATTTGTAGAAAATCTCACAGCTTTTTAATTCATTGGCCAGTGTGTGTATTTTAGATTCAAATTGTAGAAACAAGCCTTAAACTGAACGGCGTTCAAGAACACAGAACGGACATTAGGAAAAGTCCCACGTGGAGAAGAGTAAAATGTACACAATAATAAACTTAATTTTGTAAAAAAAAAAAAAAAAAAAAAAAAAAAAAAAATCGAGCTTGGGTTCTAAACAAATATCAAGGCTAATTAAATAAAGAAAATTCCCTTCAAAAAATACATGTTCTTCGTGAATAAAAATTCCTTATAAAAGTCGTTTCCATTATTTATGTGTTTGTACAAAAAATTGCCACTTAAATTTGAAACAAATTCAGGAACATTCTTGGAAAAATTTATCCAACTAAAATACTCAAATATTTTTTGAATTATTTCAAGAATAAATCAGCAATCAAAAAACATATATCAGTAAATATACCAATAATTATTTGACACAAAATATTTTCATGGAGAAAAACGTGTTATTTGGAAAACCCCATGAAGATTTACGAAATATTTCCCCCTTAAATATCTGTAAACGTTTTAACTATTTGAAGATCATAAATTTATGCAAAAATGCTAACTGAGAAAATGTAATTTAAAATTTTTAAATTTCTAAAAAATATATCAAAAACGATAAGAATTCTTGCCTGAATATGTATTTTATTGAACAAACGCAATACAGATCAATTTATAACTATTAATCGAAATATAAGCTTTATGTGAAAGGTGCCAAATTTCCTTAAGTTATTTTCATCAAATAAATTCTGAAGAAAACTCCACAAAGACTTATAACATTATTTATAACTTAATTCTCAACAGAAAAGTGTTTCAATGTAGCAATCTATTTCTCTAAAAAAAAAAAAAAAAAAATCTAAAAAAAAAGATTTTTTTTGTCTTTTAAGCTACATAACGAATGGTAATTTCAATCTTTACGAAGAGTAATCCATTATACTGACTTTTTCCTAAGGAATTTTCGTAAAATCAAAACGTTTGAAGATAGAAAGCGTAGCTATAAATTATCTTGTCTATGCTTTACGCTCTTAGATATAAATCAATTAGTGGTAAAAGTAATTTCTCCCCAACAAAGAATAAAAACTGACTTAAGCAAAGTAGAATTTTTCGTAACATATTTTTCAGAAGATTAAAAATGGTGACTGTATCTTTAAAAATAAAAATAAGTAAAAAATCATTTTTTAAA
The DNA here is from genome assembly GCA_963930645.1 of Salticus scenicus. Lineage (NCBI taxonomy): Eukaryota > Metazoa > Arthropoda > Arachnida > Araneae > Salticidae > Salticus > Salticus scenicus. Next base: position 63,941,821 of record OZ005662.1, on the reverse strand, counting down.
TGTAGAAGGTTTTTATTGTGGAACCCTGAAAAGTATAAAATAAAAAAAAAAAAAATTCTTACAAAGACATGCTATAAATAAATGAAAGTTTCAACGCTAAGAAAATTTTAGAGAAAAATATAGATATTTCACTTTTGTAAGAGATGAAGTTTTTTAAATATTCAAATTATTTTAAAAAGCTATCGAGACTAATATTCTTAGTCATTAGTTTCTACATAAGTATTTGTTAAGGCATAAATTTCAAAGAAATATCTATATTTTTCTCTAAAATTTTCTTAGTGTAGAAACCTTCATTTATTTATAGCATATCTTTGCAAGAACAAATTTTTATTTTATGCTTTCCGGGACTCCACAATAAAAAGCTTCTACACTTAAAAAATGATTTTTTACTTATTTTTATTTTCTGCTTTTTAGTTATAACACTTTAATTTTAGTTTACTACGAAGTACTTAACAAACAACAACATAAAACTTTCTTTTCAAACGCAATATAATAAACACATACTTTGTATTCTATTATGATTTATTATACGAAATAATCACGTTATATTCTAATATATGAAATAAATCTATTTATTTGTTAGATATAAACAATTACATAATAAAAATATGCCTTCTGCATTGGGTAATTCCACCTTTATGTGGAATTATTGTTTTAATGCGCAATGGCATAGTATTATACAGTTTTTAACATAAATCTCAGAAACATGAACCACTGTGCCAAATATCATAAATGTTTTTTTTTTTTTTTTTTTTTTTTTTTTTCTAGTTCTTGCAAAGTTGTAGGCTGCAAATTTCGAATAACCACACCTCTTTTATAGACTATACCTTTTCGAGCGGATTCAGATTAGGACTATTTACAGGTCTAGTAAAAGATTCTATGATATTCTTTGTGGAATTTAACTTAGAGTGAAACCCTTATGATTACTTACAGAATTATGGATGCTCATAGGACTGAATAGGTAATTTTAATAATTTGAATCAAATAAACATACCACAGATGCCGTGTAGAAATGTACATTATCATCTTGAAATGCTAATTGTGAAAAAGTCTGAGATACCTCCAAAATAGTCGATCAATCACCACTTTTATAATAGCCGCGTTTTATTTCGAGTTAATTGATTCCATGAGCATGAAAATTTGCCCTACTCCTTAAAGAGATATGCATTTCCGTACCATAATGTACAGAGAATGAGTCAAAATTTTAAGTGGGGAATTTTCATTAAGTCGATCTTATTTTCGTCGTCTGACCTGCTTGTTTCCGTCAGCTTGAAATATGTTAAACTGGATTCATCAGAGAAAACCACTTCATCCAGATAATTAACTGATTATATTTTAATTTTTTTAGCCTATGGAAGTCTTGTTTCCTTATTATTATTTTTTTTTTTTTAATCTCCGTTAAGAAGGCTTGTTTTGTTTTATTTATTTATTTATTTATTCAGATTTTCTGGCATTTAAGCCTGCTTCTTTTAATTGTCGATGATTTAAAGACGTATTTAAAGATATTATGTTGCGAAACACATTTTTAAAAACCCTTCTATGTTTTAAACATAATACAAATCGATTTTTTAAAACACTGACTATTTAACTATCAGTTATGTCGCTTGGATGAACAATGTGGCCACTTCGAGCGAAATTTCCAGATTAAATAGTCAAAATTTTTCGCATCTTGCTAAAAACCATCTCACCAATATTTCATTAACATTAAATTATTTTGTCATCTTGCATATTAAAATGTTTTTTGCTTTTCATTCTAAAATTAATACTTTTTATGGAATCGTTACAGGCCTTATCCTTGCCATTTTTTAAAAATAATTTCTAAACTTACATTTTTTTTCTGGCAGTTGCATTTTATTTTTAAAACATATCTATATCCTAAAGTCTACGTGGAGGAAGATGTGATAAAATCTGTAATTTGCTTTTTAAACTATAAAACTGGCGGTTGCAGGAAGAAAAATTGAAAATATCCAAATACGGCTTTTTATTTATCCTACAGTGTAAGGTATATATTATAATTAGATATTTTCCAATAATTAATGTTTTATTTTACAGCATAATTCCCTTTGATTAGGCAAATTTACTCATATAGTTTGTTATTTAAAATAAAATTTTCAAATCAAATTGAAAAGATATTACGATAAAAGACATTACAAGTGCTATTTCTAAATTTACCTCTTTATTAACCCTTTGCGGCGCAAGACAATTTGAAACATTTAAATTATACTGCCACCGGAATTCATGAACTAAATTAAACTAAAAGAAATTTTAAATTTTAAGGTTTAAAAAACCGGCTTTTTCTGATATGTTATAAACGTGAATTTTCGCTAAAAAATTTCCGGGATAAATTTTTGCAGCTGGATCTTAAATTTTGCCTCCTCGCAGCGAGGACGGCGCGTTAAGGGGTTGAAAACTATCAGGCTTCGACCGCTTCACTGGCGGCTACATTTAAATGAGTTTTCAAAACCTTGAATCAATAGCTTATTATTTCACTTTATCAATAAACACCTAAAAATAAAATATTGAAATCGCTCTTAACCTCTCCTGATGTACTCGTTGCCTACGATAGCGTCTTTCCCGCCCGTGCTGCATTGCGCCTAGGCTTCTAGAGTCTGCAGCAATATCTTTCTTGGGCACTTCAATTTGGGTATTTATAGGACGACAAAAGATACTATTATACAAGAACTACGATTTTAAAAATGGCTGTTTCTCAGTATCTATTAAATGTATTAGTTTTGGTGCCATATGTTTTATAACTCTCGTTCTTTATACTATATTGCTATTTGATTCCGAACATAACATGAAAGAAGATATTTCTTACAAAAAAATTAAATGGATAAAAATAAATTAATTAATTAGTCTTAAATTTTAATCAGTTTAATCCTTTTTTGTATTTATTTATTTATTTATTTTTTTTCGATAAATACATCAAATTAAGAAAAAAGAAAGAAAGGAAAAAATGATTTCCTTTTCAAATGAATTTGTAAATTTTATTTTTATTTTTAATTTGTTATTTATTTTCTATCTCACTTTTTGACAATAAAATTGTGCCACATACTTTTTAAAATGACTGAAATGAATAAAAATGAAGTGTTTCCACCTAAATTTCCTTCTTTAGTTTATTTTTAAAAATATAACTGTAGTGTCGGAAAACTGTTTGCACCTCTGGATTCAGAAAAATCGCCCCTTTCATTTTGTAACAATAGGACTGATATTTCTGAATTATTTTAGTGTTACACAAAACTGGTCTGCAAAAACTCCAGTTTGAAACTAATAGTCCTCCGTCCTAAAAGTAGCCTGTACTATATCTATACCAAAGTAATTTTAAGAAATGAATATATGAATCGATGCTAGGAATATCATACAGTTATTGCATGCCTTTATATGAAAGAAAAGGTGAAAATAAGTCCTCTCAAAATGTTAAATTCTGTTTAAAAAAATGTAAGCAGATTTCTGTTTCTGGTATAAAAAGGAGAAAATTTTTCAGTACGTATTTTGCTAATATTCTTATCGGTTGCCCCTTTTCGTTAATTCTTAAGAATCCTTCATATTCTGCTTACATTTTTAATGTTTTTTAGGTTTAAAATTGTGCTTGTTGAAATAAGTTTTCTATTTTAAAAATTGCATTTTTTTCCCATAAAATTATTTACTCAGAAAAATAGATCATTTATGTGACAATTATTTCTGTTTTTATATCATTTCTGCAATATTTTATAATTTATTCATATTTTTGGTGCGCTACTTGGCTTAAAATGGCTATTGCTAAATTAAAGTGCCGGTGTACTTCAGCACCAAAATTAAAAAAATCGTCCAGCAGGAGGATCTATAAATAAAACTGATAAAATAAATTTATGAAACGCTATGCAGTCGGATGTGACGTCATGAGCAATTTTCTTTGCAACTTGAGAGTAAAAATATAAAAAAAATGTTTGTTTTAAAATAAAATATTAATCCCTTTAGAACAACGTATATTAGCATCATGAACTACATTAGCACTTTATCAATGCGTAGAATTTTTTTAAAGTTATAAGGACATCAATTTTTGTGAGATGCGTAATTTAACTTTTTATAATTTTTTATTGTTAATTAAATGTACTAATTAAATGTACTTATTTTCCTGTCGAAAAAAAAAAACTTCTAAATTTTTTTTGGCAACAATTAAATTATGGATAAAATTTAAATGACTAATTTTAAAGCTATTATGAGGTTATTATTTTTTAATTAATTCAAAAAAAACTAATCAAAAATTCATAAATCGGGCTTCAAAGTGCACTTGGACCACTCTAGTCGTGTCGAATCTCTTTCTCGACGTCTCCTTCGTTTCGAATTACGTGACTGTCCATACCGTCTTTGCGTTACGCTATCCACAGACACACACACACACACGCACATTGCGTTTTACATATATAAAGATAAAATATCAAGATTTTCAAACCCGACAACATATTATTTATGTACAAATCATACATAAAATGCAAAGTAACAATAAACTATAAATGCAATTTCATAATTCGTATGAAATGTGTACAAGTGAAAAATTAGTGTAATATGTTTATCTTTAATATATATCTTTTTAATCTTTTTATATATCTTTTTATATCTTTTTATATTTTTATCTTTAATATATATATGTTTATCTTTAATATAATTCAATTATATATATATATGACATATAGACATGCTATAAATTAAAAACACAATAGTATATTTACGCTATGCAGATATAATCTTCGAATAAATTTATTGCTGGAGTTTTAATATTAATTTGAATATTATATTATGTCAAAGTTACTTGAGTCATTAACTTTTATGTCTTAGAATATTATTAGAATATTATAGCTTATTTATTCTCGTCATGTGGAGTTAGAAAAGGTAATCAAGTTGGATAATTACATGAAGATAATTTTTTCTTCATGCTAACTATCATAAAATACAGCAACAATCCATCATCATAAAAATTTATGTTTTTTCGTTGATAAAAATATTAACCGTAGATTTAATTGAATTAATAAACTAATTCATTTTCCTATGTTAGAAAAATAACGGTATAAAAAAAGTGAAAGGTAAATAAAACAGTTCACAAAATGAGATGCATTAATTAAATATATGAGTACGAAAAACTTTTATTTGAAATAATTTGAAACATATAGACAGAATTATTTAAGTGAAAACTTCCTAGGAAATTGAGAAAAAAATGATTTTTTTTTTTTTTTTTTTTTTTTTTTTTTGACGAAATGAGAGAACATATTCATGAATTCATTCTCTTTGCATGTTACCTAACTTTTTTTTTTTTTTTTTTTTTTTAATATTGGTGTATTTATTATTATTTTTATTATTATTATTATTATTATTATTATTATTTTTACACATACATTATTTATAATTTCATCGTTTCAAAGCTTTATTTATTGGGACTCGGCTTCTTAAACAAACAATGTTAATTTCAAGCAAAATATTTTTAGCTGTTAATAAACGTATGTCAAATTCAAATATTTTAATGTAATAATAATAATAATAGTAATAGTAATCGTTTTTTTTTTTATTTTTTTTTTATTTAATTTGTAGAAAGTGTCATTTTTTCATAATTTGTTAAAATGTTACACCTTTTAAAAGCTACGTCTAAATGCTAACCCGTTTAAAGTGCTACACTGCCTTTTAAGATTTTGTTTCTATATATATATTATATAATGTCAGTTGTAGTATATTAAACTAATTTACACAGTAAAAAATATCTGTTAAAAGTACAGGAAAAATCTGGCAGCTGGGGTGTCAGTATTTTTCCGTCAAATACACAGAACAAAACTGTACTTTTAACAAAAAACCTGTTTGATTTACAGGATTTTTGCGTAAAATATATGCCAGTGATACAATTTTGCGGTTTTAAATGGTATATTTCACGGAGAAATACTGGCACCCAAGCTGCCAATTTTTTCCCTGTACTTTTACAGGTTTATATTTTGCTGTGTGAAGGTCTTTTTTTTTATTATTATTATTGGTTTCTGAGGAAAAAAATTTAAAGCCAAAAAATCTAACGTAAAAAATAAGAAAATATCATACGTGATTACGCATATGATTTATTGTTATTATTAAAAAAAAAAAAAAAAAAAAAAAAAATGCGAATCCGTCCCGTAATCCTTTTTACAAATATTATGCTTAATCAATAATATCTCATAGCATTTTCAAGAGTAATTGGCAAATGCTTAACATTTTGAAGGCACCAAACATCTAAAAAAAAAAAAAAAAAAACGAACAGTTCAGTTTAATAATTTTATTTAACCCCAAATATATATTTAAAAAAAAAAAAAAAAAAAAACCGAACAGTTGAGTTTAATAATTTTATTTAACCCCTTCCTTCTCGTGCCCGTGGAAATGACGGGGTGAGTTTTCGCTCTCGATTTTTTGTGCCTGTGATATTTCTGGTCTGGCGTGTTCACAAGTAACACACAAAAAAATTTAAAAATAAACCATTTCTGATACCCGGAAATTATTTTATTCTTATTTTACACTCCAGAGGGAAGTAGTAAACTATTTAAAATGTAATTGGAGATAGTGGGTTTATTTTATACTGTAAGCCACATGTAATTTTAAATACTAGCAATACTTATTTTATAATCTTAGCTTAGTTAGGCTTTTGAATACATGTGATTTTATGCTTTATGTTAAAATCCATTTTTTAACACTGTGTACATTCTGTATTCAGAATCACAAAGTGACCCGGATTCTAATTTTAGTATAAATGCATCTGAGGGAGTGATTCGGAAATAAGTGATATTTCAGAAAATTCACTGAGAAAAAATTCTGTAACTGACATCTAGAATCTAAATTGTGGCTCTAGAAAAAATAGTTCCATGTCATCCTTATAATTTCTAGTCCCCTTGGAAAACGGGTTCTAGAAGCTCCTATTAGAATTCTAGAGAGTTTGCCTATATTATCGAGGGCAAAGTTATTTGAAAATCTCTGCAAATAAATGCGACTACAAGAGGCGGGTTTCAGCAACTATAAACTTGGTTTATGATCCATTTCTAGAAAATCAAGCGAGAATTTCTCGTAGTACAAAATATTCAGAATATTAATAATAACAGGAGACCTGGCGTTGGAATATTAAAACCCGAATAAACTACTACGTCAGAAACGTCCAATATTTTTCTTTGGCGTTTCTGTCGTAGTAGTTTATTCGGGTTTTAATATTCAAAATATTGTTTCACCATCTAGAAATGTGTACACTAGAAATTCTCGATCATTTCGTCTATTCAGTTTATTGGCGGGCCTTATGCATATAGCTCGGAAATCTATATTTTTAGTTAAGGGATTTAGAAAATGACCATTTATTCATTCTAGAGGTAGGCGGTATATTTTTTTTTCTCAGTGTTCGGAAAGAGAATATGTAAACAGTGTATTGTACGTATAGTGTTGTATTATATGTAAAATTCTTTTGATAAAATTCTGTTTTAATATTTAAAACACATATCTTTTATTTCTTCTATTTACTGGAAAACCAACATTCAGTCATAATAACCCTGATTATTGGTTTTCCTGCAAAATTAAATTTCTTGATTTCAAGCTGAAAAAAAAATTCCAAAAATTAAAAATGAATACATATATTGTTCATGCACTTTATTTTATACAATTTTCTTGAATAAAAATAATAGTCACTTTTTTTACAGTTTTCTTGAAAATTACGAGATCGTACCTACCGTTACTCGCACCATTATTTCCGAATTGGTTAGCTGCGTTGCACTTATGAAGGGTTTCTGGTTATTTGAAAGTACCGTGAAATTTATTCAAGTTTAAAAAGTTAATTATTACCCATTTAAGATTCTTTGAAAATATAAAGCATTAAACAACCTATTTAATTAGTTATGGGGACGGCCTACTTTTAAAAATAGGAAAAATTAAGAAATTTTGGATCAACTTTCAGAATTTTTAAAAAAAGAATGAATGCATTAGAAACATTTTTTTTTTTTTTTTTTTGAGTGTGTGTGTGTTAACTAGTATGACATTCCTCTATTGATTAAAAACAGTATTTTCGTTTGCTTTAAAATAGAAAATTATTTTACTGCACATTACACTGCTCGGCATGAAAATCGTTTCTGACACCATTTCAGCATATTCTTATGTAAAATGACCTCTTGAATCCAAATAGGACTCCCATTTTGCCCTACCACCCACCATGTTGTAGGAACGGCCTCCTATTTTTTATCATTTTTCGGTGATTTTATGGCTATAAATTTGATTTTTAGGAGAAGGAGGAGGATTATTTTAACCGTTAAATATCCTTTGAGGGGCTACAAAGTTGGAAAAGTGCAAAACATGGACATTCGCGACAAGCGAATTTTTTTGAGGGGGATTTGCCACTGAAATTATGTGTTACATATCTTATATTTTTTGAATCTGTTTTATTAATGTTATTTTTTAAACTTTACGTTTTTTTTGTTATTAGGTGTTAAATTTATTCTTTCTCATTCATCAAATGAAATTCATGGTCATAAAATTATTGAACAGGGAAATAAAATTGAGGGAGGGGTTTCTAGAAAACGGTGGGTGACTGGGCAAAATGGAAGTCATATTCGGATTCAGGGGGTCATTTTACATAAGAATCGGTAAGAACGGTACCAGAACTCATTTATTTATTTATTTTTTTTTTTTTTTTTAATTAGATTTATTTTTTAAAATGTCCAAGGGTGCTTTCTCACAGCGCGCATAATGTTTCAAAAAGTATTTGAGATATAAACTTAAAAATTTTCTCAACCATACATTTGACATGTTGAATAAAATGAAGTAAAAATAAGAAGTTCTGTTCGATTAAAAAAAAAAATTATTATTGTGGAAATATAAAAATTTAATGGTAATTTTATATCTCAAATTTACTTATTAATTAAACTCAATATTATTAAAATAATTAAAACCTTTTAATTCAGATTCTTAGTTTGAATGTTTTGTTTCATTTAATGTAAAAATTACAAGGATAAAGGAAAATGTAATGGAGATATCCTGCGCACAGTGGGAAAGCACCCTTCCCTTAAATAAATAAAAAAATAAAAAACATGCAATGAACTAATTTTCTATTTTAAAGTAAACTAAAATAAATTTAAACCCATGGAGTATTGTCATACTAGTTAATACAAAAACAGATTTGTTTGAACCTGCATTCTTTTTTTTTCTGAAATTTGATCGAAAACTTCTTCATTTTCCCATTTTTACTTCCATTACCTTACTACAGTAGGTAATGGAAGTATTGTATTCGGTCTGAAAATTCGATATCGGGTTTTCACCTGATATACACGTTTTAAGGTCCCCTGAGTCCAAAAAGGTGGTTTTTGGCAATTGCTCATTGTGTATGTATGTGTGTGTGTATGTATGTATGTGGAGAATCTTTTGGCTATTATAGCTCAGAAACTAATAAAGATAGAGCTACGAAACTTTAGAATTGAAATACGTCTGGTGTACAGATGAAATTTCCAAATTTTGGTGAAAATTGAAAAACCGGAAGTGGGACCGTAAGTCCGTATCTCAAAAACGGCTCTAACGATTTTCTTCAAACTTGCTATATAAACACTCTATTAGATGTCCTTTCGAATGATATAGTTGGTTAGTTCAGAAAAATTGATAGGCGTCCTGTATAAATAGCTCAATTTCAGGTCTCCCAATGGCGTTCCTTTAAAAACAGCTGTACGGATTTTTTGTCTTCTGATCACATTATTTTTCCTGATCACATCTCCAAAAAATGCTTTTAATGCGTATAATTGTGGGTAATGGAAGTCGTGTGGTTGTTTCACACCAGATTTTTAAAAGTAGGCTGTCTCCTTAATTTAATTAAAAGATAGTGTTAAAACTAATTAAACAAAAATAAAGAAAATAGTTTTCTTAACCTTTGAAAGTTTTGCAAAGGATCTGTTATACATTCTAATAGCATAAATTCAAGACAAAATATCTGTGACGTGCGCGTGAATAACGGTTAAAAGTAAAAATGGAATACAGATATTTGTTAAAACAGTTGTAGCAGACGTTATAAGAAGAATGTTTTTCTAAAAAAGTGTTAGATTGTAGACTAACATATCCGGATTGATTTAGCATAAAAGTTTCAAAATCGGTATTTTTCGTAAAATTTCGTGAAGTTTCAAAGTTCCGGAGATCCCATTAACAAAATATTGCTGAATCCACTATAAAGATTTAATTAAAAAAAAAAAAAAAAAAAAAAAAAAAACATAATTTGAAAATCTGTGTTACAAAAATGTTTAATGTTTTGCACTATATAATGCCGTTTTCAAATCTAAATTTTAATATTTTTTAAACAATTCATTTGTAAATTTTTTCGTCAATAAGAAAGAAATCTTACATGTAATAAACCACTCGACTTCCACTACTCATTTGTACACGTATTATAAGCTCTTTTTACTTTCTTCTACATTCAATAGAAGAAAGTATTAGATTCGTAAAAATTTTCGACCTCAGGTTTTTGATGGATTTACACGTTTTGAAAGCTGTAAAACACGATTTGACCTTTTTTAGAAAATATCTGTTTGTCTGTCTCATTGTGTGTGTGATAAAATTTTGTGGCAACTGTATCTCAGGAACTACTGCACAGAATTTCATACAAAGTGGTATGTACCTTGACATAAATTAGAACCTCTCAACTTTTGATAAAATTTGTCTTACATGTTGCTTTGCCATTATGCTTTTTCTAAATTTTTAATGTGGTAGTATAGAACAAAATTTTGTTAAAATTTTCATAAAGAGAATTTTTTTTTAATAATCATTATGAAATGTACAAGAATTATTTATAATAGAGATAGTCAACTAGGAAATTTTTTTGTAAATGTAGAAGCATCACATCCTCCCCTGGGGGGAAAGTCCCCTCTCGAGGGGAATAAATTTTCATGATGGGTATCTTTCAAAAGAGATCACCCATATCTTTAAAATGAACCATCGATCTGCGATAATTTAAAATAAAGTTATCGATTTTTTTTTTTTTTTTTTTTTTTTTGTATTTTCGAGGATAAAATGTACATTTTTTTTTTCTTTTTGGATATTTAGTGTTATACTACTTCTCTAATATGGAAATCGTACTGCATTATCATGAAAGATATTTTTATTAAATAAAATGTTTTTACTGAGTGAATTTGCATAGGAAAATATAGAAGAACGTCATGTGGTGGCCACAATATTCTAGTTTAGTAATAGAGTGATGGTCAAAAGACCTAATCAGTCACGTGTCTTTCTTTAGAACTTGCGTAAATAGGAGATGTAACCTCTTAAAAGACTGCCGCGGAGGGCACACCTTCTAGTCCTAAGACCAGAGGGCAGTGAATTAGGTTTAGCTCTAAATACCTAATCAATCACACACTAACAATTTTCCTGTTGTAACAAATTAATATATGCGTCATACAGGCCTATAAAACTCAGTTTATAAAGCAAGTTTAAAATTTTTAAAGTCGTTTTTGAAACACCTATTTCCGAGATCTGTAATAGACTTTATCCGCATTACGTAATAAACCCTTGACACGTGACTACTACAGGAAAAATTCAGAATTATAGTATTTGCATTTCTGTTTTATGGGGAAATGTTTGCATTCTATAGGGAAATATTTGTATCCTACAGGGAAATTCATAGGGAAATGGAGAATCAGAAGTCACATGTTGGGTATGATTTAGCCTCGCACCCAAGAAAACGAATATTGTCCATTGATCTTCCTAGTCAGGACACCGATGAATTTTCCTGCAGTCACCAACTATTGTATACGAAAAGATATCTGAAAAGTGATTAGTGAAGCAAATTTGAAGAAAAATCGTTAGAGCTGATTTTGTGATATTGATTTTTGGTCCCACTTACGATTTTCACTAAAACTTTGCGTCATTTTTTCACATGAAATTAACAATTCAATAAGAAAAGACATCTAAATGAGAACTAATATGGTGAGTTTGAAGAAAACTGTTGAGACGTGTTTTAAGAAACACATTTACGACACCTAAAATTGATCTACTTATGTAGCACGCGCATCGATTTTCCAGAAGAAACCAAATAACACTTACGTAAAAACAAAAGGGGATTTATATAATTCGAGAAATCCTTAGAGCCGTTTTTGAGGTAAAGACTTACGGTTTCATTTCCATGTCTCACTTCTTCATTTCGATTTTTCATCAAATTTGGATAAATCAGTTGTACACCAGTCATCTCTTGATTATAAAGTTTTACCTCTTTCTCTCTCTGTTTTTCTTTTTTCATTCTTTTTTTTTTTTTTTTTTTTTTTTTAACGGAAATTTATTTCCCTCTCAAACTTATTTATACTCACATACATACATACAAACAACTTTTCAAAAATCACGTTTTTGGATTCAATGAGTCTTAAAATATGTAAATCGGGTGAAACTTAACAGAAGTTTGCGACCAAATATAGTAGTTTTATTACCTACGATAGCCAGATTTTAGTAGCAAAAATAAAATAGAGAATTTATGGCACAATTTAAAAAAAAAAAAAAAAGAAAATAGAACAATTTAAATTTATTTTTATGCTGCTTTAGAAAACACATTTATCATTCCGATTTCATGGAAAAACTTTCGGTAAGCACTTTATTCTTATAAGTAAATAAAAAGAAAAAATAAATGCATTTCCTACAAGGTGTATTCCTTTTTTTTTTTTTTTATCGTTTTCACATGCGAAATTTCGAAATTTATAGTGAAGTATAGTGTTTCTTCGTATTCCTAAAAGCCAATTACATGAATTTCATTTAATGAAGACATTTCAAAGTTTTTCACTTGGCACAAGTATTATAAACTAGCAGGCTACGCCCGCTTCGCTGGTCACTATTTTTAAATGAATCACAATAATTAATGAATTCTCAAAATTGCATTAACTTTTATCGTGTGATAAAATAAGAGAAAAAAAATTTCTCATCGGGAAAAATGTCGCACCGGGTCCCCACTGCCTTCGGTAGCGTACACCCGTGCGCTACGCGCACGTACTCCTTCACCATCATTATGACTTCTCAAAATTCCACGTTATTACTCATAAAATTTCATTCTTAAGAAAAGGATTTAAAAAATATATCATTTAGCATCGGGTAAAAACTCACACCGGGACCCCACTGCCTTCGGCAGCGCAGACCCATGCGCGCTGCGCGCGCACGTTTGAGGATATGCGTGCGCTGTACACGTATATTCCTTCTCAACTCAAACTTTTATTATTAAGAAACTAAAATTTAAAAAAAATCTTTTATCATCGGGTAAAAACTCGCACCGGGTCCCAAACCCATGCGCGCTGCGCGCCAATTCCTTCCCCACCCTTCCAGCCCCTCCTAATTAACTTACATATACCAATTTTGGACGATCTTACTCAATTAGCTGAGATGCAAAAGAAAACCTGATCAGGACACCTTAAATTTGTAAATCAGGTGAAATCTCGAATTCCACTTTCGATAATATAAAAGAACTTTAAAATATCTCTCGAATGATGTATTAGAAAAATTTTAATCATAATTAGAATTTGAAATATTGAAATTTAAAAAAATTACATCGCCATCTGGCGGTAGAAATTTCTGTAATCTATTGTTCCATTCCAGATCAACAAAGCTTTCAAATGATGTATTACTCATGAAATTGTTTTAATTAGTAGATGAGATACAAAAGAAATCCTAATCAGGACACCTCAAAACGTGTAAATTCGGTGAAATATCGAATTCCATTTTCGATAATGTAAAAGTACTTTAAAATGTGTATCAACTAAAATAAGCTTTCAAATGATGTATTACTTATGAATTTTTTTTAATTAATAACTGATATACAAAAAATAAAAAACTGATTCAGGACACCTCAAAACGTGTAAATATGGTGAAAACTTTCGATAATTTAAAAGAACTGTAAAAAATCTTCAGAATAATGTATTAAAAATAGTTTAATCATAATTAGAAATTGAAATATTGAAATTTTAAAATATTACAGCGCCATCTGGCGGTACAAATTTCTGTATTCCACTGTTCGATTCCAAATCAAAAAAGCTTTCTAATGATGTATTACTTATGAAATTATTTTAATTAGTAGCTGAGATACAAAAGAAAACTAATTCAGGAGTCCTCAAAACGTGTAAATCTGGTGAAAACTTTGATAATATAAAAAAACTTTAAAATATCTTTCGAATGATGTATTAAAAATAATTTAATCATAATTAGAAATTTAAATATTGAAATTTTAAAATATTACAGCGCCATCTGGCGGTAGAAAATTCTGTAATCAACTGTCAATTCCAAATCAAAAAAGCTTTCTAATGATGTATTACTTATGAAAATATTTTACTTAGTAGCTGATATACAAAAGAAAACCTAATCAGGAGACCTCAAAACGTGTAAATCGGGTGAAATCCCGAATTCCATTTTCGATAATGTAAAAGTACTTTAAAATGTGTATCAACTAAAATAAGCTTTCAAATGATGAATTACTTATGAATTTTTTTTTAATTAATAACTGATATACAAAAAATAAAAAACTGATTCAGGACACCTCAAAACGTGTAAATATGGTGAAAACTTTCGATAATTTAAAAGAACTTTAAAATATCTTCCGTATGATGTATTAAAAATAATTTAATCATAATTAGAAATTGAAATATTGAAATTTTAAAATATTACAGCGCCATCTGTCGGTACAAATTTCTGTATTCCACTGTTCGATTCCAAATCAAAAAAGCTTTCTAATGATATATTACTTATGAAATTATTTTAATTAGTAGCTGAGATACAAATGAAAACTAATTCAGGGGACCTCAAAACGTGTAAATCTGGTGAAAACTTTCGATAATATAAAAAAAAACTTTAAAATATCTTTCGAATGATGTATTAAAAATAATTTAATCATAATTAGAAATTGAAATATTGAAATTTTAAAATATTACAGCGCCATCTGGCGGTAGAGATTTCTGTAATCAACTGTTCAATTCCAAATGAAAAAAGCTTTCTAATGATGTATTACTTATGAAAATATTTTAATTAGTAGCTGATATACAAAAGAAAACCTAATCAGGAGACCTCAAATCGTGTAAATCGGGTGAAATCCCGAATTCCATTTTCGATAATGTAAAAGTACTTTAAAATATGTATCAACTCAACAAAGCTTTCAAATGATGTATTACTTATGAAATTTTTTTAATTAATAACTGAGATATAAAAGAAAACAGATTTAGGACACCTCAAAACGTGTAAATCTTGTGAAAACTTTCGATAATTAGAACTTTAAAATATCTTTCGAATGATGTATTAAAATTAATTTAATCATAATTAGAAATTGAAATATTTAAATTTTAAAATATTACAGCACCATCTGGCGGTACAAATTTCTGTATTACACTGTTCGATTCCAAATCAAAAAAGCTTTCTAATGATGTATCACTTATGAAATTATTTTAATTAGTAGCTGATATACAAAAGAAAACCTAATCAGGAGACCTCAAAACGTGTAAATCGGGAAAAATCCCGAATTCCATTTTCGATTATGTAAAAGTACTTTAAAATGTGTATCAACTAAAATAAGCTTTCAAATGATGTATTACTTATGAAATTTTTTTAATTAATAACTGATATACAAAAAATAAAAAACTGATTCAGGACACCTCAAAACGTGTAAATATGGTGAAAAATTTCGATAATTTAAAAGAACTTTAAAATATCTTTCGAATGATGCATTAAAAATAATTTAATTAGAATTTGAAATATCGAAATTTTAAAATATCTGGCGGTAGAAATTTCTGTAATCTACTGTTCAATTCCAAATCAACAAAGCTTTCAAATAATGTGTTACTTATGAAATTATTTTAATTAGTAGCTGAGATAACAAAAGAACACCTAATCAGGACAATCCCAAATCCTATATATACCACGGTAGTCGGGTGGGTAATGAAGTAAAAAGAAAAAGTATTTTTTAGTTCCTTCAAATGTATTTTGTTGCTATGGAAACTCCTATCGTCTATTGAAAGATAGATTACGTGTTGGAATAAATTTTAATTTGCAATTAAAATGTAACTGCTTTGTTTATTAATGAAAATTGATGAAATTTTAACTGCAGGTTGGTTTTGTGCTGAATAGGTTGTATATTAAGTGTTGTGTACGAAAAAGAAAATTTGAAGCACTTTGAAATTTGCAATTTTTAACCCCAGTTAAAGATCATGTGACATTAATGAGTTTCACATGTTTCGTTTCCGTTACAGACAGTCGTTAAAATCGTCTGCTGAATGGTGATGGAATGCCTCTTTTTAAGCAATAAGGATTTTTAGTAATTTTTGCGATCGATATGGGTCAACATTTTAATTAATATCTCCGAAACTAATTAAGATTTTTAAATTCTGTTTCGAACAAAACATTGGAAAGGCTCCAGAGCATCCGTATGTCAATTCCTGTACTTCTGCGTTCAATAGGGGCTGAACGTATAAAAGAACAGACAGACAGACAGACAGACAAGCCTTTCCATTTATTATTATAGAAGATGAAAAAGTGATATAGTTCAAAATTCTATTTTTTAGAAATAGCTTCATGTATAACATTGAATACAACTATTCTACTGAAGAAAATATATTAGTAAAATCTATAAATGATACATTTTTTTTAATTTTTTATTGAACGCACACTTTTGCCCGTATATGTCAGAGAAAGTCTTGTTTTTTGGTCGAATTTTCCAAGCTGAGTGTTTGATAAAATGACACGTTTTGACGTCCTCTGAATCAAAAATGAAGATTATAACGGTTGGTTTGTGTGTCTGTCTGTGTGTCGGTGTGCGTGCGTGTGTCATTCTCTAAGACTTTTATCACCATAAATCAAAAATAGATATTGACATAATGACAAACTAGGTTTATTCTAAATATCTGTTATACGAAAATATTTTTTGAAACATGTGTTGAGGTGGGGCA
The DNA here is from genome assembly GCA_963930645.1 of Salticus scenicus. Classification (NCBI taxonomy): domain Eukaryota; kingdom Metazoa; phylum Arthropoda; class Arachnida; order Araneae; family Salticidae; genus Salticus; species Salticus scenicus. The sequence continues at coordinate 63,924,938 of OZ005662.1, read as the reverse complement.
AATCGTTCACGTATAGGAACGCATAAAAATATTTAAATGCATTACTCATACAACTCTAAATTCCAGTTTCATTCCTCACGTGCACATTTTTCCTCCATTGAAAAAATTATTATACCTTTTTTCATAAATTTATGCAAAAAGCTTAGTTAAAGATTCCCACATTTGCGATAAAAATGAATCTAAACAAACCTAACTTAAGAGTTGATAAGAGTATCAGTCGATTGCAAAAGGTATTTCGTTGCCAAAAATTATTCATGAAATTGAAATTTGAGACCAATATACGAATATTTTGAAATCTTTAAAATTTTTATAAACGACTCTTAATTTAGGCACTTATTGTTATTCTGGACACCAATGTATGAAATGATGTATGTACAAATGCAATTTCAAATAACGTGGGGTTTTTGAAAAAGTAAGGTAACAAGACCATTCAGAGTAAACGTTTATCCAGGAAATAAAAAAAGTTATATACAATGTAGGAAGGCACAGGTATATATTATTTCTCTACATAATCACCATATTTATCTAAGTATTTGTTTCATCGATACACCAAACTATCGAAACCGGCATAGAAGAAATCAGCGTCAAGATTGTGAAACCACGTCAGGAAACGCTTGCTGAACCAACACCACGTGTAATAATGCCTCCGAGCTGAGCTCTACGTCATGGAAGATCGGCCGATTTCATCCAATCCCCACGATCCAACATGTATCATAGGAAATGTTGATTGGATAAAATCGGCCAATCTTCCATGATTTAGAGCTCAGCTCGGAGGCATTATTACAGAGGTGTTGGCTGAACCTCAGCATCGGTTCTCGAATGCTGACCTCACAAATGTTTCTTTAAAGGTTCGAAGAGATGAAAATCACTAGTCGCAAGGTCGGGACTATAAGGAGGGTGGTTCAGTACCACCAGTGAGTTGTTTCGATATCCAACGAGCATATGTCTTCCGATAGCCCAATTGTTCATACACAATATTGTGTGCACTGCCAATGGAGATATTGAGTTCTTGTACAGTTTTACTCAGAGCACTGCAACGAGCACCTTGAATGAAAGCTTCAGCATGACAAGCATTGTCATCTACGTTGGACGTGCTTGGTCGCCCTGATCTTTTTCCATATCTTTCTGCCTTTGTCAAATTCCATGCGTCAAAACCACACCTGTTTTAGTGACATAACACTTGTACCGTACACTTTTACCAATTGCTGATGAATTTCAACAGGGGATTTTTCTTTAAATGCAGAAACCTTATCACACTTCTATTTCTATCGTGGACGATGTTACCGTCAACACCGCCATCTTTTAACTGAGATTTAGTCATGATACTGGACAACCAGCTCCATCTACCGGCACCGTTTGATTTCTGTGATCGTCTTCATTATCTTCAGATGTGTTAAGATGAATCTTAACACTTGTTTTTTTTAGCTTGCTTCTTTCCCTTTTAAAATTATTGTATTTCAAAAATAATGCAAATCTTTTACATTAAATTTTAATTCAGTTTTTTTATTAGTTTTAGTTAAATTTGCCTTTTTATTCAGCTTTGTTATTTATTTCATCTTTTACTCCGTTCAAAATTTTTCTATAAATTTTCAGTCTGCCTAGCAACAATTGTAGATTTCAAAGCACCTGGCCAAAGAGGAACGTGACCTTAGGCTGATATTTTTTGCCCTTGAACTGCTCTAAAGGTCGCTGTGGCACGCGTAGTGTCTGCCTGGCTCATCAGCATAACAGCTATTTTGCCAATAGTCACGTTCAGTGACTAGTTCGGCAAATATGTTGTTATCGCTGATTGGTCAGTTCTTTTTCATCTGTCATGTTAGTGCTAGCGTGTTGGCAACGTTTTGGGTTCAGCGTGGATGAACGGCGGGAAGTTCAGGCATTCGGCTGTTGGACGCGAAGAAGATAGCACGATGTAGTGCTCCGGAAGTGCAAAAATGCGGCTTTTGCCCCGCGTGAGTCCTGTAAATTTGAAATATTAAGTGGCTGAAGGACTAAGAGTCTACCAGATTGCAACAAAGTCTGTTCGACGCCGATTATAATTGTTTGTTACTGGAAGTGTGGATACCGTAGGCTTTGCGTCATGGGAAAACGTTGAGTAACTTGTTTGACGAAGTTTGCTTCCAGTGAAGGACCTTTGAGGACCCGTAAAAATGGCTGTGAAGAAAAAAATTGCCTCTCCTCGCATACAACGTAGGGTTGAAATATGGACAGGATCCCCGAGAAAAGTTGCTTACTTTGGAAGTATGATGCTCTGGTTCCAATGATTATAATGCGTATGGTGTAGTGGAGTTCCCGAAAGAGAGACGTCTAACTGTTTGTTGTTTATGTGTGGTAATTACTGAAGAACAGGCTGTTGTGTTTTTCATGTCCTTGAAATCCTGGTCACGGCACCATTGTAATGTTTTGGTTTATTAACAGAAACTGACATAAGTCCTCACGGCTTTTATTGAATTTTAATAATAGATATACTGAGTAATGAGTAACAGAGAGTCAGCATCTGACCAATGAGGTTTCGACCTCTTTTAACATCTTCTGTGTTTTTTTTTTTTTTAAATCCTGGGTTTATTCATTAATGCGGGCAATGTACACAACAGTCTATACGATCAATTAAGTTTCAAAATGTTTTTACATTGAATTTCAAAATTGTAGTTCAAAATTTAGGTAGTAATAAAATTAAAGGACACATATATTTTTTACACCACAACAGATGGATTTTTATTCATACGGTTAATTAGCACACCCGCCAGACTTTTTGTTACCTTACTTTTTGAAACCCCTACGTATTATATCTAAAAATAGGCACAAATACAAAATAATGGCAAGTGTAGAAAGGAAAGAGGAAGAGATAACGGAAAGATTAGCAAGATAATTCAAGTAAGCAAATTGTATTAGTAAGTGTGAGAATATTTAAAAAAAAAGAAAGAAAGAAAAAATTATATTTTTATACACTGACGAACAGTTATATACGCTGACGATTAATTGATTTGGGAATACTTGTCTGGTAATGCATAGTAACATCTTTCGCACTGAAGACAGTGGTAACTGGTCTTGATTAGAGAGCCTCTATGGAGAGAAACTACAGAGGAAGAAATTACGCTAAGGCGCATGCTCACAGCAGATATTTTTCTACCAAACTGGGTTTTGGTAGAAAAAATCGAGCATTTCTCAGAGGAATATCAACAACAAATATTTACAGATATCTTTTAATAATAAACCTTTATTTCAGCGGTAGTTTTGGGTACAATGCTTTAAAAGCATTAAAATATTTTTAAATGTGGATGATGGTGAAAAAAAGTTTTCAAGCCAATCAGAAGTTGACTCGCTCTTGACACTTCTTTCCTTGTAGGCACTCTAATCTTGACATGAAATCAACAAGACTGCAGAAGCGATGAGAAGTTATATATATCTACGACTGTTGACCAATTTTCCATAATTCAAGAAAATTAGATGAAATATTGTCTTAAATTTGGATTTCTTTCTCAGTTGCATTACATGTGTGCTCCATTGTTTTAAGATTAGGTGGGTTTGATTGATAGGAGAACCCATGAAGGTCTGGAGTATGTTCATCGAACCATTCGAAAACAATTCTGTAAATATTACTTGACGAATTTTTCTTACTGGTTGGTTGGATAGTTGGTTAGGTTTAAGGGGATGGTGTGCTTTGACAATCGTAAAAATCAACGGAAAACATCGATTTTTCGTTTTGTTATATTTATTTTCTATAACTAATTCCGAACAATATGCAACAAACCGCATTCTTCTAAGCTGATATTTTCAAAAATAACATGGGTTTCAAAAGAATAATGATCTGATTAAATGACCTTTAAAATGTAAAAAAAAAAAAAAAAAAAAAAAAAAAAAAAAAACAAGCGGTATAGTCGACGGAGATTGATCATATAAATTTTTAACTTTTAAAATACTATAATTTTGTTAAAACAATAGTAAAAAACATACAGTTTAAAATATTAGCCTTCTAAAATGTTTGACTGATAAATAATTATAACTGGTGAAATTCAATTTAAACGCTGTTTTCTCTTAATGTGTTTTTTACCGATTCTCCTTTCTTTCAAATGTCTCTCGCGTCACAATTTTGGCTTAAAATTAATAAAAATTGCTTTAATATGTTTTACGTTACATTTCAGTGAAATTTGGGTATTTGTTTTGAGTTTCGCCTATATTTAGATTTTTAAGACTCTGTTTTATTATGCGCGAGGTTGAAATTGTCATAAAAAATCAGTATATTTCACAAAAATTATTCTTAAAACTAAACTTCTGAACGAATAGAAAATCCGATACCCAAATTTATTTATAATATTGGGTTGTTCGATAAATAATGTCGTTTTTTAAAATCTTCGCTTCTAAAAACCAAGGCTTCTTCGAACGGGGAATTTTTCAACTTACCGAAAGATGGCAAAAGGTCATCCAACAAAATCGTCAATATATCATTGATTAATTTTTGTTGTTAATATAAATAAATTCACTTTGAAAAACATGAAAAAAAAATGACATTATTTATCGAGCAACCCAATATATAAATGAATAATAATCAAGCAAAATAATAATAATAATAATAATAAATATATGAAAAATATAAACGCGAGAGAGATTTTAATTTTTTATTTTTTTAATTTTTTAAATAAAATAAATAAATAAATAAATAATTTTTATTTTTATGTTAGTAATATTATAATACTTCAGTGCATATATATACAAAAAATTAAAACTTTTGCTGTAAAATTAAAAATATTTATTTATAATGCCCACCATCCCTTAAAGTCGCATTAGGTTTGCTTAATGGGTAATTGGCGATGGCCTGGGACGCACCCCTAAGGATGGTTCAGAGATATGCCATCACAGTTTTTGTGCTCCACGGAGGGGAAGGCTCCCCCACTTCGTTTATCCTACTGAAAATCAATGACTGCAGATGGATATCGGAAACGATCGTACAATTTATTTAGAATATTCCAGTAATGTTACCCTAACAGTTTCCCCACAATCAAATGCACTTTGGTCCGTTCTGGTGACCACACTGTTCTAGATTCTTTGTTATTCAATAAGCAAAACTTCTTATCTTGTAAAACCACCACTTATGTAATTTTAAACTGATTTCAAGACCGTGCACCAATACAAATGAGCATAATGCTAATTTTTCCCTAATTCATTTGCTTTTCAGTGTATTTCTTTACTTCAGATAATAAAAACTTAACATGATAAAAATTTATGTAAACTTAATATTTAAAATAAGTCATAATTACATCTTTTGAAATTTCTTTTATATTAATTCTATGAAGTAAAAAATAAATGTTTAAATAAAATATGATAAACAATCTGATTTTTTTTTTTTTTTTTTTTTTTTTTTTTTTTGTATTACAGATGTTTTGATTAAAAAATTAAATTTAAAATTTAAAATTCTACGGATTTTTTTGTACCCTATTATTTATTTATTTATTTACTTTGTGGAATAAAAGTATTTAATATTTTTAAATGAATGGTGTTGGCTTTATTTCATTGTTGCAATTTGTTAAAAAACTATAAGTGATTTTTTTTTTTTTTTGCTTTGATTATATAATATGCTTACAAAATGATCTTACGTCAAGATAATTTCAGGTTTCAAAATAACTTTAATAAAATTAATACCGAAACTTTCAAGTTCATATTCCCTTATATAAAGTGATCTCTTCTTTCTAATTTACGGAAATTTTCTTTTTTTATTATTTTCATTAAAAAATAAAATAAAATAAAAAATAAAAAATAGTATGTTGTGGCCACCACAAGACTTTCTTCTATATTTTCCTATATACATATTCAATCAGTAACAATATTTATTAAAAAAAAAAAAAAAAAAATGTTGTTGTTAAAAGTAAAAAAAATCGATAACTTTGTTTTAAACTATCACAGATTTATAGTTCAACC